>JAODAL010001946.1:50000-211246 GCA_025379985.1 Phyllomedusa bahiana
ACGTCAGTTTTAGGTGCATTAAATCAGTGTAACGTGCGCCAGAAAGTCCCATCCTTTCCAAAAACTGGTGTCCGGTAAACCTTGCATAGAAAACTTAATGCGCCTAACAAGGCAAATCGCGCCAAAAAAGGCGCATTGTGCAACTCGCGGCGTATAGCATATCATTGGTAGTCTATGTAATGCGCCTATTGAGGCGCATTGCCTGACAGAGGCGCAGAACATATGTAATGCGCCTCAATGGGAGCATTGTGTGACGGGGGCGCACAGCGCACTATATTTAGGCACATTACAAGGCGTCGTACCCGGCGCATAATGCGCCTAGTTTTGGTGTACGACAGTTAATTTACATCATCAATATGGTGACGAAAGTGGTTTAGGCGCAAAATAGACCAAAAAACTGCCATAGGCGCGTTGGGACATGTCGCCCTTAAAATCTACACTGTGGGTCCGCTACCATGTTGGGTGGAGTTCATTTTTACCATGTGGAAGACATCTCTTTTTAATTTCAGCCACTTTGCTGCTATTGTATTTGGCTCTCGTATGAAAAAGAATGGAGAGCAGCGCGCAAGCACAACCTGCTCTCCATTTTCAGTGGAGACTCTCGGGGTTCAGAATAATGGGTGCAGATCCCAGAAGTAGGACCCGCACCTAACAGACGTTTTTGCCATATCCTTCCGATGAGATGTTTTTTGAGGAATTCCTTCTATATTACTTATGTGGCTCCTGTCAGAAGCCAGTGTCTTCTCCGTGACGCATGACGTTGCGGCCGTGACTGCTCATCCCACATAGCGGTTGTTTTTGCTGGTGCTCGTCTCGTTTCAGAACGCTCTGCGCTTGGGGGAGGAGCACACTTAGGGTATGTTCACACGGCTTATTTTGGGGGCGCATTTCGCGGCGTACTGCGCTTAATACGTGGGGAAATGCGCCCCATAATTACGGTAATCCATAGCTCTCATAGAGAATTATGGATTACACCTCCTCTCCCCGCTCGTACAATACAAGTCAATTATTCGCGCCGAATACGCGGTGCGAGTAATGAATGTCAATGGGGCTGCCCCCCCCCCTGCGTCGTGGGTGTGCGCGCGTACCAGCGCGAGCTCCAGAAACACAATATGTACTGTACGCGTCGCAGTACATCGTGTGGACATACCCTTAGAGCGCAAATGTGTGGCGAAATGCACACCGAAAGTACGCCGTGTGAACATACCTTTTTCGCTGCGTGTTTCGCGCCGTACTGCGCTTAAGGGTATGTTCACACGGCTTATTTTGGGCTGCATTTAGCTGCGTGTTTCACACCGTACTGCGCTTAAGGGTATGTTCACACGGCTTATTTTGGGCTGCATTTCGCTGCGTGTTTCACACCGTACGGCGCTTAAGGGTATGTTCACACGGCTTATTTTGGGCTGCATTTCGCTGCGTGTTTCGCGCCGTACTGCGCTTAAGGGTAAGTTCACACGGCTTATTTTGGGGCGCATTCCATCACATATTGCGAACGTACTGCGCTCTAAATACGAGCAAAATGCGCCCCAATCATTACGGTAATCCACAGTTCTCATAGAGAACTATGGATTACGCCTCCTCTTACGATTGTATTGTACGAGCGGGGAGATAATTGACATGTCATTTGTTCACAGCGCTTACACGCTGCGAGTAATGACAGTCTAAGTAATGACGGTCTATGGGCCGGCGGGCTGCCGGCCCCCCTCCCCGTGCCGCGGGAGTATGCGCCGATCGGCACGAGCTCCCGAACACCCGGTGTAATTGCGGGGGCGTAATGTACGGCCCGCACTTAAGCCATGTGACCATACCCTAATACACGGGGAAAGGCGTCTCATAATTACGGTAATCCATAGCTCTCATAGAGAACTATGCATTGTGCCTCCTCTCCCCGCTTGTACAATACGATCGTATTGTACGTGCGGGGAGATAAGTGACATGTCAATTATTTGCGGCGAATGCGCGCCGCGAGTAATGAATGTCAATGGGCCGCATCCCCCCCCGCCCTCTCCGAGCCACGGGGGTATGCGTGTATTAGCGCGAGCTCCTAAATCACATGATTTACTGTACGCGCCACAGTACATTGTGTGCACAGACGTTTTTGCCTTTTGAATGCCTTGAACACTGAGGAGTTCATAACCAAAGCTTGTTAGGAAGTTAAATGCCATTTTATTGTATCGGCTTTATATAAATGAGGCCGGGAAATTCCTTAAGGGCAAGACTTTCAGTGCATGTGACCAGTCGCTGTTCTGAAGAATTTCTCCTCAGAGCTAGTTCCCTTTCTGTAGATCTTACAAATGAGAACTTCTCTTGTTGTTTCCCTTTTTCATGCTTCTATTGTGTAAGCAAAGCCCGAGCTATAGAGATCTGCTGATTTACATGGCAGTTAAATCATTACCTTGTTATAAGATGCCTCCAGAAAAGGCAGGGCTTCATTTAAGGGAAGCGCTCACTAATGATCTTGACCTTGGGTTAATTGTGATACTCGTGTAACTGCATTTGGTGTTGATGAGATTTTAGAAATTCCCAAAATGTTGTCACTTTTATGAGCTTGCCCACCTCTCATTATGTTCCTGCAGTACTTGTGGGATATTTTATGAGTTTTATTCTACTTTCCTGGGCATTCAGTTTTTACTATCTTCACCATAGGATTACTGCTGTTGCTTTCCAGGCTCCTGGATTTAGCTGTGCTTCTGTAATAAAGATTGTTTCCGCTAAAGACTTTGACCATATGTTCGTGAACCAGAAGATTGAGCAGCAGTCAAAATTTCTAGTCCCTTACATACGTTAAGCTTTGGCATAATGGGAAGTACATTTATATCATATGACTTCTCAAAGACAGTAAATTGTCACTTTCTGGTACCTTATTCAGTCAATAACAAAGTGGCAGTTCACTGAGCTTAAAGGGGTTGTCTCACTACAAGGATTGCTTTTTATGTTAAAGATCTTGCAAAAACAAGTCACTTTGCAATATGTGTTCATTAACAATATCCTACGTATTCTGAGATATCCCCTCTTGTATGGGCTGCATCAGCTCCTCAGGTTGCTATAGCTACAGACCTGTTTACTCTCTCATGATAGGCTGCAGGGACTGGTTGCTATAGCTACAGACCTGGCTTCTACTGCAGCCTAGTAGAGGCCAGTAACCACGCCCCTGAATTCAAAGTGAAACCAAGAAAACAGGACTGAGGGTGAGATGAATCGCCGCAGTACAACGTGTAAACATATCCTTAGAACGCTTTAGTTTTGTGCATTACAGAATATTAACCTCTTGAACACATATGACTGTAACACAAATTGCAGAGCTCATATGCTATCCACTGCTATAGAACCACCCACAGCCTAACCAGGAAGTGTGAATCTAAAGTTGGTTGTGGCTCTGTGAAACAGCATGGCAACACAACACCTTTGCACAAATGCAGTCTGTTCTGCAGGCAACGTGTTCTAGGACAAGGAAAAGTAAATATATTTGTGGGAAAAGTTTCAGCATACTGTATTCCTGTATTGATCTAAGCCTCTGCTTATTCTGGCTTAGGTAAAAGATCTCTCCTTGAGCAAAGGAACCAATAAATTGGTCGGTGTGAGAATTTACTTGCCATTCAGACCTCACTGACAGTTTTGCATAAAGCAATGGCTTATGGAAAAAGAGCTGAGGAGCTCCACAGCGCACGCTATTGGATGTAGTTATCCTCAGTTCACATGTAGCTCGCAGGAGCCTAGCAATGTGAAAGGGATTTGAGCCAAACCAGTTAAGTTCAACTACAGACAGCTGTTTCGGGGTATTTGCCTCTTGTCAGTGCAGTGTAGAACTTACTGGTTGGCTGGGTGTGAGTCTTAGAAATCCAGTGGGTGGTCTTGCTCAATGATTCACTGCCTTTCCTGAATGGGCTTACTACAGAAATAGCTGTCAATGCAATAGGAGCACTCCTAAGTCCAGAACAAAGGCTCAGATCGATATAGGAATAAGTTGTGCTGAATCCTTTCCCTAAAAATCTGTATATCAATAATCTCAGCCCTGCCTACTCTGCTGCCCTCCCAAGGGACTGCATTTTCAATGGGTTCTCTTTTAAAATACATATTTGGGTGCAAATTCTCTTTAAATGAACTGCTTGCAAGCTTATGCTGCTGAGCAAGAGTAATAACAGGATACCTTGGTTTGGTTGTATGTAAATAACTTCTCTAAAAAGGTGATGACTGCTATAGACAAGTATTCCTCAACTTAAAGGGGATGTATCGCTTCCTTAGTTCGGCTGATTCACACTGCTCTCAGCTTCTCAACTCTGGAGATGCAGGGGCGTTTCTTCCCCTCCCAGCTGGGTGACATCATCCCCCCCCCCCCCTTCACTGTGCAAAAAACGCATCCAAAAAAACGCACCGTGTGAAAGCACCCTAAGTCAGGAGACCCATTAATGTCATTCATTTGCATAGAGCTGGCTGAAGTACCAGCTCCCGAAACTCCCCCATCTGAGTCCACATGTCACTGTGTCTCTCCCTATGCAGTCTTATTTTGTAAGAGCTGTATACATACCACAGGCTGCATTCAATCTAGACTGAGCAACTTAACTCTTCTCCTCTCACAGCTGGAGATGCTCTATGAACCGCACAGATCTCGCTTCTATGCAGGAGAGTTAGGCACCGGGACAAAACTGTTATGTTTTCTCATTGTACAATCTGCTGCAGTCTGTTTCTGCTGGGTGTGGAGAGAGAAAATGCTACGGCCCCTAACGCTGAGTCAGGCAGGGATCGACACAAATTGTGCTATTTCCTGATTGTGTAAGCCTTTCAGTGTAATTCTGTTTCTTCTGCCTGTATAAAGTGAAAATGTGACGGTCCCTTACTCTGAGTGACAGACACAGCTCCATGAATCGACCCGGGGGCTGTACAGAATGTAAATGAGCTCTCAGCTGGTGAAATGCAAGGAGGAGGGATCCGGAGGGATTCATCCAGCACTGGATATCAGTGTAAACAAAAACACAAGATAAGGAAAACTGTGAATACAAGACAGCTTTGCTAATGACATCCAATTGCAAAGTTGCTTGTTTTCACTGTCCCCTTATTCTGAAGACCATTTAATGAAATGATAAAACCCCTTTAAAGGGGTGTTCCAGGCCCTAACAAAGCTCATTTGTCTGTCGGGGTAGCAGTAAAAATAGAAGCTAAGACTCATACTTACCTCCCGGACGCTCCCGTTCCCTCCTGACTGCAGGTCTGTTCTTACAGGATGTGAACGTTCATCATTCATATGACGGGTACAGCCAATCACAGGCCACAACGGCTGCCGTGTGTGATCTCTCTGCCCTGCAATTGCCTGTGGCCATCACGTGAACGATGATCTTCACTGCTTCATCCTGTATGAATGGATCGGGAACGGGAGGTAACAGAAAGTATGTATGAGTCTTGGCTTTTATTTTTACTCATACTCCAATGGACAAACAAGCTTTGTTAGGGCCGGAACACCCCTTTAAGGCCACCGACAGGTCATGTTTTTAGTACTGCACAGTTGCTATGATTGTTGTCAGTGCATTCTATGAAAACATGACCTGTTGGTCGACCTTGAGGACTGGGTTGAGGAACATTGCCATAGATGAAATAGGCAATATAGTCGCCAAACCTGTATGCGCGCAAAAAGGGCTTCTTATCATAGACATTGCATCAGATCAGCCAATAGATTTAGCCCCCGTCTGGTTTCTGGAACAAGATGGCTGTGCATTTTTGCCCAGGCATTGACTATGATGGTTATTCATGTAGCTACCTGTAAAAAGTAGAGTGGAGCTATCAGGAGACAAATTGGATTATGATTTTCTTGGACCCTGAACTGCAGTATCCAATGCACAGCTAGCCATGTTCATGTGTTCATGAGGCTGGTACTTCAGCCAGCTCCATGCAAATGAAGGACATTAATGGGTCTCCTGACATAGGGTGCTTTCACACGGTGCGGTTTTTTTGGATGCGTTTTTTGTGCAACAATGTATAGCATTAATTGTTGTGCCTTCCTGTACAAAAACGCACCAAAACTGCACCGTGTGAAAGCACCCATATAGATGTGTATGTATGTGTATATATATTTATATATCCACACTATACATGATAGATAGTGTGTGAGTGTGTGTGTGTATATATACACCATCATTTTTAATGGCAATCTATTATGCAGCATGCCAACTAGGACGTGAATTAGCACCATACAGGAAAATCTCCTATGTGAACAGACTATTAAGGGCTTTCTGTTAAAATGACATTGTAATCATTAGGGTCAATCAGGCACCAGTCGTGTCTGCCATTACACCGGCCCGGTCATACCTCTGATGCTTGTGTAATTGGCTGCCAGGATAACATAACCTGATATTATTTAAGCCGCTAGAAGTCCTGGAAAACCCTTTTAATCTGCTCTGAGCTGCAGTCCCAGACAACTTCCTATGGCTAAGGGTGATGCTTTGCAGGTGCCGCAGAGAAAAGACCATAGGCTCCGATCAGAGTTCCATCCCCTACGGTTTTGCCAAAATCCTCCCTCCCTTAAGCTCCTCACTGATAAGCAGAACGATGGTAAAAAAAAAAAATGTGAAAAAACTTTGTAAGTGGACCCCTTTCTAGCCCTAACCTACTTGGTGTATATTAGGAGGGAATAGTAGCAGAGATGGGGACAGTACAATTACAGCATCAGATGAGGTCAAGACAGTTTTTAAAGTTTTTTTGCTTCCTTTTCTTTTCTTTCAAATGTAATGGAATAAGTTATAAATTAGGTGAGGACTTCACCATGTTTTTAATCCAATTGTGTGCATATTTCACCTTACCATAAATGCTGCCATCTCTCCATATAATGTGTCCTATACTCGTTGCCATTATTTTTTTCCTCTGATAGTTACGATGTGATTTATTTACTAGGCCAGGCTACAGTACTATGCAGATCTTCCTGCCGGGAAGTGATCATACATGTTCTTGTATCATGAAGGTCAATGCTTTAAGGTTATACAAGCATTAATGTAATCCTCTCTAGATCCATTGTAAAGCCAGCTACGTGACACAGACCAACCAAAGTATATTGTTCATTGTGTGTTGGCGGACTTCAACACTTGTCACAAAAGCAGCCGCCAACTACGTCTGTAAGCGAATGTAAAAGCTTATGTATGGGGCAGGTATTGTGTTCTTACATATGGGCCTGATACATTCTGGCTCTCACAGCCTCCCAATATTGATTCAATACTGATATTTTGTGTCTGCACGTCCCAAATACATTGATGTATACAATGGGCCTCTAAGGCTATGTCTACACTGCAAACGACCTGCAAACAATTAGTAAAAGCGTTAATGAAACTGAGTTTTCTGTCCACTGCCTGTCAAAAGCAGCTGAAAAAAGGGCAGTTTTTTGCCGCGATTTGCGTTTTTTACAAGCATTTTTTTGCTTGTCTTTAAGCCTGTTTTTTAATATATGCCAAAGTTAGGCCATTGGATGTAACTCCACCCTACAAAAGGTTAAATAAAGCACCTCTGCATTTATATGTGATCTTGTAGTAGTTTTACAGATTTTGGCACTAATAAAGTTATCTTGCGTTTGTCGCCAAAAATACGTTTTTTTACGGATTTTGGCCCTAAAGTCCATTTTTTTTTTTAACGGATTTTGGTGTTAAAATCTGCATTTTTACGAATTTTGGCGCTAATAAAGTTATCTCGCGTTTGTCGCCAAAAATACGTTTTTTTTAGCAGATTTTGGTGCTAAGATCGCCATTTTTACGGATTTTGGCGCTAATAAAGCTATTTTGCTTTTGTCACCAAAAATACTGTTTTTTTTTTTTTTTTTACTGCTTTTGCCGCTAAAATCCTTCTCTTAACATATTTTGGCGCTAATAAAGTTAAAAGTATTTTGCCGCCAAAATCCGTAAAAAACAGATTCTTGCGCCAAAATCCATAAAAAAAGTGTTTTTTGCGTGAGAACCAAAATAACTTTATTAGCACCAAAATATGTCAAGAAAAGGTTTTTAGCACCAAAATCCGTAAGAAAGAACGGATTCTGTCGCCAAAATCCGTAAAAAAAACATTTTTTTTTGCGTGAGAAGCGAGGACTCTATTAGTGCCAAAATCTGTAAAAAAAAACGGATTATTGCGCCAAAATCCGAAAAAAACTTATTTTTAGCGTCCAAAGCAAGAGAACTTTATTAGTGCAAAAATATGTTAAGAAAAGGATCTTGGCACCAAAATCTGCCCAAAAAACGATTCTGACGCCAAAATCCGTAAAAAACTTATTTTTAGTAAAAAATATATGAATTGCGCATAAATCGTTAGCGGCCAAAGCATGCTCATTTTATTACAAACGGTACAAAAAAGGACACATAAGAAACTTGTATGCAAATTTGATAAGGTATAACCTTTATTAACACCCACTATATGTGGAACTTGGGTCTAGTGGGAGGGTTTTCATTGAAAAATCGTGGCAGAAAATGCGCCAAAAACGCGCCAAAAGACGTCCGGCGCTTTCCATAGACTCCTGTAGTAAATTTTCTGCCCTGCTCTGGTGTTTTTTTAGAGCATGTTGCAAAATACGACCAGTAAAAAAAACGAGCAGAAAGAAGCTCAGTGTACAGTCATGGCCAAAAGTTTTGAGAATGATACAAATGTTAATTTTTACAAAGTCTACTGCATCAGGTTTTATAATGGCAATTTGCATATACTCCAGAATGTTATAAAGAGTGATCAGCTTAACAGCAATTAATTGCAAAGTCAATAGTTGCCTAGAAAATGAACTTTTTCCCCCAAAACACATTTCAACTTCATTGCAGGCCTGCCTTAAAAGGACCAGCTAACATCGTTTCAGTGATTGCTCCATTAACACAGGTGTGGGTGTTGATGAGGACAGGGCTGGAGATCAATCTGTCATGATTAAGTAAGAATCACACCACTGGACACTTTAAAAGGAGGCTGGTGCTTGGCATCATTGTTTCTCTTCTGTTAACCATGGTTATCTCTAAAGAAACACGTGCAGTCATCATTGCACTGCACAAAACTGGCCTAACAGGGAAGAGTATCGCAGCTAGAAAGATTGCACCTCAGTCAACAATCTATCACATCATCAAGGAATTCAAGGAGAGAGGTTCCATTGTTGCCAAAAAGGCTCCAGGGCGCCCAAGAAAGACCAGCAAGCGCCAGGACCGTCTCTTAGGCCTCGTTCACACGGCTTATTTCAGAACGTATTTACATCGGATTGCCGATCGTAAATACGTTCTGAAATCAGTTGAAAATCAGTTGCAAATAAGTGCCACTAAAGTGTGGCACTATTTGTAACTGATTTCCCACGGATTCACCATCTCCAATCATTGAAGGTGGTGAATCCGTCCGTAAATAATTGACATGCACATTGTTTTTCCGTCCGGATTGCCGTCGTCAATCCGCGGCGGCAATCCAGCACGGAAATACGCGTCGTGTGAACGACGAGCCGTATTTTCTATTGAATCAACTAGAAATAGGCTGTGACTTATTTCTGACTGGGTTTGCCGACGGATTGACGATCGTCAATCCGTCGGCAAATCCGCGGCGAAATAAGCCGTGTGAACGAGGCCTTAAAAGTGTTTCAGCTTCGGAATCGGGCTACCAGCAGTGCAGAGCTTGCTCAGGAATGGCAGCAGGCAGGTGTGAGTGCATCTGCACGCACTGTGAGGCGGAGACTCATGGAGCAAGGCCTGGTGTCAAGGAGGGCAGCAAAGAAGCCACTTCTCTCCAGAAAAAACATCAGGGACAGACTGATATTCTGCCAAAGGTACAGGGAGTGGACTGCTGAGGACTGGGGTAGTCATTTTCTCAGATGAATCTCCTTTCCGAATGTTTGGAACATCTGGAAAACAGCTTGTTCGGAGAAGACAAGGTGAGCGATACCACCAGTCTTGTTTCATGCCAGCTGTAAAGCATCCAGAAACCATTCATGTGTGGGGATGCTTCTCAGCCAAGGGAATCGGCTCTCTAACAGTCTTGCCTAAAAACACATCCATGAATAAAGAATGGTACCAGAATGTCCTCCAAGAGCAACTTCTCCCAACCGTCCAAGAGCAGTTTGGTGATCAACAATGCCTTTTCCAGCATGATGGCGCACCTTGCCATAAAGCAAAGGTGATAACTAAATGGCTCAGGGAACAAAACAGAGAGATTTTGGGTCCATGGCCTGAAAACTCCCCAGATCTTTATCGCATTGAGAACTTGTGGTCAATCATCAAGAGACGGGTGGACAAACAAAAACCAACAAATTGTGACAAAATGCAAGCATTGATTGTGCAAGAATGGACTGCTATCAGTCAGGATTTGGTCCAGAAGTTGATTGAGAGCATGCCAGGGAGAATTGCAGAGGTCCTGAAGAAGGGTCAACACTGCAAATATTGACTTGCTGCATTAACTCATTCTGTCAATAAAAGCTTTTGTTAATCATAATATGATTGCACTTTTATTTCTGTATGTGATAAAAACATCTGACAAACACACATAAAAACCAGAGGGCAACAGATCATGTGAAAATAGAATATTTGGGTCATTCTCAAAACTTTTGGCCATGACTGTAGACAGCAGGACGTTTTTACAATAGAGTCTATGGGAGCTCTTTAAAGTCATTTTTCCAGCGGTTTTTAGAAAACGAAAAACGCTGAAAAAACTGACATTTTTCTGTGCAGTGTAGACCTAGCCTTAAGGTATGTTCACACGGCGTATTACAGCTCTCTGCCTCGCATACCTTTCTATTTGTCGTGTGACAGGTCACTATTACATTTACGCTATACATTACGCATCGGGAAAATCACCGTAGTCTGAACAAAAACGGTGATTTTACTAGGAACATTCTTTGTACTGTATTTCGAGGGTGTATTTCAGCACAGTTATGTGACAAAATACGCCCTGCAAATAAGCCGTGTGAATGTACCCTAGGGGCATGTTTACACTACTGATTGTGACGCTGTTTTCGCCGCTTTTTTTGCCCTGGCTATTTAATTTGTATGGGTGTCGAAAACCTGATCTGCATCAAAACCTCGTCTAAAAAGTGTTTCATTGGAGTGTTTTAGTTAAAGGGGTTGTCTGACTACATTGATTCATCTTACCTCAGTCCTGTTTTCTTGGTTTCACTTTGAATTCAGGGGTGTGTTTACTGGCTTCTACTTAGCTGCAGTAGAAGCCAGGTCTTTAGCTATAGCAAACAGTGCTGGCAGCCTATCAGGAGAGAGTTAACAGGTCTGTAGCTATAGCGACCTGAGGAACTGAAGCAGCCCATACAAGAGGGGATATCTCAGAATAGGTAGGAAACTGTTAATGGACATCTAGTGCAAAGTAACTTGTTTTTGCAAGATCTTTGACATAAAAAGCAATCCTTGTAGTGAGACAACCCCTTTAAGACTATCCACAATATACAGACATATGTGTTAAAAAAAAACAAAAAAAAACACATAACTTATTCGCAATAATAATTAAAAATCTAGCTAAGGATATTATATAGACACTAATGAGAAGTATGACAGCACTGCATCAATAAATTCAAAATCACAATATGTCCTAAATAAAGTCTGTAAGAGATGATCATAAAGATAGTGTAATAGAGTAATGTGGATATATCTTATCCCTAAACAGCCTCCCCAGTCACTGGATGGACACAGTCCCAGTCTATATACAGGCGGTATATGCTTTACCTTGGGACTCAAAAGCATGATGGGCTATAATCTACCCTGGTGAAAGCGTATACCACCACCAAATAGAGGAAATGGAGTCCATATAGGATTACACTTGCTCTATCTTTTTTCCCTGATGTCTCCCTGCAACTTATTGAATACCGTAGTGTGAACACAGCCTTACACTTCTGTTTTCAATAGGAATACATAGTCCACGTCAATCTAAAGTGCGTTTTTTTTGTCAGATTTTGATTTTAAATCTGTCTTGTTTTTTTTTTTTTAAGACATGCCACTTATTCATCAGGAGCCAGAAGGTGAACTGAATGGGGCTAATCTGTGTCCAGAAAGTGATATGCGCCATGTGAATATAGCTGAACTCTGCATTATTTAGACAAAAGGGGAGAGGGGCATGGACCGCACATCCTCAAAATATACGCCGATCTATTGCTTCTCAGCAAAAATTATAACAATGAACATGAGGTTCTTAGTGTACTTTTTGATCAAACGGTATCGGCCCACTTGTCACTTCATGACGACCTCTTAAAGTGGGTCCCTACACTAATGGATATAGCACTGCATGGCGGCCGTATTTTGAGGATGTCCATGCCTCTCTCCCCCTTTTGTTTGTCTGCATTATTTAGACCTACTCGAAATTTCCAATTTAGTTGCGAAGTTCGAGTAGTTAATGTGAGTAAAATTGCAGGAGGATTTGCTCCAAAGCTCTTCAGCCTCATTATGTTGTCTGAAAAGTTACTGAAAAGTTGGCAGGAAAAGAACTGGTACATTAGTCTCAGAACTCCACGTCCCTGTCTGGCTTTTTTTGGGCAGCCTTTCACTGCTGAGCTGCTGCCAGGAAGATCAGAGAACAATCCTGAGGGAAGCAAAGGAATTCCCCTTCCATTCAGAAGAGTAGACGAGGAATGTAGGTTAGCAGACTCTGGAGGTTACCCTTCTGGATGCTTCCTTCCGGATATTTGCACAGGACTGCTTATTAGCTTGGATCCCAGGAGTTAGGGCCTTTAATAGTCGCATTTCCTTCTGCTGCTTGCTACATTCCAGAACATTTTTGCTTCATAGCTTTGACTATGGTTTTGACAGGTCTCTCATTCAAACCCAGTTGACAGCATATGATACTTCCTGCGGCAAAGGAGGCATCGCATCACCCACTGAAGTCATGTACCATCTTCTGACCACCATGACGTTTTAGTTTTGTTTTGTTTTTTACCAAAAGAAAACGGACACTACAGTATCACTTATTACAGTAAATCTGTGACCGTTCGCTTTCTGGATTATTGATGAAGTGTATGATCATCCCTTATCTTTGATAAGTATGTTCTTGGCAAATATCCTATCTTCCTACTTCCATTAAACATCCCATGACCATTTTGGTTTTCTGTAAGCCATCCAGTGAATTCGCCTGTTGTCATTAATAGTAACCAAGGCTTGGTGTTAGTGTATGTTCACACGACGGGTTGGATCCGTTTTTGGACCCGAAAACTGCGTAAATCACGTCCAATACGCATCCAACACTCGGGTGCATGTTTGGATACATTTTTGTTGCAGCAGAAATGCACCCTATAGTTTTAAATAGTGCTCCTGCTGCATCAAAAGGATCAAGAATTGACATGACAATTCTTTGAATGGATCCGAAAGATGCATCAGACTTCTGAACGCTGATGCGTGTTTTAGATTGAAAGTAATGTAAATCACGCTGCGCATTGTTAGATGTGCATTTACGGTCTGAAACACGAATCCAAACACGCATCTATAAATGGATCCAACACGCCGTCTGAACATGCCCTTATATTTTTTTTTAAAGGGGTCGTCTCAGTACAAGGATTGCTTTTTATGTTAAAGATCTTGCAAAAACAAGTCACTTTGCAATATATGTCCATTAACAGTGTCCTACCTATTCCTAGATATCCCCTCTTGTATGGGCTGCATCAGCTACTCAGCTCATTATAGGAACAGACCTGTTAGATCTCTCCTGATAGGCTGCCAACACTGGTTGCTATAGCTACAGACCTGGCTTCTACGGCAGCCTAGTAGTAGCCAGTAAACACGCCCCTGAATTCAAAATGAAATCTAGAAACGGGACTGAGGGAAGATAAATTGATGTAGTGAGACAACCCCTTTAAATATTTAGTAACTAAAATCTCTAATTTAGAGGATGTTTTTACTGTGTTACCATAGAAACCACATTGTTCTAAAATTTTTAGTAATAAGGTAAAGGTTGGGCTGTTGGTAGTTGTTGACATAGTTACCGCGGATACCAAGCTACTAGAATGCGCTTTCAATTTAGCTGAAACTGACAAAACATAAGGAATCCAGTAGATCTAAGATGATGATTTACTCTGTTACCTGTTTTAGGTAATCTATACACTTCAAGCGATCTCGGATTTGTCCTCCCCATGTTTCTTTAAGGGTATATCCACACATCATTTTTTGAAGCTTGTTTTGGGGCGTATTTCACACCGAAATAGAGCCTAAAATAAGGATAAGTATTTTTCGGCGAGTACTGTTAGTGCCTTCAAAGAATTGAGGCGTCTATGCACCGACAAGGACTTAAGTATACGAGACACAATTCTACCTCGGGCAGTCGGGTAGATTCTTCTGTGAAATTTCAACGAGCCAACAAATGCGCCCTTGGCGCGGACAGGAACGTTATCCTGTGTAAAGTCCCCTAAGGGTATGTGCAGACGGCTTCTTGGAAATGTTTTTGTCAAATGCATCCAAATATGTACCATAAAGTGTGGTAAGTATTTGGATACGTTTTCTGGACTGCAAAAACTTATCCCTATAGTTTGTCTTTCCAATGCGTTAAATTTACATGTCAATTCTTTGAACACATCTGTTGTACGCAATGCAAAAACGTATGTAAAACACGTATCGTCTGAACGATGATACGTATTTTACATTGAAATCAATGTAATCACACTTGAACATTGTTAAATACGTATTGGGGTCCGTTTTCCGGTAGGTAAAACCAAATACATATTTAACAAACGCCGAGTGAACTCTTTATTTGAAAGGTCTATATTGTAGACCGGTGTGGTGGAGTGTTCCTCTAGCTGGAGAGAAATCCGTCTAAGGCTAAATCCTCACAGCATTGGACAAAAAAAGGCCAAAAGTCGACCGCGTTTTTTGTCACGTTTTGCACAAAAGCTACGGTCGGTTATCTTTTTTTTTTTTTTACGTCGCCCATACAAGTTATTGTTTGGGAAGACGATGAAAAAAGTCAAAGCGCCATTAGACGAGCAGAGATAAAACAACCTGTGTAGACAACAGGTCATTTTTTTCTATTCAAGTTTGTGGGCTGCCTGAAAGCCGAAAATACAATCGGTTTTAGAATCCTTAAACTGCCGAAAATGTGATTGTTTTTCTGTGCAGTAGAGATATAACCTAAGGGTATGTTCACACATGTATGTCTTTGAAGTGTAAATTTACGCTTCCAAATTGGCTTCCAAATCTTCTCTATTGTTTCCTATGGGAATTTTACGAGCGAAAAATGCCTCAAGAATTGATGTCCCTTATTTTTAATTCATTTTAATTGTGTCCATAAAAAGGCTCGCAATTCCGCCTGTGAAATACGCTTCATGTGAACGACAAGGTATATTTTACATTATATTTCTACTGGAAATCATATTTTTTAATCTGCCCAGCTCAGATTTTAGAACTGCCCATGAGCTCGTTGGGACAAAAACTCTACAAGCCGTTCGTTCGGTGCTCTCCCTAAGGAGAGATCTTCCCTTCCTGAGCTACCCGATGCCTCCCACACAGCCAGCCAGTATCTTCTCTACTCTGCACTGAAGAGGGACAAAAATCCCGAAACAGCGTTGTCTGTGGATGAGAGATACTGGCTTGGCTAAAAAATCCTTTTTGCTTTCTCAAGACTCGGTGGGTCAAAAGCAAATTGAGGATTTGTTACAACCAACAGAGGGCGCTGTGGGCTTCTCAGCCCCTTTCCCATAATGCCTTGTGATATGCAGATGCTAAGTAGAGGGCGAAAAGGCAAAACAAAAACTCTACAAGCCGTTCGTTCGGTGCTCTCCTTAAGGAGAGATCTTCCCTTCCAAATATAACAGTAAATTTTTGCTTTAAAATATGTTTTTCACTTTTCTAAGTTAATTGCCAAAAAATGGCAACTGTCTAGACATTGCCATACATATTAATTTACCTTTATACAGCTTTTTAACTTTTACTAATATTCCTGTCAATTGAATGACTTGAGCTTGAACTACCCTTGCATTTAGTGAGCAAATAACATTGAGTTCTATCATACATGTGTAGTTCAAGTAGTGACTTTGCAGTTGTACTAATGGGAGTGCATATTTTAAATAGGAGAAAATGCTGTATTCATAAATGTTTATAGAAGGAAGTTTATTCCTGAAATGTCATTGTCACATACACACTTAAAGGGGTTTTGCCATGATGTAATGTTGACGTGGGATCCTCCAAAATGAGTATTTAATCACTTTTCTAAATATATGTGATTACAAAAATTGCAGCCTGATAGAGCTACAGGCTGCCTTACCTGCCCTTAGTTACTTCAAAGCTTCTATTAGATACGACCTGACAAGAGCTGCTGGCCGGGCTTGCGCAAAGAAAGCTTCTTATCTGATTAGACTGAGCTGCAGTAGCTTTCAAGGCACCGGGTAGAAATATGTTGTCTTTTATATACAGAATCCACTAGTTGTAGTTTGATTATTTTAATGAACATTTCACACGATCCCTTATGCAAGGCTCTGTGCTCTGGCTGTGTCTCTCTCTCTCTTAGCTCAGCGTGGCTTGTTTACATTTGATTCTTAGCAGATAAGGCACGTCCTGGCAAAACCCCTTTAACAGAACGTGTTGTGGGGGCCACTTGAAAGGAGTTGATTAATTTCAACTCAGTCTTATTTGCACTCAACTTTCACTCAGGTGGCAAATTGAGCATAAATTGTACCCCAAAAATATCCACTGCCACCACCTTCCTCAAAAGAAATCACAGATTGGAAGGCAGGACTGCGAAACCCACAAACACCACTTGCAAGCACTTACAAGGTAAAACACTTTGAAGCACTCCAGCAGTCACAGAGTTAAACACTTAGATCAAGGCTATGGATTCTTAGAGCATACAAGGACCAAACTTACTGATGTTTTTAGCTTTTATAGAAAAAGGTTATAGTGCTTACATAAGGTACAAAAATACAATAAAATGACATGCATACAAAACAGTTGCAAAATAAAAGGTATGAATAACAGAAAAGACCTGACTTACGATGTAGATAATCTTCTGTATCTTTGGGGCAAGGAAGAAACAAAGAACACAGCTCCAGCTGATAGCTGACCCACAGGCTATGAACACCAATTTTTTAATCTGCCCAGCCAGCTCAGATTTTAGAACTGCCCATGAGATATTTTGTGGGCCCTGACTGACTGATTATATACAAATTTTTCCTTCCCCTGTTATAATTAGGTGTACACCCAATGGACCTATTATGAGTAGGTTGTAGGGAGCTAAACGAGGGTGGACAGATCCTTACTATCCATCCTTTTGAAGTAGAGATACTGTACATTGGAGATCTGTTATTCCCCAATAAAGAGGCTTAGGGTTTTTATTGCTTTGTGACCAGACCAGACTTAAAGGGGTTGTCTCATCTCAAAGTTTCATAGGATGCATGAATGAAATAATGCTGCTTTGCTCTGTCACTTCCTGGTCAAGCTGTCTGTAATTAGCATATGAGATCTGTGTATTCAGACCTCTGCTAATTAGATAAATCTCATGCTGTCAGGACCAGGGAAGTTTCTGAGTTTATGTAAACAGCAGTAATTACTGTATTTTGTCTGAAAGATCAGATGGCAAACAAGCTCTCACTGTCCAGAGTTCTGTGCTGCACGACCTGTGTGATGACGTCATTCCCTGCTATCAGATAGAACAAACAGCAGGGGGGGAGAAGTACACAGGTCGGTCACTTGGGGAACCAGAGAGAGCACAGAAGGTGATAAAATCACTTGTAGCTCCTTAACAAACAAAAAAAATGAACAACGCAATATATTTGTAAAACAGCTTTATTTAGGGATCCCAACAAGTTGAAAGCTAATCTTTGTAGCGAGACAACCCCTTTAATAAGCATAAGTAAAGTAGTTTTATGACCTGGAGTTAATGACTGTTTGCGGAAACAGCCCTTAGATCTGTGAAAGGAATGCACATAATTGACTTGTAGTTGGGGGGAATATACAAAGCACTACGCAGTCACTGATCTATTATGTTTATAATACACATTTCTATGACAGTTATAGACAGACTTTATTACCGTATTATCAGTACTCCTTAATGATCCGTTGCTTTCAGAGGCTCAATATTCTTAGTCAGCATTCTTATACATACAATGTGATGATTCCTACTGTAAAGATTAAACAATCTTTAAAAACTGTGTGCAAAGGAAATGCCTCTAGTCGAATCCTATATGCAATCATATGACCCAAGTCCTGCTAGTTGTGTGATGTCTGGCTCTCTGAGCACTTGCTTATTTTCCCCTGTGGTGATTGCTAAAATATGGGAGGTCACACATCAATTGTCCCTGATCTCCACTTCTCACTAGCTTTCGCTCTCTCTCTGTTTCTGGAAGAGTTGTGTTTCACATACCAGTAATTCATAAAGGTGTACAATAAAGTAGCAAAGCATATGAGTAGTAATGACGGCACAGCCTTAGGCATGCAGGCAGCTCCAAATAGAAGCAGTGTTTGTGGTAAGCGTGAGGAATTATGTGAACTGTAGCTCTTGACATTGGAAACCCCACCAACTGCAAGCCCTGGCAGCATCAAAACAAAGGTGTAGTATAAGATCATGAAAACAAAGAAGAATTCTCACCTTTGGTGGCATCATTTTGTGAGAAAACCTTGATCATTGCTTTTTTTTAATATTTTTATGACCTCCTAAAATGAGTTTTTCAAATATTTTGTGCAGTAAATAACAGATGTAGAATTTAATTGAAATATATTTAATGTTCTAGGTGGAATGTCCCCTTTTAAAACCTATACACTTTATAGAGTAGTCAGAATTAGAATAGTTCTCTTTCTTCTACCTCTTACAATGGGGCTCTTTTGTCTGACGCTTTCCAGTCACAATCTGTAAGAGCTATCTGGATTCATCCTGTGGAAAAACCTGTTACCACTGAGACGTTAGTGACTTTCACCAGGACAGCCAACCAAAACAAGTTGTAGCCTCCAGTGTTACTAGCAGTTACTTATAATAAGATATCAATGACTGATTTGGAGACACAAAATATTATTGGTGGCTCAACCAAGATCACAGCAAACCAATAATAGTAAAAAACCAGAAAAATTAATATAGACATAATTAGTAACGAGCTATAAAAAAAATATGCTACAAACAATTCATATGACACAAACTAGTGGGGAGGTATAGACAGTCACCTGGGAAGGAGTAATAAATAAATAAATACTAGTAATATTGTTGTAGATGGAACCACAAAGGGGCTCGACGTCCTAATGGGGGGTCAAATTAGTATATTGATTGACACGTGCCAGAGAGTAAAGGCATGTTCACACGGTTTAAAATGGGCCGTATTTCGGTCCGTAATTAGGCGCCGAAGTGCGCCAATTACGGCCCGAAAACGGCCCATTCATTACGGTAATTCACAGTTCTCATAGAGAACTATGGATTACGTCTCCTCTCCCCGCCCGGCGAAGCCGCCGGGTGGGGAGATAATTGACATGTGAATTACCAGCGGCGTATACGCGCCGCTAGCAGTGATAGTCAATGGGCCGGCGAAGTGCCGGCCCCCCGCTCACCCCCCGCTCCCGCCCCGGTTCACACGGCTTAATTGCGGGACGTAATTACGCCCCGCAATTAAGCCGTGTGAACATAGCCTAAGAATTCACAGCCTGACAGTTCTCAGTCTAATAAGTTCTCTGCCTCTATTACCAAAAACAACAGTTTTTATACCTTGGGCGTGAACAACATTCCATAAGCAACATGTGACATTACATACACACTCTTTATTGACTTTTCTTATCTACATATTTGATTAAAACAGCCCACCTTTGTTTAAGAGAAGCAATATAGTTCAGACCAGTGGCCATCTTGGTTATATTAAAGACATAATAGGGTGTGTCTGCACACAGGCGTCATCTTGTGGGTGAAATAAACATTTCACCTAATACATTCCATAACAATATAATCTATTTTTAGGCACAAAAGACTCCATATACATACCAAAAATACATCCTATATCACAAATATATAATGTAGTGAATGAAATGCTTAGTGCACATAAATAGACCATAGTAATATCCACACACATATAGAAAAATATGAAAAAATATCAAGTATATAGGTATATACACACTAATAAAGTGCTACCGTGCAAAAATATATATAGAGACAACTGAGCCAAAGAAAGATTAAATAAGTAAGCAATTCATGCAATTTATTAGAGTGTTTATATACCTATATACTTTATATTTTTTCACGTTTTTCTATATATCGGTGGATATTACTGTCAATACCTCCCCACACTATTTTGTCATGTGAATTGTTTTTAGTCTATTTTTTTTATAGCTGGTTACTAATTATGTCTAAAGTTTTCTGCTTTTTTAATATTATTGGTTTGCTGTGATCTTGGTTGAGCTATAGTTATTGGGTTGATCCGGCTGTTACTTAGTTTGCATTGTTGTATTTGACAAAATAATATTGGACACATGATTATAAAGTTGTTCCCAACCTTGTAGCATCATTTCCCCACAAATTGAGAGCAGGCACAATGTGACAAACCAATGGTTTCCTAAAAGTGCAACTCCTTTCCCCACATTATACTGTCCCTGGTCAAAGCACAAGTTTTTATAATTCTAATTTTACTAATTGTTTGTTATCCTGTGAGGAAAGGGGCCTAGTATTTTTAGGCTTTGTTCACATTATATTTGGGACATACAGTTGCATTTTTGTAGCATGTATCATTTTTGGCGGTACAAAATTATATAACCTGTATATGATGTTGTTGACTTACTTAGTCCTCTGAAAGACACCATTCACATTAGGTTTGAATGCTGGTGCTGTCAATGTGTGGCAAATATACAACTCATGAGAAAAAAAAGGGGGGGGAGAAAAGAGACCACACATTTACATATGACACACCTCAAAAATATGTAGAAATCATAACTTTATTCACAAAAAAACATTCAGTAAAACACTGAATAAAGCTGCAAAGAGCCGTACAGTAATAAATTTCCAATTTACAAGGGGGAAAAAAACATTTTGGCACAAAATGAAGAACAATGTACAAGGACCCCAGAGCAATATTTAAACAAGCAATATGATAAGAATAGAATTGCACAAGGCTATATAAAGTTGGGTAGTCGAATATACTCAAAATTGTAATACTTGTGAAAAAAAAAGGCCACAGAGAAAAAGTCCAGTTGTTCACACTATGCAGAAAAGTACAGATGCCTAAAATTATACAATACAGTGTTACGATAATAATGCGAGCCCAGTACAAAGTACTGTAGTACCAAGATATACTTGTATACACCACCAAATAAATAAGGAATAGGCTACAAGGACAGATGGAATAAACCCTGCAAACTAGAGCAAGTAACTCTACCTGAGCGTACAGGAGGGGAAGGGGTGTCCCCACACATATCACTGTAAATTACAGCTCCATCAGGAGTCGTGAATACTGTATAAAGATTTTCTGAAAGTGGGTTTCTCAGCATGCAGTTTCACAGTCACAGCCAGCTTTTTTCACTCTGGTCTGGTCAGGCTGTGGATGGTTCTATAGCAGTGATTAGCATATTTGCCTTCTCTCTAACTAGCTGAGATATTACAAAGTGCAGCACTAAAGAAGTTATTTTCAGTCAGCAAAGCTTCAGGTGCTGTGAAGACTGAAAACAATTGCGTATCTGTATACAAAAGCTAATCTTGTTAGAGATAGTCTGTTCAGGAGTGAGCTCTCCCACCATGGTGACGTCACTCTGGTCTAATCGGATAGCAGAGTTATGGTCCGTTAACCATAGCAACCTGTGTGCACTAAGAGCAGATAAAATCTCTTATCCCCTGACTATAGTAAAATCAATAGATTAATGTATTTAAAAGAAGTATTTAATTACCTGTCCCTACATGTTAAAAGCTAATCTTTGTAGCAAGAACACCCCTTTGATTAAGAATAATAACCAATAGGCTAAAAGGTACTTAATAGGTGGGCTGACATGACTTGATGTGCTAAACAGGACAATGTTGAGAAGTGAAGAAAGAGATGAGCTAACGTGCTAAGCAAAGGGGTGTCTGGAAATTAACCCTTTAAGCCCCACGCCTGAAAAGTAGTTAATGACCAGAACAATTTTTTTTGTTTTTGCCTTCTTGCGTTTCAACAGTTGTAACTTTTTTATTTTTTTAATGACGCAGTTGTATGGGGCCTCGTTTCATTCGAGACAAGTTGTGCTTTATGGGGCAATAGTTTAAGTTCACTTTTATAAATAATTGCAGAATTTTTTTTTTGGGGGGGAGGTCTATTTTTTTTTTTTTTTTTTTTTTTTTACACACCATTCACATTTCACACTTAATAACTTGTTATATTAATTCTACAGGTTATTATGGTCATGTGGATACCTAATATGTGTAATCTTTTTTGTGTGTGTAATATATGCACAATTTTTTATTAAATTTATTTTTATTTTTATTTTTTTATTCATTTTTTTTACACGTATTTTTTTTTTTTTAAATCCCACGAAGGGAGAAGTTAAATTTATTTTTTTTTTTTAATTTCTTTTTTTACACTTAGTAATGTATTAACATTCATATATGCTAATACATTATAATCTGTGTCAGTCTGACACAGGCAGTGATCAGGACAGCACACAGTGCGTTCTGGTCACTGGCTTATTACACAGACAGCCCTGGGGCTACTCTAGGTCCCCAGGGCTGACTGTGCAGCTGTTCCCCGAGCTCTGTCAGGTCACTGTGTGTTCCGATCACCCGACAGAGCAGGGGAAACCTTTGATTGTGCTACGGTGACCATCCGCCGCAATCAAAGGGTTAAAGCACAGGGTTGCGGGGGGTTGCCAAAAGACATCAAAAGTCGGTGGCCGGATGTTAAGGGGTTAAGAGACAGAGGATGGGGTGATCAACCATAAAAGCAGGTGTGTAAGCAATGATCAGATCGACACGATTTACCATTTGTATATGCTTTATGTGCTAGAAAAAATATGGTATCCTGGGGCCCCAAAAGTGATGAGAATCGGGCCTAAATGTACTTTTAGAAGCAAACCGCCACTTTTGAACTTCCCTCCTTCATCTGTAACTATTATTTGTTTTAAATGAAAAAAAGATGAGTCTTTAGGATATCATGTGAATCTATGTGAAATGTCAAGGTGACAAAGTATTCTCAAGCTGCTCGTGCCCATTAGTCATAGATATAAATGCGAATGGCTAATCTCATCTATACCATTAGATTTTGTAATCAGCTCCTTTACTCTTAAAGTGCTTTCTGTTATATAAAAATGTTCAAAAGTGAACTTCACTTTGTAATCACAGATCAATACAGAAAGCACATAAAAATACTGCCTCCAGCCCTACTGCCAAGAATAGACTCGGAGTTAAGATGTTTGAGGGGAATTAAAATAATCGGTCTCTTAATATCATGAAAGTATATTGTCTAAGGCCCCTAAAGGGAATCTGTAGCCACACAGATCCCTTTTAATAGAGAGCCTCGTTTAGATTATGTTAATTATAAAGAATGCATAAAGATCCTGTTTCATACAAGTTGCCAGAACTGGAATTCACCTTTAGCAGTCGCCGTTCCTGCTCCCAGTACTTAGATGCTCCCAGGGCTTAAATAGAGCTGAATAATAGCTAACCAAGCAGTTGCAGGGTATAATAACGCTAAGCATACATCACATACAACTCTGCCGACGAACTCGCCATAATAGATGGAGTTTACAGATAGACAAAGACCATGGCAGAGATATAGATGAAGATGACGCCACAAGTTACTTCAATCTGGAATCCGAGAACTCACAAGAACTGACCCTAAGGGCATGTCCCCACTGCACGGTTTTTCAGACGGTTTGCGGTCTTTCAGACTGCCTGAAAAAAACGGCCGAAAATTAGCACAATTGTGCTCTATGGAAAACCCGTGCAGCAGTCCCCACTGCACGGGTTTTCCGCCCACGGTCCGCTCAAAAAAACATTGAGCATGTTCATTCTTCTGTCCGGTTTCCGGACGGAATATGAACACCTCTATTGGAGGGGGGAAAAGCCGTCACCCCACCACCACCACCACCCGTGGCCGTGGGGATGGCCGCAAAACCGGACAAATGCCGGCCGGTTAAACCGACGGGTATTTGTCCACTGCCGTGTGAATGCACCCTCAGGGTATGCAGCATTTGTGAAATATGTGTTTGGGTATGTATTATGTACCCAAATATGTATTTAACAATGTTCCTTCAGTTTTCATTGATTTCAATGTTAAATACATATAGTCATTCAAACGATACGTACTTTACACACGTTATTGTATTGTGTTTTACGGATCTGTACATGTCACTTTTTGATCCATTTTATGCATTTAAAAGCCAATAGAAACCATAGGGTACGTTTTTGCAGTCCAGATAATGTATCCAAATACGTGCCACACTTTGTGGTACATATTTGGATACGTTTTGCATATTGTAAAAACTTATTCAACGTGACGTGTGCACAAACCCTAATGGTCCCTAAAGCTTTCACGCCAACCTTAACACCAGAGCCCACTGACTTTTCTCTTTCCCTAAAAATGTCCTTAGACGACAACTGACCATGACACAGGAAAGCTGGCTCTAGGCTCTAGAAAATAACATGGCCACAAAACCGGAAACCACACACTGACCGAAAACTAAGAAACACAAAAACATTAATGTATAACCAAACGCAAAGAATACATTGGGCAAGACTCGTCAGAACTAGCTATGTAAGGATAATCCAGGACTCTAGATTTGGATATTAGCAGATTACTAGACACAATCTCTCAAAATAGACCGTATAATCCACAGCACACTAAGGGCATGTCCCCACGGCACGGGTTTTCGGACGGTTTTTCAGACCGCCTGAAAAACCGGTCGAAAATGAGCACAATTATGCTCTATGGAAAACCCGTGCAGCAGTCCGCACTGTATGGGTTTTCCGCCTGGCGGTTTTGCAAAAACATTGAGCAAGCGCTATCTTCGGTCCGGTTTTCGGACGGAATCTGTGCTTCTCAATGGGAGGGGAGAGGGCTCTTCTCCGCTCATCGCGGAGAAAAGCCGCCCCCCCCCCTCTCCGCGGCCGTGGGGACGGGCGCAAAACAGGACAAATATCAGTATTTGTCCTATGCCGTGGGGATGCGCCCTAACAAATCTATAAGGCTTTATAAGGAGGCTGGCAACGACCACTCCACTCTAACTGAACTTAGGCTGCACTGTATGGTCAGCTGATACGCCCTGAAAGTTGTTGTTGAAAAGTTTGTACAGCATGCCTCAGGGGGAGACAAAATAATAAAAAGACTCCTGCCAATCCTAATATTTAGTGTCAAAAGCACGTGCTGTATTTTACTTAAGGCATCTCTTTGGGCTGAGTGACTTCTAATCTCATTTCAGCGTGTGTATTTAAACTGTGCTGAAATTTTTGAAGCCATGTAGAACATGCAGTAGCACCAGTCACTTTATAAAAAGCATCTTAAAGATGTTTAAGACGGGGATATTACTTTAATTACATGCGTATTTCTTTGGCCCTTCAAGCATATTCAAATTCTCCTTGAGATCTACACAGTGTATTTGAATGTTCGATGTGATCAATTTCTTACAAGAGGCAAACTGATTTATTTAATCACCCAATGGAAGCAGCTGACCCAGACGTAGGACGTGGTTGAATAGTTCTATGGTCATAATAAATGTAACCTTGTGTTTTTGTCATACTCCAGTGATCTCCATTTCACTTTAGTTCCACAAGTTTCAGGAATAATGAAAGCAGCAAAAGTTTTACAGTAGTTGATAAAATTAAAAGCCTCCACACACACCAGGGAAAAATTGGCTTAAAGGTGTTGTCTCACTACAAGGATTGCTTTTTATGTTAAAGATCTTTCAAAAACAAGCCACTTTGCAATATATGTCCATTAAAGGGGTTTTGCCACAATGTAATGTTGACGTGGGATCCTCCAAAATGGGTATTTAATCACTTTTCTAAATATATGTGATTACAAAAATTGCAGTCTGAGAGAGCTACAGGCTGCCTTACCTGCCCTTAGTTACTTAAAAGCTTCTATTAGATACGACCTGACAAGAGCTGCTGGCCGGGCTTGTGCAGAGAACACTTCTTATCTGATGAAAGGGAGCTGAAGAAGCTTTCAAGGCACTGGGTACAAATATGTTGTCTTTTGTATACAGAATCCACTAGTTGTAGTGTGATTATCTGAGTAGATCCCTGCTTTATCTAATGACAGAGAACATGAAGGAGCTTTCAAGCTGCTGTGGAGAAAAGGTGTTGTCTTTTGTATGCAGAATCCACTAGTTGTAGTTTTATTATTTGAGTGAACATTTCACACAATCCCTTATGCAGCTCTGGCAGTCTGTCTCTCTCAGCTAGCGTGGCTTGTTTACATTTGATTCTTAGCAGACAAGGCACGTCCTGACAAAACCCCTTTATTAGTGTCCTACCTATTGCTAGATATCCCCTCTTGTATGGGCAGCATCAGCACTGGTTGCTATAGCTACAGACCTGGCTTCTACTGCAGCCTAGTAGAAGCCAGTAAACAAGCCCCTGAATTCAAAGTGAAACCAAGAAAACAGGACTGAGGTAAGATGAATCAATGTAGTGAGACAACCCCTTTAACCTGACAAATTTTGGTAGGACCAGCCAACTATCTTCTGTAAGGAGGCTTCCCTCCCTTCCTTTGACAGAGGTTTTGGAAATGAGGATCGGGCATGTTAAATTTTAACACCTGATTTATTGTGTTCTCACTGGAGATAAGCCACCACCAGAGGTGTCTCAATGCACCTTACACCCATCTTCCCATTAAGAATACATGTTTGCTCAGCTATGTTGAGCATGCATGTGTCTGTGGGGTCAGAAGGAGTAGCTGTCGGGTAAACTGTTGTTCGGCAGCTTTTAAGAGATGTTTTTTGTGACCTTGATAAAGACTTGATCATTGCTATCTTGGCTACATTGAATGGACACTTTATTAGAGACATGATCTTGTCATAGATTCTACTAAGTGGGCAGGATAGCTTCTTGCACTTGCAACAGATTGGAGGAACTACCATGCTCTGAAAAGCCTGTTATACACTCACCGGCCACTTTATTAGGTACACCTGTCCAACTGCTCGTTAACACTTAATTTCTAATCAGCCAATCACATGGCGGCAACTCAGTGCATTTAGGCATGTAGACATGGTCAAGACAATCTCCTGCAGTTCAAACCGAGCATCAGTATGGGGAAGAAAGGTGATTTGAGTGCCTTTGAACGTGGCATGGTTGTTGGTGCCAGAAGGGCTGGTCTGAGTATTTCAGAAACTGCTGATCTCCTGGGATTTTCACGCACAACCATCTCTAGGGTTTACAGAGAAGGTCCGAAAAAGAAAAAACATCCAGTGAGCGGCAGTCCTGTGGGCGGAAATGCCTTGTTGATGCCAGAGGTCAAAGGAGAATGGGCAGACTGGTTCGAGCTGATAGAAAGGCAACAGTGACTCAAATAGCCACCCGTTACAACCAAGGTAGGCAGAAGAGCATCTCTGAACGCACAGTACGGCCAACTTTGAGGCAGATGGGCTACAGCAGCAGAAGACCACACCGGGTGCCACTCCTTTCAGCTAAGAACAGGAAACTGAGGCTCCAATTTGCCCAAGCTCATCGAAATTGGACAGTAGAAGATTGGAAAAACGTTGCCTGGTCTAATGAGTCTCGATTTCTGCTGCGACATTCGGATGGTAGGGTCAGAATTTGGCGTCAACAACATGAAAGCATGGATCCATCCTGCCTTGTATCAACGGTTCAGGCTGGTGGTGGTGGTGTCATGGTGTGGGGAATATTTTCTTGGCACTCTTTGGGCCCCTTGGTACCAATTGAGCATCGTTGCAACACCTTGTGGAATCTATGCCACGAAGAATTGAGGCAGTTCTGAAGGCAAAAGGGGGTCCAACCCGTTACTAGCATGGTGTACCTAATAAAGTGGCCGGTGAGTGTACATTGCCCCAGAGACGCTCTTCAGGATCTGGGGACTCGAATGACTAGAGCACAGGTGTCAAACTGCGGCCCTCCAGCTGTTGGAAAACTACAACTCCCATCATTCCCACTGTTATAGATTATACAAATGCATGATGGGAGTTGTAGTTTCCCAACAGCTGGAGGGCCGCAGTTTGAAACGCCTGGACTAGAGAAGAAAGAAAAAGTTTCAGAAACAAATCCATGACTATCCATCACAGACACTTCCGATGGCTGTACGCTGTCATTAACAGCCAGCTCTATGCTCCCAAACCAAAAGGAAAGGCGTGGGTCTGCTGGAGAGTTTCTGATACTCGTCTGTCCCACTTAGACTGCAGGCATTCCTTAGGGTGTGTTCACACGGGGTAATTTCGGAGCGCATTTTGCCACGTATTTGCACTCTGAGATACGCGCCGAAACTATGGTAATCCATAGTTCTCATAGAGGACTATGGATAAGCCTCCTCTCCCCACGCATACAATTGGATCGTACTGTACAAGCAGAGAGATAAGTGACATGTCAATTACTTGCGCGAGTAACGAGTGCCAATGGGGCCGGCGCGGGAGTACATCGCGTGTGCATAGCCTTAGTCTGCTGGGAACTTTCAGGAGCTCGCTGTTGGCTGTTTGCAGCTGGTCAGCCTGGGGACGGACTTGGGTCTGCTGTGTAGTTTTGCTGAGACTGCAGTCATGTGTTATGCTACTGGGGGATTTCAGCAACTCCCTGTTGGCTGCGGCACGTTTCGTCAGTCTGGACATAGGCTTGGGTATCTTGGGCAGCAGCCATGAAATTTTCCAGATGAGTCTTTAATCCAAGTGCAATGTACGTTTTTGGAGGCATGACTGGTCTGAAAGGTTTTCAGTTCATGGGAATGCTCAGATTCAGTATAGGTACAGAGTTCCAATTTTTTGAACAGACGTAAGAAATCTCATATAGCTATATAATAAATGTGTGTATTAAATATATAATTATTATATATATATATATATATATATATATATATATATATATATATATATATATATGTATAGATTGAGGCACGACTGCAGTCTTGGGCTATGTTTACAGCAAATGTTAAAATGGCATCCAAAATCTGATGGTATTTTTCCATCGCTGTATTGAGTTTTTTTGGGCATGAGTTTGCACAAAAAAAACAGCGGCCGGTTTTCGAATTTCCTGCCAGCCCAGTACATTGATTGAACGGGAATCCGCCGGAAGATAGAACATGTTCAGTGGTTTAGAAACCCCACAGTAGAAAATGTGTGCTGTGTAGACTACAGCATGGAAGCTGCTTAAAAATCTGATTGTAATCCTGTTCTATGTAGGCATAGAAACACCAAAAATTGGTAGCGAACCAGCACCAGAGATTAAAAATATTGAAAATATTTATTTCATTAAATTTACATAGAATAGAGTTGCCGCGTTTCGGGTGTGTTGCCCGTAGTATGGCAGCCTTCCTACCAGTGCCTTTAAACAACATAAGGTAATTTGACCGGATCTACTTTTCAGCCATTTCCATGTAAACATAGCCTTAGATGATACTTTGCTTTTAACCCTGGCTTCATAACCATAGCAAAGTTATCACCCTTTTAACCATACACACAGACAGTTAAAATAGTTTGACATATAAAATAAACAAAATAGACCATAAGGATATGTCCACAAGGTGTCTTGCGGCGCGTACCTGTGCACGCTGCAAGATGCTGTGTGTTTAGAAGAATGCGTTTTCATTATCCCTGACAGGTGTACATCAGAAAGAAGTGACATGTCGCTTCTTAACCCCCGGCGTTCAATATGCAGCCGAAAAGACAGCAGGTAATCATAAGGGTATGTTCACACGGCTTATTTTGGATCGCATTTCGCCGCGGATTTCACGGCGCACTGCACTTAATACGTGGGGAAAAGCACCCCATAATTACGGTAATCCATAGCTCTCATAGAGAACTATGGATTACGCCTCCCCCCCCCGTGCGCGTACAATACGATCGTATTGTACGCGCGGGGAGATAAGTGACGTGTCAGTTATTTGCTGCGAATACGTACCACGAGTAATGAATGTCAATGGGGCTGCCAGGCTGCCGTCCCCCTGCGCTGCGGGAGCACGAGCTCCCGAAGCACACAATGTACTGCGTACGCGCCGAAGTACATCGTGTGAACATACCCTTAGGCTATGTTCACACGGCTTAAAATGGGACGTATTTCAGTCCATAATTACGCGCCGTACTGCGCGAATTACGGCTGGAATCCGTCCCAGTCATTACGGTAACCCACAGTTCTCATAGAGAACTATGGATTACGTCTCCTCTCCCTGCTCGACGAATCCGCCGCGGGGGGAGATAAGTGACATGTGAATTACCAGCGGCGTATACGCGCTGCTGGTAATGCAAGTCTATGGGCCGGCGAGGTGCCGGCCTCCCGCCCCCGTCCACATGGCGTAATTGCGGGGCGTAATTACACCCCGCAAATAAGCTGTGTGAACAAAGCCTTACTCTCCATGAGAGCTATGATTACCGTAATTACAGGACGATTTCGGGGGGCATTTCAGCGCATTTTCACCCGAAATAAGCCGTGTGAACATCCCCCTAAATCTAAAAATGATAAAATTGTGAAGTCTTATTAAGCTAAATAAGGAGTCTAAATTCTTTTCTTGCAACATTCAAAAGCATGCGTTTTTTTATTGACCCAATTTTTTTCTTTTTCCAAATACGAGTGACTTACAAAACCACCTGCGTTTATCATTTAAAAAAATGTGTATGTTTTTAATTGCTTGCTGTTTGATCAGTTTTGGGAACCCAGCCTTTCCTAAAAACAAAATAAAAGGAATGTCCCCAAAAACCCCATAAAAATTTTCCAACTTTTTAATTTTTTTTATTATTTTTCGTGGTTGGGACTAAGCCACATAGTAACCTTTGAAGTCCCATTCATTTCTAGTAGTAATAGATTTTTTTATGTCCGTATTTAAATATCCTATTTTTAATAATTGTTGGCCCCCTATTTTTCCTTTTAAACCTTTTTGCCCCAAAGGGAATAGCCCAAAAATTTTCCAACACTATTTTGGGGACTCCCTTTATAAAACTTTAGACCTGGTGCTTTCATGTTAAGATTTGTATGTATGTCTGTTTAACTAAGGGGAAAAAAAGTACAGTGCCTGCATAATACTAATCACAATGGCTATTAACAAAACCGTTTAAGGTGACTGCCCATAGGTGTTTGGGATCATTGTTGGTACCCATCGTCCTGTTAGGTTGGTTATCAAGCAGGAAATTTCCCGGAAATGCAGCTAGAAATCCTCTCTTTTCCGTTTTAACAAACTTTATTTTCATACATTTTTACCTAAGCACTAAAACAATGTATGAAAATTTTCATGTAACATAGAAAACGTTTTTTAGTAATTTAAATTTTTTTACAGACCAAGCCAGATAGAAGGCTTTCTACAGGAATTAAAAACTTTCCCCATCATCATGCTCCAAGCAGGAAATTTATAGCTTTCCCTTTTTTTGAAAATTTTCCACTTTTGTCTCTCCGCCCTTTTAAAATAAATACATTTTTACCCCGGGTTTTTCCCTTTTCCCCTTTGGAAAACTTTATTTCAAACTTTGGGAAAAAATTTTGGTAAAAATCCCAAAAAAATTTAAAATGCGTTTTAAAAAAAACCAAAAATTACCCCTTTTGTGGGGCTGTATCAAAAGGGTATAGGATCTCCCTTTTTTCAATTTTTTTACAAACCTTTTTTGGCCATTCCTGATTTTGCTATTTATGAAAAAACATGGTTTTTTTTGTGGGAAATCATCCCCGGAGCATGTTCTTGGGGTTTTTCTGTTCACCGCAATTTTTTTTTTCGAAATGAATTTCCAACTGACAGTTGGGTTTTTTACCCAGTTTGGGGGGGGGGGGGTCTTGCATTGACTGACATCGTCCATCCACTGCAGGAACAAACCTCTTGGAAAACTGAAATTTTTAACACCCCAAAACCCCAAAAGTTAAAAGGGTATGTTTACAAAGCGGGTTTTTGGGCCTGTATTTTATGGTTTTTAACGTGGATGCAAAATTTGGGCCCCAAAAACAGCCTGGATACTTCAAATCTCCCTTCATTTTTAAAATAAGCGGTGGTTCCCCAAAAAGCGCATTTTACCAAAACGTTTAATTTCGAACCGTTTTTTTGGGGCCAAATTTCAAACCTTAAAAGGTTTTTTCTAGACATGCCCTTATCTCCCAAAAATCCATTGTAAACCCAAAGGGCCCGGCTGAGCTGAGGGAGCGAGAGACACAGCCCGGAACAGGAAAACCTTTAAAAAAGGGATCGTGTGAAAAGTTCCTAGATTAAACAAACTACAAAAAAGTGGATCTGTTACAAAAGACAATTTTCCTTTTCTCCAAAAACACTTGAAAGCTTTTCTGTTTCTGTCATTTAATAGAGCAGGGGTCTACCAGATAATCAACTACCCTATGGATTCTGTATACAAAAAGACAACAATTTTTTACCTGTGCTGAAAGCTTTTTTCAGCTCCCTTTCTAATAAGAAGTTTTCTCGCACAACCCCGGGCACAGTCTTGTCAGTCGTATCTAATAGAACTTTTAAGTAACTAAGGGCATAAGGCGCCCGTACCTATCGGGTGTTTTTGTAATACATAATTTTGAAAAGGATTAAAACCATTTTGGAGGATCCCCCGTCAAAATTATAATGCAAAACCCCTTTAAAATAAGTGACATGTCTATTCTTGAGGCGTTTTTCCCTCGTAAAATCCTCATAGGAAACTATGGGGATAGGATTTTTTAAAATAGGTTTATCAGGCTTTTTGAAAAAATTTGGAAGGTAAATTTACACTTCAAAAAAACCCTGGGTTTACTGCTAAATTTTGGGGTGTTAACACCAATTTCATGCGCATTTTCTGGCATAGAATGCGCCTATTTTTTGAAACCCCCTCTACAGCGGGTCATAAATCGGGCAATTTTAGGCTAGGGGGAAAATTTTTTTGGCTGGGTAAACATTTGAAGGGGTTTTTAACCTTTCCACAGTAATTGCCCAAAAGCCCCTAGCGAAATTATAAAAACTAAGTTCATACAGTTCTAGGCCCCCCCCCACACATCCATGAATGGGACATACAAAGCGCCGCAGGCGTTATGTAAAGCGCCCGGGAATGGTGTGGGGAGATTTTAAACCCTGTTTAAAAAAGGGGGGGGTTGGAATCAGGTTGTAAAAGACACCAATTTTCTGCCCGCCCCGTTCTAAATTCGCCCCCCCTGTGAAATAACCTAACAGATTTCTGTGAGGAATAGCAGAGGAATAGCATAGCACATAGTTAGAAGAGAAGATGCTTCAGGATTTTAATTTCACAAAGAACACAAGTATTTACTAAAATAGACCTGTCAGGAAAGGTTACAGGTGCTCCCTAAAGTTACTGATGGACATAAGTAATAAGACTAGGAATGGGGTATCAAAATCCCTTGGGTGCTATGTGCAGGCCTCTAGACCAGTCATGCCGCTCTGCTCTTGGTAGCTTGCGGCCTATCTTGCATTTTGCCAGGCGGCTTTTCCTGTTTGGCCATGCTGTATGCATCATGTGGCGCCTCTGATCCTCCTGGCCACTAGGGGAGGTGTGGCAGCATCCTGCTGGGATTTATCCTGTGTAGGTTGAGCTGCCAATCCCCTTTCATATGGTGCTTTATTTAGCAGTTCCTCCCACACCTCTGGGCATGATCCTTGCTTAGCATGTCTGCTGCGGTTTGGTCTTGTCCAGTCTCTGTGGTCCGGTCTATGTTCCTGTAATGTTTGCCTTGGCTCTTGTCTGTTAGTTTTGTGTTTTGTTCTGCCTGGCCTCTACTCTTAGCTGAAGTCCTAGTCTGCGTTCTTGCTATAGTCCATGTTCTGAGCCTTGCCACGGATCCACATCCAAAACTCCATAGAGAGGAATGGGACTCATTTTCTGATTGTAAAGCCTCAATGCTGCACTTTTCAGACAAGGATTTAATCAGGTTTTCTATGAGGTTTTCCAACACACTTTTTCATTTCTCTGACGCACCCATACAAACTAATATCCAGGGCAAGAACAGCGCCAAAAATTCGCCGAGCAGGGAGAGGAGACGTAATCCATAGTTCTCTATGAGAACTGTGGATTACCGTAATGCTGGGAAAGTTTTCACCCCGAAAAAAATTTGCGCACTTCGGAACGAAAATTTACGGCAAAAAAATGGCCCCTTTTTTAAAGCCGTTGTGGAACAGGGCCTTTGAGAGGGGACTCCTTATTTACCTCCTGGACATCCCTTTTTATTTTCCCGGTCCCCAAATTTATACGGGCCCCGTGAAAGTGCGTTCATCGTTCACATGACCCCCTTGCACCCAAATTTAAACAGCCAGAGAGATCAATCCCTGGTGACCCCGGGGGGGCCTGTGTTTGGGCCCTGGAGGGGTTTTCATGTAAAACGATCATGTTACGGTTTGAGTGGTGATGAGTGAAAGGGACGCCCGGGAAAGGAAAGTATCTATTTTTTTATCCCCCAAAACCCCATTGGACCAACAAGTTGATCGGCCCCGGGGAACCTTTTTAAAGGGTAGCTAACACAAAAATCCACCATTCACAAAAAAGGGGGAGGGGAATACATCTGTTTTCCCATATCCCCTTTTTCCTTTCCTCCTTTTACAAGGGTTTTGGGCCCTTTGGGCCCTGTTTTAAATTTTAGAAAAAAAAAATAACCTATAGGTGATACATTCCCTTTAAAGATGTTATCCCACTTCTAAATATCCTATTTATTGTATAGATTAAAAAAAATTATGTTTGCCTTTTACATACTGCTAAAAAAAAAAAAGATCCAGTGAAGAGTAATGCAATTTACTTGGGCTGCTTTCACACAGTCTGTTTTTAAATTGCAGAAGTGCACAGCAACACAGGCAGTTTAAGGCTGTGCACTTCTGCAAGTAAAGCGCACTGTGTGAAAGCAGCCTTTCACAGCACAGGGTCACCTGGTCTTCCCTGTGTGGAGCACCTTATGAGCCGAGTGCTGGTGGACATGCTCAGTCACTCTCTGTAAAGGGCCGTTTACGCCCCAGTGACCCCCTCTATGTTCATTACCATATATGCTGACTTGACTTTCTACAATATCTCCGTATATTGTAGCTCCATATTATGGTTTTACTATGTAGATATATTATTTTTTACTGATATACTTATTCATTATTTTTTTTCCAGGATTCAAGTGCCCAGTCTGCTCTAAATTCATTCCTACTGATGAAATGGATTTGCATCTTGTGATGTGCTTAACGAAACCGAGAATAACATATAATGGTAAGTGCACTCATTTTTTTTAAAGGGAGCAAAACTTTATTATAGTAAATCAAAAAAATGCCCCAGCCAGCGGGTGGTCTGCCATCCATGCCAGGTGCGACAATAGTTAGAACTTCCATGGTGAGTGCCCCGTGCTCTCTCTGCAGAGGGCTTCCTTGTCCTCTTCTTCTCGTAGCCATGTTTAGCAGCTCTGCCGTCCATTGGTGGCTGTGGCGGCTATTAACCACAGAGACTTCACAACTTTCAGCAATAATTATCTTCCCACTCACCTCCGTTCCAGCACTTCTCTCCCCCAGTATGTTTTGGTTGTTTGTTTTTTTTCCCCGGTCCCCACAGTTGGTTCGTGCACTGTTCAGCCACTGATTGGCTGCAGCAGTCACGTCTTTTCCTGAGTGCTCACTTTAGAACCACGGAGAGTAGCGGTACAGGTAGCTCTGGAACAGAGGGGAATAGCAAGGTACTCCATTTTTTTTTTTTAATTTTCTAACAGAAGCAGCATCAACATTTTCAAATAGAGTTTTAAAACCCCTTTAGGAGTGTAAAGCTGCAACGTATGTGGTTATAGCTTATGATATATTTATCTATACTTTATAGGACAGCCCCTTAAAGGGGTTCTTCACCTCGTAAGAAAATCAAAGTAGCATCTGGGGGGCCCATATAACATAGAAAAACAACTTTATATTCCCCTTCCGCCAGTCTCCGGTTCCAGCACCGTGTCTCCCTGGTCGTCTGTTTTCATTCTGTCCTAGGGGCGTCACTGCTGCAGCTGCTGGTTGGCCGCAGCGGTCACATGCTTCTACTCAGATCACTGTTCACTGGCGTTTTTTTGACCTGAGGATTTTAACCCTTTATATACGATAGCTTTTTCCCCTATCATATAAACCCTTTATATCACAATCTCAGTTCTTCCCTCTTCATTAACCCCCGTTAAAACACAGAGTCAGCCCTCTCTCTATCTATAAAACCATATATCAACAGCTCAGCTTCTCTCCCCTATCATTTAAACCCCGATACACGAGCCAGCTTCTCCCCTTTTCTATAACTCTATATATCACGAGCTCAGCTCCTCTCCTCTATCTATAAAACCCTTTATAACAGCTCAGTTTTTCTATCATAAACCTATTTATCACAGAGCTCGCTCTCTCCTCTTCATTAACCCCATTTAAACCAGAGCCGCTTCTCTCCCCTTTTCATATAACCCCTTTTTACAGAGCTCACTTCTCTCCCTTTTTTTTATTTAACCCTGTATACACAGAGTCGCTTCTCTCCCTCTTCATATAACCCTGTATATCTCAGGCTAGTTCTCTCCTCTTCATATAACCCTGTATACCAGAGCCAGTTCTCTCCCCCCTTTTCATATAACCCCGTATATCACAACCTCAGCTCCTCTATATATAACCCCTTTATTTTCAGAGCCGCTTCCTCCTCTATCTATAACCCCGTATATCAAGAGCTCAGTCCCCTCCCCTATCATTAAACCCCATATATCACAGAGCCAGCTCCTTCCTTTATCGTATAACCCCTACATATACAGAGCTCATCTCCCCTCCTGTATTTATATAACCCCATATATCACAGGCTCAGCTTCTCTCCCTCTATCATATAACCCTATATATTTACAGAGCTCAGCTTCTTCCCTCTTCATATAACCCCGTATATCCAGAGCTCAGCTTCTTCCTCTACATATAACCCTCTATATCACAGGCTCGCTTCTTCCTCTATCTTAAACCCCCTATATCCAGAGTCAGCTTCTGCCCTCTATCATATAACCCCCTATATCACAGAGCTCAGCTTCTGCCCTCTACATATAACCCTCTATTCACAGAGCTCAGCTTTTCTCCCCTATCATATAACCCCTTTTATCACAGAGCTCAGCTTCTTCCTCTATCAATAACCTGTATTCACGAGCTCGTTCTCTCCCCTATATATAACCTGATATCACAGGTCAGCTTCTGCCCTCCATCATATAAAACCCCGTTAAAACAGAGCCCGCTTCTGCCCCTAACATATAAAACCTCATATCACAGAGCTCAGCTTTTTTCCCCCTATCATATAACCCCATATTCACAAGCTCAGCTTCTCTTTTCTATATATAACCCGTATTACAGAGCTCAGCTTCTGCCCTCTATCATATAACCCTCATATCAAGACCAGCTTTTCCCCCTATCATATAACCCTTATATCACAGGCTCAGCTTCTCTCCTCTATCATTTAAAAACCCCGTATATCCAGGTCAGTTCTGCCCTCTATCATATAACCCTTTATCACAGAGCTCGGTTTCTTCCCCTATATTAACCCCGTATACACGAGCTCGGGTTTTTTCCTCTATCATAAACCCTGTATACACAGAGCTCAGCTTCTGCCCCTATCATAAACCCTCTTATCACAGAGCCAGCTTCTGCCCTCTATCATATAACCCTCTATATCCAGAGCCACTTTGCCCCCTATCATATAACCCTCTATATCACGAGCTAGCTTCTCTCCTCTACATATAAACCCCCTATATCACAGGCCCCGCTTCTCTCCCCTATCATATAACCCGTATATCACGGCTCGCTTTCTCCTCTATCAAAAACCCAAAAACCAGAGCTCAGTTCTCTCCTCTACTATAACCCCGTATATCACGAGTCAGTTCTCTCCCTCTATCGCATCCTGATTCAATAGGGTAGCATAAAACCTGGAGTTCACTTTAAGTCCAAAGGCCCCAAAATGAAATAAACTTAAATGTCCCGCTGGTTTACTTAGCTTTCTCTGTATCTTGACCATAATATGAATTCAAGTAATCCCATAGCAAAATCGGGAATAGGCCCTGTCCTTGACAATAAACTGTAGTAATGTAAACTGCTGTTCAGGTCAAAAGTAGTTATGTAGCTAACATAGCCAAGATAACAATGTCCTATCTCCTACTGTGTTTTTAATTTCCTCCACAAAAAGGAATGAGATGTATGGGCAAATGCAAGGGTTTGAAAGTGGATTTCCAAGTTTGTTGCTGTAGAAAGTACTAAAGGTCCAACCAAGATGTCCGCATATTGCACATACATTCCCAGTGTTTTGTCTCTTCCTGACAAACTTTAACCCTTTAGAGTTTTATAGTCTTGTGCCCCACTGTTAAAAACCCTATATCACCAATGTCCCTCTAACAGGCTCAGCTAGGAATAGCAGAGCTGAAATGTCAGTCACTGCTGTAGAGCCACCCACAGCTTGAGCAGGAAGTGGGAGCCTGAAGCTGGTTGTGAAAAGCAGGTTCTGTGAAATAGCCTGATTAAAAAAAACCCTTTAAGGTTGGCTAGTGGACTAGTAATAGTATTCCTGCTAATAATGGTCTGTGGTGCTATTGGGTTAATGGTAGTATCTCTGCTCAAAAGTTTGAGGGAGGTGTGGAAAAAATGCTGCAAAGTGAGAATGTTTTTAAAAACATTAATGTTAGGCTCGGTTCAGATCTGCTTCAGAGGTTCCTTTAGGAGCTTCCATTGCAAATTCCGAGCAATTAACAAAATGCAAAGTGACTAAAAAATCTCAATCAATTCAATCTTTAGTGTGACCACCCTTTGCTTTCAAAACAACATCACTTTTTCTAGGCACTTGCACACCGTTTTGAACCCCTAACGACCTGGACGTAGATGTCCTAATGCTGGTAAGGGGCGCCGTAAAAAAAACACTTCCACAAATATGGCGCAAGTAAGTTTTTTTTTTTTTTTTTCTCCTTTTTTTTTTTTTCCATTTTGCCCCACGAAAATTTGTTTCGGTTTCCCATTTTTACTATGGAATATGAGTAACATCATTAGAAAATAAAAGCCCTCATATGTCTATGTAGATGAAAAAAAAAAAAAGTTATGGCTCTGGGAAGACGGAGAGGAAAAAACGAAAGTGAAAAAAAAATAGGTCTGGACATTAAGGAATTATAGAAACTTGGCAGGGAGGTTGTTCCAAACATCTTGGCAAAGCAACCACTGTTCTTCTATGGATGTAGGTCTGCTCACATCCTTCTATGTCGTCGAGCGAGTCGATGATAATGAGATCAGGCCTCTGTGGGGCCAAATCATCACTTCCAGGACTGGTGGTTGCACCAAATATTGATTTGATTTAGTTTTCTCTTGTATCTAATTGATTAAAATAAAGTGTAAGCACTTCTATCTTTGACCGCATTCTTAGACTAGGTCTCCACTGCAAACATATTCACTCCTTTTTTTTTTTTTTTTTTCCCAGCATTTTTGGTGTTATAAAACTGCTGCAAAAACTATTGAAAACAGATTCCAAAGACTTTAATAGAAAAAAAATGTCCGTAGTCCCCCACTGAACTTTTTGCTGCTGGTCGATTTTTGAAAAATGTTGCAAAAAAACGACTGAATCTACCATTATTTTTTTAAAAACACAAAGACGCGTAGTTTTCGGTCGGTTTTGAGCCTTTTTTTGGAAAAAAAAGCGTCCGGATAGTTTACAAAAAATCTCTTAAATAAACGGATGGGGGTTTGAATCTCCTGTATCAGGTTATAAAATTTGGTTTTCCTGGTGGCCATGAAAAGGTTTGGGATAATGGAAGTCCCTATTTTTCTAATTAAAATTTGGGGAGCCCATTTGGGGCTACCCCGTGGAAACTGACGGCACTTTTAAAACCGGCTTTAAAGACCCCCCACTCATCAAACGTTTTGTGTCCTAAAAGCACCATGGGCCAGTGGAAAATTATTAGGAAAAATTGTATAGTTACCCATGCTTTATCCAAATTGTCCCCTATGGGATTTCCCCTCATTTCCAGGGGGGGGAAAAAACGATTTTCTTCCGGAGGGGAGGAAAAAAATATCGTACCAGGATCTTTTCCCTTGGACAGAAATAGGTTCTTGACATGGACCTGATTTAAGGAAAAATTGTTTTGGGGGCTGTCAGATTTTTCAGTTTGGGCAAGCATGTTACTGTAAGAGGCACATAAAAAATTTAGCGCGGCAGAGACTCCGGAAAATTGGGGACCCCCTAATGGGAAAAGTCCCCAGTTAGATTTCGTCTGTAATTAAAACAACTTTTTACGCCAATTTTGTCCAATTAAGGAAATTGTTTTGGGGTCATGGGAGGGAATTGGGGGATTCTGGGGGAAAAAAAATAAGATCCAATGGGATGGGGAAAGGGGTTTAGAAACCCCTTTGTAAAGAATCATGGAGGGAGAGGTTTTCCGGCTAGCTCAAAAGGCAAGTAGGGCCTAGACCTCCCATAAAAAGAGAATTTCCTGAGGAGTCCCCAAAATGCAAAAAAAAAAAGCAGATTTACTGCACGGTATATGGCAGCGTCCAAAATTTACGGGAATATTGGGGGGATTTAAAGGTAAAAAGGAGGTTTGGAAGTGAGGTGCGGGGGATCCCTTGGGGGCATCTTTTTATTTTTTCCACAACCCCGGGGTAGGGGGAAAGGGGAAGAACCACAAGTGGTCCAAACAAAGTGGTACATGAACACCTGGCACAAAAAAGGGTATTTTGCGTCATGGCTGAAAGGGCAGTTTTCCTCAGTGGGAAGAGGGGATGCCATGATCAGGAGAATTCAATTTTAAAAAAAGGTAAAGCGGAGAATAATAGGCCCACCCTGAGGGAGCATTTTTGAAAGGGGAAACGTTTATTACAAAGTTTCTCGAATGGGGATATAAATCATTGATGACTAATTTCAAACAAACAGAATATTATATAGGAAAAATATGTGGGGTTGGGTAGAGGGAAAGTGGTACTAGAAAATTAGTGGAGGGGGGATTCTGGTGCCAGCATCTAAGGTATGGTGGATTTTCTTCGCTTGGGGGGGGGGGGAATTGAATAGGTATAGTGATGAGGCGTGATAAATCTGGTCCCAAAGAGTTTTTTTTAAGTTTAAAAAAGGTTATGTTGCCTTGTTTTTTTTTTTTTTGGGGGGGGGGGGGGGGGGGGGCAACAAGAAAGGGGGTTTTGGGTATAAAAAATTTTGGGGTCAGTATGGAAATATTAAAATTGTCGGCTTCTATTTCTTTTTTCAAATTTCAAAAACTTTAAGAAAGATCTTTTAGAGACTTGTCAGGTTCACGACAACTTGTAATTGCCAAAAATTGGGGTTAGTTTTTTGATGTTTTTATGACTGTTGTACCATCATTCTTCTCCATAAAAAAGACTGAGCAGAGGAGAAAATTTGCTATTGGAGTCTATGTAAAGCACCAAACTTTTTTTTTTTTTTTTTATACCTAAATCCAAAACAAAAAAATTTTTTTTTTTTTTAGCTGTTTTTGACATTTACTTATGGAAAGTTTTTAGGATTTGGTTTTCAGTGCGTTTTTTTGTCCAATGCCGTGTACACCTAGCCTTACTTTTTGCTACATTTTTTTTTTTTCTGCCTAAAACTGATGTACAGCACTGGATATGGCACACTGTCCATAATTTTTGTGGCAGTGATACAGATGTGGGAGGGAGCCAAGAATTTGCACGCAGCAGCCCTGATAAAATGGGGCAATGTACCATGTCTTTATGGGCATCCAACCTACCCGTTGGCTCCGAAATTACTTATCCCAACAGCAGATTGCAATGGTTTAAAAACCCCCGCATTTGTTGGGGCTTTCATTCCATTACTTGGCGTATTTATTCATCATCCAGCTCTGAACAGAAAACATTGATTCCTGGGTAGAGACCTAGAGCATGAATTTGGAAAGTAAACAACAATTTTTGCTTCTTGCATTTATCTGGAGAAATAATGTTGGGGAAGAAGGGCTTCTTTTGCCCCTTTATCCTACTAAGGTATCAAAGTCAATCTGTTGTTTTTTTTGGGTTACTAAATATATTTAAAAATTTTTTGTCATCCATTATTATTGGAATTTCCCCCTTTTTTTTTTCTACTTTCAAGTCCCTCCTTCACAGGCCACAGAAATACTGGCCCACATCTACCGTTATTGTCTAAAAAGTAGATGGCGTATACTAAGGCCTTCTAGAAATGTGCCAGATTTATCAACTCGGCTCGTCGGTTTTTATCATTGGAACAGGTTTAAACTTTTCTAGTTTTTTTTTTTTTGTTTATTTTTTTAGACCATCTATTAGGGTATGTTCACACAACGTTTTTCAGATCCGTTTTCAGACCCAACACGGATCCAAACGGGATTAACAATGTGCGTTTGATTTTTCATTGGTTTCAATGTAAAACCGCACCCCGTTTTCAGGTGTGATCGCTGCTGAGGTTTACTTCGTCTTTTTTAAAGCCCTTTTGGTCTGTTTTAAGAAATTGCATGGTCAAATTCTACCCTTGCGTTTTATGCAAGTAAAATCCCCCTAGGAAAAATGGAGTGCGCTTTTGGAGCCCGAAAAAAAAGGAAACCAAAGGCAACAACTTTTAGATACGAAAACTGCATTGGTTAAAATTTGAAGTGTAACACGTAAATTGGCCCTGGGTCTCATTTGATCTAAAAATGTTTGAAATTTAGAAACCAAATGACCTACGTTGGAGCCCACTAGGGGAGCTACGCATTTTACATGTTTTCAGAGGGAAACCCCCTTTAAGGGGGAGCAAAACAGATTTTACATGGTTTGAGGGCCAAAATAGAGGGAGCTAGAACAGATTTTACTTGTTTTAATCTTTAAATCACTTTTTTTTAATATTTTGTTATTGTATATATATATATTTATATATATATATATAATATATATTTTATAATAGAATGTTTAAAAAAAAAGTTTTTTGTTTTGAAGGGGTGTTTATAGAAACTATAGTTTTTAAAAAGGTATTAATGTTTTAATATTTTGTTTTAGAATTTTAAAGGGGTTTCATTTAATACTATACAAAAACCCATCAACTTTCTATAATAAACATCTAAAACTTTTTAAAAATTTTTTTAAATAAAAACTTTATAATTTCTAAAAACACCCATTCTATACTAAAAAAAAGTTTTTTATATCATTAAATATATATAAAATGATTTTAAAGATTTAAAGTAAAATTCTGTTAGCCCCCTTTGGGGGGTTTCTGTACACTACTACGTAACACTTTTCCATTTAGTGAAAAAAGTAGGTCATTGGTCACTAAAGTTAAAAAAGTTCTTCTAGATCAAAAGGACCCCTAGGGCCGAAGATTTTACACTAAAGATTCTACCTTTTCAAACTACAACCTGTGTATATATATTGAAAAATGGATCCATAAAACGCATCCAAAAACGCATGTAAAACGCATCTGCGTTTTTGGATGCAGTTTGGAAGCAGTTACTAGCGGTGCGTATACGCCACTAGTAAATGACATGTCACTTATCTCCCCCCGCGGCGGATTCGCCGAGCTGGGTGTGGATATGTAATCCATTGTTCTCTATGTGAACTGTGGATTACCGTAATGACTGGGACGTATTCCGGCCGTAATTCGCGCACTAAGACGCGTAATTACGGACCGAAATACGTCCCATTTTAAGCCGTGTGAACATAGCCTTACTCTTCTGGTAAGAAAACGGATCCAAAACGTTGCGTGAACATACCCTTAGTTGGCATACCTTCTATGACTGAATTGTGGCACAACATGTTGCCCCACGGCCACTCCACTTTCCTATAGAACCACACCTTTATTCGGCTAAGCCATGCCCGTGGTGTAAAGGATGCAGCAATTGTCTAAAGCCCATAATAAATGTCTACAACATTTTTCTAATAAATCTCTCCTAAAATGATTAATTTTTTTGTTGTGCTTTCATTACATTTTCTGTGTCCTTCCTGCAATTGTCCATCAGCTGTTTGAGAACAGACAGCTCAGTAGTTTTTTGTCACTACTCAATGGACACTGACCTGTGTCCAGCCCAGGAGATCAGGTGACGAAAGGGGTTTGGCCTTTTTTCAGGGCATCCCTTTTGTGGCAGTGAAACAGATGTTGAGGGAGCAGAAAGAATTTGTCACAGCTGCACCCATGGGTCCTGGTGCTTATGTACCATCATCTTTCATGGACAATCCAGCCAAACCTTTTGTGGTCCCGTCGCACATTACTTGATCCTCTGAACAGCAAAGGATTGTAATGGTTCACTGCACGGATTTTACCCAGTAATAATTTTCTATGAAATCTCTTCTAAATTTATTCATTTTTGTTTTGTGCTTTCATTAAATTTCCACTGTGCTTCCTGCAATCTGAGATTTCTTTATCTATTCTCACAGGACGCAGATCTGTGTCCAGCCCAGGAGATCAGGTGACAAAAGGGGTTTGGATTTTTTCAGGGCAGCCTTTGGTCCCAAGGTTTGTCCTCCTTCTCTTCTGTTTCTGCCCACATGGGAAGAAGAATCCTCCTGGCACTTTTCTGGTGTCAGAGGGATGTCTCTTTTTATTTCATTTTATTTCAGACTGTTTTTTTTTTTGTTTTTGTTTTTTTTTAACTCCGAACTCGGCACCTGTTTATATGAAAGGAAGAAACACGCACTGCTCGCCATAGACTGCACTGTGGGAAGATGTTCTCTGCCTAAAATCTAAATGGTATTCTTTTGTACTGGCATATAAAGACATGCCTTTACCTGCTAGTACATTATATGTTAGGTATAAAGAAAATCAAACTTTTGCTGTAAAGTTCGTAAAAAGTGAGCACTATCAATTATAGTAAACACATTTTATGCATTCTTCTGCAAGCACAGATAGTAGCATGGGCATCGTTGATATCCCTGTAACCATAACAACTGGAGAAATACAGTGAAGAAATGTGTCTAGCGAGAGGTAAATGCTTTTAATAAAAAATGGCACAGGCTTTCTTTTTCTGTGGTTTACAGGGACTCAAAGTTAATAAGTGTTAAGGTGAGCGGTAGAAAGCAGGGCGTGCACTAAGAAGATAGACAAAGGAAGATAAAGCATCGGAAAAGATCCTGGGACTTTTACAGGGAAAAGGGAGATGACTTTTAGGGTATGTTCACACAGCGTTTTTGGATCCAAAAATCGCATCGTAACGCGGGGGACCAAAATGGCACCCCAACATGAAATGCTGTTTGGATGATTTTAGCTGCCAGGATCACAACCTAATTTTAATAATAGGGCTCCTGCTGCGTCTTTCGGATCAAAAATTGACATGTAATTTTCGAATGGATCGAAAGCGCAATTAAACACGCATCAGGATCTTTCGTTTTTTAAATTGCGAGCATGTAAAATCACAGCTCTTGCAATGGGTGCTTGGGCCCCGTCTGGGCAGTGTTTCTTAATTTCCAGCCTCAAGACCCCCCAAAGGTCTTTTTTCAGGATCCCCCACGAATGCACTGACAAACAATTCTATCCTGTGAAAACCTGAGGAACCGAAAAACCCGTTGGTGGGTTTGAGGATGGGTGGAAACAGGGTCTAGACAGAACCCAAAAAACACGCATCTAAAAAAACATATTTACACGGATCAAAAACCTGTGAACAACTTTTTAACGGGAAAGCTGGTCCAGCTGCAGAGAAAAGGGGCTACATACTAATACCCCCAGCAAAACTTTTTGGGAAAAAACATCACTTTATTAGTCCACAAAAGCAAAACAGGAAACATTTAGGGTATGTTTACACGGGGTAAATTCGGCGCGTATTTACGCTCTAATACAGGCGAGATGTGCAACGAAATTACAGTAACCCAATCGTATTGCACGCGGGGGAAGGAAGGGGGAATGTCGCGGCGTTTTTTACCCCCAGTCATTCTGTGAACATACCCTTACACTGCTCCTTGAGATAAGATTGGGTACGGCCACGGGGCATGGGAAAAAATGCTGGTCGGATTTTGTTTTGGGTGGGGGAGGGTATTTTATATCTTTTGATGGTTTTGGGGGAGGGTTTTTGTTGGGGGTTTGTGGATTCATAGCCCCCAAACCATTAAAAAGCACACGCTCGTCTGAAATGAGCAAGATTTGCAGGGTTCCATTTTTTTCGGTCCCCCGGGGGTTTATGAAACCCGTCCAGTAGAAAAACCGTGCGTGTAACATGGGGGGATTTTCAAAATGTATGGGGAGAGTGGACCATTTTCAGATCCAAAAACCGCCTGAAAATCTGACTAAAACCCTTGCCGTGTGGACGTACCCTTGATGGAAAAACAGTTTCCCCTTTCTGTCGCCTACGCGTTTCAGACAACTTAATTCTTGGGGTATGTTCACAGGGGCCCAAATTTGCAGGTGTATTTTGGCCATTAATTTCCTGAGGACGCCAGAAGTACGCCCGCAAATAACGTAAAATTAGTTTTCTTGTTTGCAGGCATTTCCCGGCGCCATTTTTTGAAATACGCCCTGTAACAACCCAAGCCATAAAGTTCCTTTTATTCCCAAAATGCCTGAATCAGGAAGCCGGATAGTTGAAAGTTCAACGATATTTTTATGTATTTTATTGAAATTCACTATGTGCTTTTGGGATTGTGTGAAATGATGCTTTTTTTATATTGCCATGAGGCTGTTATGTTCCTGCAGTGCACACTATTTACACATAGTCACATTTTAAGCCACTCAACCGTATTATTTATTACAGTGTAGGTGGGAAAAGGTAAATATACCATCATCATGTAGATGTTGAATCCAAGCCACCTCTGCGGAGAATTGGTTAACGATAAAAACATATGTACACCTATGTTTGACATAGTCAGATCCTCATTATCTTGACGTGCTGATTGCATCAGTTCCATCGCTGGTGTCAGGGCTGTGGGGAATATCACATTTCCAGGTCGCCTTGCAGACTACATAATGTTTTCTTTTCATGGCCTCGGGACAAAGGTGTTTATATAACCGCCTGTGTCTGCTGACTGATCTTCAGGGAAAGTGCCATGGAGCTGGAAATGCCATACGGTCCCTTAGGAGGGGTTTATATATGTTTTTTTGGGAAATTTAAAGGGAGTTCCCCAAAAATTTTTTGAATCGACTTCGGTCTTCTCCTAGTTACAAACAGAGACATATGGGGTGTCACCCCATAATAACTTGGGGAAAGTCGCAAGCCCTTCCCCTACCCATGTCTTTTGGGCGGCACAGCAGCTCTTGTTTTCCCTTCCTCGCGCAAAAAAGTGTTTAAGGGTGCTTTAAAACAGTCAGTTTTGGTGCAGTTTTTACTTTGGGGTCCCAATTTAAAATGCATTATCACCCGCAAACTTCTTTTATTATCTAAACTGTTTGGAAAGTGAGTATTTAATTTTGTGGCTCTGTAATTTCCACAAGATTAAAAAACAAAAATTGGTTCTTACTTGAAACACCTTTCCAAACAATTTAAAAACGAAAGAATTGTGTAATAAAGGAGTTTAATTGGAGCAGGTTTTAAAAAATGATCAAAAATGCGCTGTGTAAAACACCCTAAGGCATTTCTACATGGATCGGACAAAAAACACCCGAAAGGGACTTTTTTTTTTTTTTTTTTTTTTTTCACGATGCAGGACCGCGGGTTTTGTACAAAAGCCACGGTCGCTTGTTTTTTTTTTTTTTTTTTACGTCGCCCCTCATTGTATTTTATGGGAAGACCCAAGAAAAATAAAAACACCAGCGTAGATACAACATGTGTTAATCCGCCCGGCACCAGAAGATGAGGGGAGTAAACACAAGCTGTGGAGACTACAGCTAGTCTCTTCTATTGCCGTCTACGGGGGCCACACGAACGATCAGATTTGCGGCGCTTTTAATGAACTAAAAGCGCCGAAAAAACGATCGTAATCCTGTGCAGTGGAGACGTAGCCTAAGGTTATGTTCACACGGTGTATTTCCAGGGCGTAATAACGCCCCGCAATTACGCCGTGTGGATGGGGGCGGGGCGGGAGCGGGGGAGTGAGCGGGGGGCCGGCACTTCGCCGGCCCATTGACTTGAATTGCCAGCGGCGCGTATACGCCGCTAGTAATTCACATGTCGCTTATCTCCCCGCCCGGCGGATTCGCCGAGCGGGGAGAGGAGACGTAATCCATAGTTCTCTATGAGAACTGTGAATTACCGTAATGAATGGGCCGTTTTCGGCCCGTAATTGGCGCACTTCGGCCAATTTATTTTTTTTACTGTAACATTGAGGCCACCTGTGGTACTTGACCACTAGGTGGCGCGATTGTTAATACAACCTAATGCTTTGCATAGGCAATGCATTAGGGTGTACAAAGATGGCGTTTTCCCCACTTCCTGTCTGCGGACGGAAGTGGGGCAAACCGGCCAGGGTAAGTGACGGGAGCCTTCCCAAGGCTCCCCATCACAATGCCCAGTGATCGGATCGGCGCAGCATAGCTGCGCTTATGCCGATCACCGCACCAATCGGTGCGCGGCACCGATCGCGTTAATTCAGACGCCGCGGCCATCTTTGCCGCGGCGCCTGATGGGTAAAACAGCGCCAGCGGGCGGAGCCACCCGCCGGCGCTGTTACTGCCGGGGGTTAGCGGCGATTTGCCGCTAACACCCGCCAGCTGTGCGGGGGGGGGTCGCGGGGCGATCCCCCTGCAAAGCCCCTTAGCGGCCCTGGGACGTACTGATACGCCCAAGGTCGTTAAGGGGTTAATTTTATTTTTTAGATTCTTCACAACATGATCATCCTATTTGGTGGATGAGTGCTACGCCGCTTACCTGTTTTTTTTTTATTATTTGTATTTTTTATTTTTTATTTATTTCTGCTGCTTAGTTCATTTTATGCTGCGATGTTTTCATCTTAAGTGGTAGTCTTATAATGGGCTCTTATATAATATTGTTGTTTAAGGGTGTGGAGTCACCATTATGATGAGGTTACCTGACCTGGTTGCGTTACTGCGTGCGTTTTCTCCACTTTGTGGAGTCTTCTATATGCAGTGTATCTAATTGCCTCCTTGCATTGGTGGCTATTGGTGTGCTTCAAGTGTCGGTTTGATCTTGTCATGTATTATATTTGTATGGAGCCTTATCTGATTTGCCCTGTTTTAAGATGGCCTCTTGAGTGGCACATATCTAATGGGCATGCTCAAGTTGCGTTCTGTAATAGTGAGCGTGGTCTCCATGAACGCACTCTGTGATAACCACATGTCCGGATGTTGTGACCGTGACAGCTTCCTGTTTGTTTTTTATATGCGCCGTACCACGGATGTTTGAAGCGGGTTGCTAAGGATGCATTGGTAAGCTCCCGGTCATGCGCAGTTTGATATTATGAACGCCGCAGTTTGCAGTATAATACACAAGTGTTCGGTATGTTTTGATTAACAGGTGAGCGACGATAGTACCCGCTTCGCCGGGCGGGGAGAGGAGACGTAATCCATAGTTCTCTATGAGAACTGTGAATTACGGTAATGAATGGGCCGTTTTCGGCCCGTAATAGGCGCACTCCGGCGCGTAATTACAGACCGAAATACGGCCCATTTTAAGCCGTGTGAACATGGCCATAGTGGCACTTATTTGCAACTGATTTTCACCTGATTTCAGAACGTATTTACGATCGGCAATCCGATGTAAATACGTTCTGAAATAAGCCGTGTGAACATAGCCTAACAGTGTTAATTAAGTAGGTCCTTTATTTAGCCAGTGTCGATCTAGAACATTATGTTGGTTATAAAGTTTAGTCGCTCTGACCCAATTCCTTAAATAAACATAATTAGGAGCTTCAAACACTGTTTTCTGTGAGTGTTCAATTTTGACACAAACGAGAATAATTTTGCTAAAAAAAAATCATATCGCCTGATATGTAATAATTGGATGTTAAAGTAATTTGTCAAATGTTCATTGTATTTTGATGTATTCATTATAATGCCCTGTATGCTTTTATTATAAAGATTGTGATTCTGTTAATGGAAGCTAGTTCTGATCTGAAAGGAATAGAGTTTGTATTGTTGCCATAATTAACCCCAGAGTCTGAGAGCTGTCATCCTTGAGAGACTGAAAAGTTAAAGGGGTTGTCTGTCTCATTACATTAATTAATCTTACCTCAGTCCTGTTTTCTTGGTTTCACTTAGAATTCCGGGGTGTGTTTACTGGATTCTACTCGGCTGCAGTGGAACGCAGGTCTGTAGCTATAGCAACCAGTGCTGGCAGCCTATCAGGAGAGATCAAACAGGTCTGTAGCTATAGTGATCTGAGGAGCTAATGCAGCCCATACAGGAGGGGATATCTAGGAATAGGTAGGACACTGGTAATGGACACATATTGCAAAGTGACTTCTTTTTGCAAGATCTTTAACATAAAAAGCAGTCCCTGTAGTGAGACAACCCCTTTGAAGGGGATTTATCGCTTCATCAGTTCGTCTGTTTCATTGTACTTTCAGTTTCTCAGCTCCTCAAATCCAGGGGCGTTTCTTCCCCTCCCAACTTGGGTTTCTTAACTGAAGGGGGATGACATCACCTCCTCCCCCCTTCACTGTTCATGCTCGCTCCCGAGTCAGTCTGTTTGTTTGAGATCAGTGGGAGGGGATAGCACATCCCTGCTCTCCCCATCCCCCCGTGTCTGAGTCCACACGTCACTGTGTCGTTTCTCTCCCTATGCAGTCTTATTTTGTAAGAGCTGTTTACATACCACAGGCCTGCATTCAGAATAGACAGTCTTCTATGAACTCAGAGCACTAACCTCTTCTCCTCTCACAGCTTTGTTACAGTTGAATCCAGTCTCATCTAGAGCAGCACAGATCTGTCTCTTTTCTATGTTTACACGCATCAGCATTAGGCACCAAGCACAATTCTGCTGTTTTCTGATTGTAGAAGCAGCTGCAGTGTCACTGAGGAGCTGCTGGCTGTGCAGAGTGAAATGTTGCCGGCTCCTTATTCTGAGTGAGAGAGATAGGAATGCACGCTCCTGTGAATACGACCAGGGGCCAGACAGAATGTAAATTAGTAGAGCCGTCAGCCAATGAAATGAAAGGAGGTGGAATCCGACCGGCACTGGGGAACCGTGTTTATATAAAACAAAGATAAGGGAGGCTGTGAAAACAAGACAGCTTTGCTAATGACATCCAATTGCAAAGTTGCTTGTTTTCACTGTCTCCTTATTCTGAAGACCATTTAATGTAATGAGAAAACCCCTTTAACCGTTCCGTATCATAATCCACTTCACATCATTTAAATGTTTTTGTTCCTCTAATATAAAATCTGAAGCTTGTGCTCTGATTGCAGTGTTACTTATTCAGACTAAAATGACTGCCTTGTTCCTAAGCAAAGGTGCATCATCTCATACATGTGCAGTTAAAGGTTTATTCACACTTCTGCTGCAGTAAATACTGACAAAAAATAGAGACTTTACCTGTCTTTAGACCATGTTTCTACATCACCTCTAGTGGGAAGATCTGTGCACTCAAATCCTCATGTGTAGTTTCTTTGAGAAGCCTTTGGGCGCGTTCCCACTGCACAGGACAAATACCGGCCTGTTTACCGGCTGGTATTTGTCCTGTTTTGCGCCCGTCCCCACAGCCGTGGGGGGGACGGCTTTTCTCCGCGATGAGCAGAGAACAGCCCTCCCCCCTCCCATTGAGAAGCACATCTTCCGTCGGGAAACCGGACGAAAGATTGTGCTTCTACAATGTTTTCTGAGCGGTCCGCCGGCGGCAAGACCGTCCGACGGCAAAACCTGTGCAGTGGGGACTGCTGCACGGGTTTTCCATAGAGCACCATTGTGCTCATTTTCGGCCGGTTTTTCAGGCGGGCTGAAAAACCGTCCGAAAACCCGTGCCGTGGGGACATGCCCTTTCCCTTCAAATCTCAGACATTTTTAATGCAGACTATTCTAACTATTATATAGAAAGTAACATAGATATTTGCGTGTGTACGCTTTTGAAAAAGAACAAAGAAAGTTGTAGTCTACACCTTTCCATCCCTCTCAAAAAATGTATAGAAATGTAAACCAGCAAAATTCAGCATTTTTGAACCACGTTATAGTCTATTAATCCGTCATTGTATACGTTTAAATACCTTAAAAGCCTATTCAAACGTAAATGCTCAGCATATGGCAAACATTTTTATGTAAATGGGGCTTTACGGACTCTGAAAATCTGCTAGTCATATCACAACTCCCCTACTCTGACACTGCAGAGAGGCTGTTAAGGTTAAATCGGTCTAGGTACCACTGTGATGAAATTCCCTGTAGGCAAAGAACCAATATTACTGGGAAACTTTTTTTTCTTTTGGGGAGGGGGGGGGGGTCATTTTAAGAATTTGTGTGAGTGTGTGTGTGTATATATATATATATATATATACTATTATTTATTTATATACATACATACATACATACAGAGAGAGACTCTGTGTGTGAGCGGGTGGCCGAGGATTTATTTTTATGAGTTGTGTTTTTTTTCTGTAAACTGTGTGCCTCAATAAAGCTGGCTGAGGCCAGTTTGAAGCAGTCCTCCGTGTTGGAAGATTCTGTGCCAAGATCGTTCTACCAAAGACGGCGATCCAAAAGCCAAGCGTAAATCCCTAGGACGGGCCAAGATGGCGACTCAGAGCTAAGCGGCAGCTTATAATATATATATATATATATATGTTTCAATCTGGCCTCAGCCAGCTTTATTGAGGCACACAGTTTACAGGAAAAAACACAACTCCTAAAAATAAATCCTTGGCCGTCTGGCCACTAGCTCACACACACAGTCCTTCTCTGTCTAGAGGTCTGTGCCTATCGCACAGCATCTCAAAACTACAGTGCTTACTGTGTACCAGGCTTTCCTGTAGCCTCTGGGGGCCTGAGCTCTCTTCCCAGCTCTGCTGCTCCAAATGTCCAGGTAGCAACCACGCCCCCTGCTCACCTGGAGTACCAGTCCTTTAATAGGACCTAGTAAGACCTGGCACTGGAATGTGGGGACGTCCCGGGGAAACCCATACCTGGCTGCAAGGCAGCCATACTAGCTACCTGTGTCAGTAACCTACTTTTACTGACACCAAAAAGTTTCCTCCCTTCCCCGAACCCAGGTTTTCGGTGGCACGTCTGTAGCAGTTATCCCGCTGAATTCCACCTAGTGGCAGAAACCTGCAACTGATATATATATATATATATAATATATTATATATATTATATATATATAATAAATTTTTAATTTTTTTTTTCCAGCAGTCCTGTGCAATTAAAAATTACATATAAATATTTTCCTCTTCTAGCTAGGAAATTAAACTTCTGAATGGCAGGGACGATCAACCTTGCTTCAACTGCTGCTTATCTATATAGTCTCTTTACAAATAGTAGATAATGATGATTTCTACAGTTGAAAACAAGTTTACAAACATTATATAAAAAGACACATATGTATGTTTTTCTCACTATCTGACATGAAATCAGAATAAACCTTACCCATTTTAGGTCAATTAGAATTACCAAAATTATTTATATTTACCAAATGCCAGAATGAGAGAGAGAATTTTTAAGGCGTTTTTTATTACTTTCTGCGGAAAGGAATGAAGTGTGCATTATGCAAGTGAATTAGTTCATTAGCAGTATAGAAGTGTTTTTTATTTTAGCATAATTTTACTATATATAGTGGGATACATATTCTATAGCAGAAGTTACATGTGGTAGAGAGGAGAGATCACAGTTAGGCAATTGTGGATCAAAAGTCAGTAGTTCATTAATTTAAATAGTGACCAAATGATCCTTTTTGTTGTAAATGACAGCAGTGACCATTGCATTTCCAGTATTGGTAGTATAAAGTATGGTATGAGGAGCTCCAGTTCTGGTAATTAGTATAAGTGCTAGTTATATGTCCTCTTTATTATTAAAAGCTAGTATTATGTCAGCAGTAAAATGATAGACAATGGCATTTAATAACCGGCTCAATCCTTACCCTACTACCAGACTGATACTTCCTTTCCCTCAACGACCTAATGTCCTTGACATAACACCAGTTTGTCATTATATATATATATATATATATATATATATATATATATTATATATATATATATAAATATATATATATATATATATATATATATATATATATGATAATATAAGCGTGTATGTTAACGTATGGTTTTATCATAATGTAGATTATACATAGTAAAAAATTATGGCTATACGTTCAAAAACCTCACCGGGTAAGTATAAGAGCTGGTCAGAATATGGTTGCGGAAAGTCATGGATCTCTATACCAGCTACCGAACGAGTACAACTGGGCTATTCAGCGGGAGTCCTAGCTATAGTGACAGTGGTGCGCCTTATTCCTGCAACAGTCTTTCTTGTCACACCACAGTATCTGTCAGAGGTATACATCTGGGGAGGAGGGTTACCAAAATGTATACTTATGAGAGATGCAATTGAGTTTCATCACTCCTACATAGCTACATAGTACGGTTGCAAAAAAGACAAAGGGCGACATGTCCCATTAGGGCTGTGCCCCTTTTTTTTTTTTTTTTTGTATTTTGCACCAAAAAACTGTTGACGACCTATTCTCTATATAAATGAACTGTACTACACCAAAACTAGGCACATCATGTGCCTACATTTTGCTATGCGCCTAGATTAGGCCCATCAATTATACTATGCAAGGGATACCACACGCCAAATTTTCGACAGGTTCATTCATTCAGGCGCACTATACACTCATTTGATGCACATTAGAACTGGCGTGGCGGCTCTTTTCTGACATGTCGCTCAAAATGTTCATCAAGTTCAAGCAAGGGTGGGGAAAGTTGTGGATGAAGGACATTTTTAAGCTTTGTTTTTCACTACTGATGCAGACTTTGGAACCCAAAAGGGATATTTCATTCCTGATCCCAAAATTGCCATCAGACTGGATCTCGATTTTTTTTTTTTTTATACAGCTACATAAGCATCAACCCCTTAACGGGATTGGACGTATGAGTCCTGATGCCGGTGAGGAGTTTTGTAGCAGGAACGCGACACAATCCCACTACATAGCCGGCAAGTATTAACTGCTAATTGCAGCTAACACCCGCCAGTTAAAGTGCGGGTTGGTGCCCCTTTTTTTTTTTAGGGGGTTTTACATGGAATAGTTTTTCACCATACTTTGTGTAGGGATCATTGATATACTTTTATAAATTAATCACGTCCTCTTATAGCTGTCTTTTCTTAAAGGGGGTTGTCTCACTACATTGATTCATCTTACCTCAGTCCTGTTTTCTTGGTTTCCCTTTGAATTCAGGGTGGTGTTTACTGGCTTCCACTAGGCTGCAGTAGAAGCCAGGTCTGTAGCTATAGCAACCAGCGCTGGCAGCCTATCAGGAGAGATCAAACGGGTCTGTAGCTATAGCAACCAGCGCTGGCAGCCTATCAGGAGAGATCAAACGGGTCTGTAGCTATAGCGACCTGAGGAGCTGATGCAGCCCATACAAGACGGGATATATAGGAATAGGTAGGACACTGTTAATGGACATATATTGCAAAGTTACTTGTTTTTGCAAGATCCTTAAAGGAGTTGTCTCATTAAAAGCTTTCAGCCTCTGTCTGTGGCTGGGAGTTGAATTGAGGGGCGTGCTAGCTTGTCTGCCTCTTCTCCTCCCTCTTCCCCCCTCCCCTCAGCACACAGAAAGCTCTCCTCAGTAACTTCTATACAGAGGGGGGGGGGGGGTTTGCTGTCAGGGTTAACCCTGTGTGTGCCTGCCTAGGTCTGCTGCAGCTCTTGCTGCTGTCTCCACAGTCAGGAGACAGGAGAGGGCTGATCTGAGTGTGGAGCCAGAGCAGGGGGAGGCAAGTGTTCCTATACCCCCTGCTTAGCTTACATTGTCAGAACAGACACAGGGCAGCTTGGAAATGTTACTATACTCAAGATGTGTCACTAGTACAGCAAAGCATGAACTGTTCACATGCCTTATCTTATTACTATAGTGACAGCTCCACAGACACATCATGATTATAGTAACACACAGGGTCACTGCTGTCACATCTATTGATCAGCCTCATCTCTGCTCAATCTGTGTAGACCTGACAGCCAGTGAGATAAGGATCAACAGGTCAGCTGCTATAGAAATTTTAGAAGCTGATGTACTCCTACTAACAGGGCTAACTCAAAATCAGTAGGACATTTGTAATGAACATATATTGCAAAGCTGCTTGTTTTTTAAAGATCTTTTAATTAAAACCCAATCATTGTAGCGAGACAACCCCTTTAACCTATAAAAAGCAATCCTTGTAGTGAGACAACCCCTTTAAGATTAAGCTTAATTCTTTAACGTTTCCTCATAACTTAGATGCTCTATTCACCTTAAACGTTTGGTTGCTCGTCTTTGCACTCTCTCTAGCTCTATTACATCCTTCCTGTAAACTGGAACCCAGAACTGAACAGCATATTCTAAGTGAGGTCGCACCAATGCTTTATACAGCGGCAATATTACATCCCTGTCCTGTGAGTCTATGCCTCTTTTAATACACACCAATATCATGCTTGTAGCAGCTGATTGACACTGCATGCTGTTCTGTAATGTATGATCTTTTGTCTTCCCCTATAACAAATGATGCACACAGATTATTAGTACATAGATGCAGAACATGGCAAATGAGGCTTAACGTAGATAAATGCAAAGTTTATGCCCAAACACTGTGAGCCTCATGTATGAAAACTGTCTAGATGTAAGATTTTCTTTGTTGCCCATAACAACCAATCAGGCTCCCCTTTTTTCAGAACACTGTATGAAATGAAAGGGGAGCTCTGGTGCTATGGACAACAAAGAAAATCTTAGACCTAGATAGTTTTCATAAATGTCCCCTTGTGTGTCCAGGTCTGCTTGCAATTTGAGTATCTTCCATAGATTGCACTACACTACATAACTTGGTATCATCTGCAAAAATAGAAACCGTGCTATTAATCCCCTCCACTATATCATTAACCCTTAACGACCTTGGGCGTATGAGTACGTCCCAGGGCCGCTAAGGGGCTTTGCAGGGGGATCGCGCCGCGACCCCCCCGCACAGCCGCCGGGTATTAGCGGCAAATCGCCGCTAACACCCGGCAGTAACAACCCATCAGGCACCGTGGCGTCTGAGTGAACGCCGATCGGTGCCGCGCCGATCCGACGACCGGGCATGGTGGTGGGGAGCCTTGTGAAGGCTCCTGTCACTTACCCTGGCCGGTTTGCGCCACTTCCGTCCGCAGACAGGAAGTGGGGAAACCGCCATCTTTGTACACCCTAATGCATTGCCTATGCAATGCATTAGGTTGTATTAACAATCGCACCACCTAGTGGTCAAGTACCATAGGTGGCCTCAATGTTACAGTAAAAAAAAAAAAGTTTTAAAGTACAAAAAAAAGTATTAAAAGTTCAAATCACCCCCCCTTTCCCCATTTTACAAATAAAATCATTAAAATAATAAAAAAGTTACACATATTTGGTATCGGCGCGTCCGAAAAAGCCCGATCTAAAAAAATATAACATCACTTATCCCGTACGCTGAACACCGTAGAAGAAAAAAAATTCCAAACGCCAAAATTGCGTTTTTTGGTCATTTTACGTCACTCAAAAAATGGAATAAAAATGATCAAAAAAGTCGCATGCATTCCAAACTGCTAGCGATAAAAAGTACACTTCAGCCCGCAAAAAATGCCGCCTCAGACGTCCGTAGGTGTTAGTACAAAAAAGTTATTGGTCGCACAAAATGGCGCCGTGGTGCAAATTTCAAAAATAGAAAATGTTTGGAATTTTTTTCCAGTACCAAAACATAACGGAAACCCTACATGTTTGGTATTGCTGGATGCGTAACAACCTGTAGAATACAGATAACACATTATATTTACTGAAGATTGAACACCGTAAAAACAAAACCCCCGCAAACATGGCGAAAATAATTTTTTTTTCACAATTTGTCCCACTTGGAATTTTTTTGCGGTTTTCCAGTATATTCTATAGTATAGTGAATAACACCATTAGAAAGTCCATCTTGTCCCGCAAAATAAAAGCCCTCATGCGTCTATGTAGGTGGAAAAATAAAGTTATGGCTTTCAGAAGGCGAGGAGGGAAAAACGAACGTGTCACCAAAAAAAAAACGCCTGGTCCTTAAGGGGTTAATAAACTGGTGGGAGTCATTTACCACCACTTTGTGTATGATCCGATAGCCAGTTTTTAATCCAGTTACACACTATTATTTCTAACCCAACAGACTTTAATTTACACAGTAGGCGCTTATGAGGGACAGTGTCAAACGCCTTTGTAAAGTCTAAAAACACAATATATTGCCATGCTGGCAATCACTTACAATATTATATTCAGCCACATATTTCTGTATATAATCCCTTATGAGCCCCTCACATAGGTCTCCCACAATAGACATTAAACTTATTGGTCTATCATTTCCAAGGCGGGACCTAGAGCCCTTTTTGAAGATGGGAACTATATTTGCCTTGCACCAGTCTCCTGGCACTATATTACTCACCAGAGAATCTCTAACTATTAAATACAGGGGCACAGAAAGAGTTGAGTTCTTTAACCCCTTACCGACCTATGAGGTATGAGTACGTCATAGCGCCGGTAAGCGGCTTTGAAACGGTATCACGGCACGTTCCTGTTTCACAGTCGCCGGGTGTTATCAGCTAATTGCAGCTAACACCCGGCGGTTTCAGAGGGGGAGGGGGGCGGTGTCGTCCACCTGCGCTGTTTAACTCCTTAGCCGCCATGGCAAAGATGGCCGCGGCCTCTAAATGAATTAAAAACGTTGCCGCCGAGTCCCAATGGGCTAACATGGCAGCGGGGAGCCTTGTGAAGGCTCTGAGTGCTGCCATGTTCCCGTTTGCCCCACTTCCATCCATAGGCAGGAAGTGGAGAAACCGCCATCTTGGTACAGCCTAGTGTATTGTCTATGCAATGCATTAGACTGTATTAACGATCGCGCCCCTTAGTGGTCAAGCACCATTGGGGGACTCAATGTTAAAGTAAAAAAAAAAAAAAAAATAAAGTTTTAAAGTACAAAAAAAAGTATTAAAAGTTCAAATCACCCCCTTTCCCCATTTTACAAATAAAAACAACAAAATAATTTTAAAAAAGTTACACGTATTTGGTATCGCCGCATCCGAAAGTCCGATCTATAAAAATATAACATCATTTATCCTCTGCGCTGAACACCGTAGAAGAAAATAAATTCCAAACGCCAAAATTGCGTTTTTTGGTAATTTTACGTCGCATAAAAATTGGAATAAAAGGGATCAAAAAAGTCGCATGCATTCCAAACTGCTAGCAATAAAAAGTACGCTTCAGCCTGCTAAGCCCTCACTGACGTCCGTAGGTGTTAGTACGAAAAAGTTATTGGTCGCACAAAATGGCGCTACGGCTCAAATTTCAAAAATAGGAAATGTTTGGAATTTTTTTATAGTACCAAAACATAACGGAAACCTTACATGTTTGGTATTGCCGGATGTATATCAACCTGTAGAATACAGAAAACACATTTTTACTGAAGAATAAACTTCGTAAAAGCAAATCTCCCGCAAACATGGCGCAAGTACTTTTTTTTTTTTCACATTTTGTCCCACTTAGAATATTTTTGCCGTTCCCCAGTATATTCTATAGTAATATGAATAACATCATTAGAAAGTACATCTTGCCCTGCAAAATAAAAGCCCTCATATGTCTATGTAGGTGGAAAAATAGAAAAGTTATGGCTTTCAGAAGGCGAGGAGGAGAAAAATTAAGAGCCATATTATTATGACCGCCTGTCAGGAAGGGGTTAAGAACTCTTGAGTGTATGCTATCAGGGCCTGGAGCCTTGTTCACATTTAGTTTAACTTATCTTGGACATAGGTTCCCATTTAAAAAAAAAAAAAAAAACAAAGAAAGAAAACGGAGTAGTATATGTTTTTATATGAGTCTTGTTTCTTCTGTATAGATCAGGTATACCAGCTAAATGGAGGCCAAAATAAAGCTCCTTATTTTCTTTATCTGATAGTAGAGGACCTGTGTATGTGTGTTCAGGCACGCATGGTCTAAAGAGACTTAGCAGTCACAAATGCAAGAAGCGGAAACCACATTATGCAGTTTTGTTTTGAGCCAAAGCCAGAAGTTGATGTAATAGATAAGAAAACATTAAGGTAGACCTGCTATAACTCTCTTATATCTGCTCCTGTTTTTGGGTTAAAAAATTGCATAAAAAAAGGTTTATTCCTTGAGCTCCTCACTGAATAGCAAGTGTCTCCTGACATCTGAATCTCTCCAATCATGAGACATTTTAAAGGGCACCTATTAACATAAAAATGTTGTCCAATCAACCAGCATCATGTTAAAGACCAGGATGAACTGAGCAGATTAATTTTAGGTAAAAAATTGGCATAACCTATAATGGATTACAACCCCTGCTCATTCTGAGCTTGTGAGTCCAGTGGGCGGTGCTGATTAGTGACTGACAGCTAGCTCTATATAGGGAGGGCTGTCAGTCACTGAGTGAGACAACCTACTGGATTCCTAAGCTCAGACTGTTGGGGAGTTCTATCAGTAAGTTACAAGTTATATTGAATCTTTTTACACAACGCTATATATATCAATCTGCCCAGTTCCTTCTGCTCTGTCACATAGGGCCACATGTATGAACACCTGTCTAGGTCTGAAATTCACTTGGTTGCCCTTAGCAACCAATCAGAGCGCTCCTCGCATTTTTCCAAAGCACTATATGAAATGAAAGGGGGGCTCTGATTGGTTGCTATGGGCAACAAAGTGAATTTTAGACCTAGATAGTTTTCATACATGTGGTCCATAATGCTTGCCCAGTGTGACTGGCTCCCTTTAAAGGGAATGTGTCATCAAAAAATAACTTATTGTTTAACTCACATTTTTATGGTAAACACATTTTTTTGGGGGGAATTTTTGGTTATGTTTTTTTTAAATTTTCCATATCACTTTCAGTATTTTTTTTAATGATTCTTAAGTCCTGTAGTTTTCACTTTGGCCACTAAGCCTAATAATAGTCTGACACTTCCTGTTCTGTTTAGAGAGCTTTTCAGCAGTGTGCTCATTATCAGTAACAGCAGGGTCAAACTGAAAGGAGACACCATTGTGTACAGATAACACAGAATCCACCAGTCACAAGAGGAGATGTCACAGCTCCCCCTCTCCCCTCCCTTCACTGTGAAAACTATCCTATGCAAGTCTATGTGACAGAATCTGTCTTAAGAATCCTATGTGAATGAAGCTGCGTGTAAAGTCTCTCTCTGACTGCTGTTAAAGCAGTGCAAGCAAGAATGTCTTCCCCACAATCATATATAGACGGCCGAATAGAGCAATCTACAATCAGGAAACAAAAACGACTGAGAGGAAAAGAATATGGATCAGGGGCTTGATCTAATAAGTAAAAAAAAATTGCCACAGCCTATTTCTTCCAGGAGCGCCACCAAACTGGCCTATTTTCATGTAAATTTGCAGTCCTGATACTTTTTAGGTACAGTTTCTGTGACAGTCCTGTAAAATTTGGGCAGTTAGAAGGTTTGTCCAGTATTACAATTTATGTAGGTTGCATTCACTCAGCCCTGTTTTGGTTTTGTGCATGTTTAGACCCAAAAATTAGATTGGGCCCTCTCCTGTGTAATCTGGAGTTTCCAAAGCTATGTACTAGTGCATTTTACAGAGGTGTAATTGTTTTTATGATAGTTTTCAACACAATGTTGTGTTTAGTGACATCTAGTGGAATCCTGGAGCATTTGATGTGCATGTCCCCATTTTACAGTTTCCATACAGAAGTAAGAGGAATTTTCACATATTTAGCGATACTGACCCTGAGTTAGTTTGTATTCTAGTCAGTCAGTGCAGAAGTATAATTACATATCCGCATGCTACATAGATTAGTCTAGAGCTGATGGTTTCACACATCAGAGATGGTCAGAACTGGGACAAGATATTCTGGTGCCCTAGGCAAATAAGGCACAAAGCACCTCCCCAATGGAAAATTCAGCCCAATTGATGCCTCCTTTTCTGCCTTGGATGAAATGGCACCCTAGGCAGTCGCCTACCCTTCGTCCCGACCCTGGTTGAGGTACCTTCCTTTATTTAACACTAGGGACTGTACAGTAATTTGATAAAGGAAGAACTGAAAGACCAAAAAATGTAGTTTGTCAGTTTATTAAAACTTCACTTTGTGTGGTTAGGTAGCTTTTTCCTTCAAATTCACAACCTAGCGGGAAATATATAGACCGGTCAGGGACCGGTATCTACTATCGGCCAAGGGTCAGCAGGGAAAAAATTCCTTCCAGACTCCAATCTGGTAATCGGAATAATCCCTGAATCAATGACCCTTCTCCAGAATCCTGGTCACTATAACGTGTTATAGTATTGCACTCTAGAAATGCATCCAGGCCCTTTTTGAACTCTGTTGGGGTTCACACGGCGTCATTGCGGGGCGTATATCGGCACGTATTGTACACCGGGAGAAAGCAGCAACACGTCGCTTCTTCCCGGCGTTTACGCTCCTTGGATAATAGAAGTGAACGGGGCCGCCCCCACGTGCTTTAGAAGTATGCGCTGATCAGGGGAGATGATGAACAAAATAGGTTGGACTGTAGTTACATGGGCAATAGCAACCAGCTACCTGGATCGTTATTCTTATTAATCCAGAATTCTGTTGGCACGTCACCCATATGCTTATGCACAATAAGCATTTCCCTTCATTGGCTTACATAAATATGTGAAGCATTTTGTAAGCACATCCCTGCTGAGGTTTCATCTGACTGTTGCAGTGAAGAGGTGCCAGGTGATTTTATTTATTTTTTTTTGTTCTCCTGCCATATATTAGAGCAGCATATAATAGAGGGAGAGAAACTAAGCTCTGTTATATAGGTATATATGACTGGAAAAAAGGTATTCTGAGACAAAAGCAAAGTAAATCCTGCTAGGACTCCTAGAAGACACGAATCCTGCTTACTCCGCCCACACACTGATTGACAGCGTTTACAGTATCAGGGTGTGAAAAAGGAAATGTGTCAATCAGCCAGTGTGGGTGGAGTTATTAGGACTCGCGGTGCTTCTCTTAGGAGTCCTGTGCAGATTTCTGTTGCTTTTTACGGAGTAATCTTGCTCCAAATCACAAAAACCTATATATCACAGAGCTCAGCATTTCTTATTCTTGCATATCCTGCTGTCTAATAGGGTAGCATAATCCAACTGACAGGCTCCCTTTAAATCTCATGTGGGGAAGCCTATCCTCACTATTTGCATATCTGAGCACTGGGGATCACCCTTCTATCCACAGAAACTAGCACACTTTCCAGCTCCACATGCATCGCCCTTAGTGATAAAGGCCTGATAGATCATGGGAATATCTCACTAAAATATCGTCCTACCATTATCTGATTTTGGAGAATATTATCTCGTTTGGAGAGTAACTACATTTTCTTCTGTGTTAATGCTGAAACAAACACCTTAAAGCAGGCATCCTCAAACTGCGGCCCTACAGCTGTTATGAAACTACAACTCCCATCATTCCCACTGTTCTAGACTATATAAATGCATGATGGGAGTTGTAGTTTCCTAACAGCTGCAGGGCCGCAGTTTGAGGATGCGTGCCTTAAAGGATCTAAAGGTGTGCCGTGGATTTTCTTCTTATTCTAGACTGGGCCATAGCCTTTTTCCACTGAGCACCCGACATCTTACAGAATGCACTATTATATGTTGTTTCTATCCACAGAAAAATAACATATAGAGATACTGAGATATTCATTAATTAACGGGCTCAAAAGTTCTCAGTCATTTTTCGAGCTATATTAATGTGGTGGGAATATTATACATGGGGAAAACTAAGGCTAGGAGATAGAATATTTAATAAAAGGTTGTAGCTGTATCTGGTGATGTGCATCATATATCAGCAGTTTACAATTTGGCCTATATTATTACTGAAATGTTTTTCTTTTTGTTTTCCAGAGGATGTGCTTGGCAAAGATGCTGGGGAATGTACAATATGTCTGGAAGAGCTACAGCAAGGGGACACGATAGCAAGATTACCCTGTTTATGTATATACCACAAGGGGTAAGTATTCTACGTTTTTGCTGGTCTTCAGTTTCTTCTGTGGTGGTTATTTTGTTTCTCCCATGTTTTATCATTTGGCTTCACCCCTTACCAATATTGGATGAATGGGTACGTCATAGTGTCAATAAGGGTCTATTTGTAGCTGACACCCACTGGTAACAGCAGGGAACGGAGCTGGCTCCTTTCCCTGCTGTTTGACCCTGTGAAGGCTTCCATCCCCGCAATGTCTGCGATTCTAAGGCTATGTTCACACGGGGGAATTTCGGGGCGCATTTCGTGTTGTATTTGCGCTCTAATACGAGCGAGATGCGTGCCGAAATTACGGTAATCCACAGTTCTCATAGAATGGATTACGCCTCCTTTCCCTGCTCGTACAATACGATCGTACTGTACGCCTGCAATTACGCCGTGTGAACATAGCCTTACACTTCCTGCCCCAGACAGAAAGTGCTAGAACCGCCATCTTTGAACACACTTTTGCATTGTATAAACAATCGATAGTATGCTATCGATAGAGCCACCAGGTGGTCACGTACCCCGTATTACTGTGAAAAATTGTAAAACAAAGTTTTAAAGTATAAAAAAAAAATTAAAAGTTCAAATCCAAAATGTATAATAAAATAAATTGCACATAATTGGTATCGCTGTGTCCGGAAAAGTCTGATCTATTAAAATATAACCTCATTTATACCGTACCCTGGACAGTGTTGAAGAAAAGAATTTGCAAACGCCAAAATGGCAGGTTTTTTGGTCATTTCACTTCCCATAAAAATTGGAATAAAAGTGATTTTAAAAAAGTTGCATGTATAATATCCGAAACTGGTACTAATTAAAAGTACACTCCAATTTGCAAAAAATGCACTCACTCAAAAGCTATTGGTTGCAGAAAATGGCGCTGCTACAAAAATTTAAAAAATGGAAGATGTTTGGATTTTTTTCTATACTGTACTAAAACATAACTAAAGCCTTTCCTATTTGGTATATCCAGAATTGTATGAACCTGCAGCATAGAGATAACACCTCATTTATACCAAAGTGTAAACACCATAAATACAAAACCTGCGCAAACATGGTGCAAGACCTTTTTTTTTTTTTTCTTTATATACAGTTCCCTAGTATATTCTATGATATGATGGACGACTCATCTTGCCTACAAAATAGAAAGCCCTCAAATGTCTATGTAGGTGGAAAAATAAAGTAATGGCTCTTGTAAGACGGGGCGAAAAAAAAAAGACAAAGTTGAAAAACTCATTGGTCAAAGGGATTGTCTGTGTTCTTCTTTTTTTTTTTTTTTTATTAAATACCCCAATAGGAAAATCAAGTTTTTAGAGGGGAGGTATCTAATTCTGGAGTCTTAGCTACTACAGAGTGCCTTTTGGAGGTCAGAGCATTAAGACCTTCCACACATTAGACATTGAGGTCACATATTAGTAACACGCCACCAATGTCTGTTATGAGACAACCTCTTTAAGCAAGATAAATTTATAATGCTTAAACGGTTTAAGTATATAATACATTTAAATGGTTACAGTCTGGACGTCTGTCTTAAGAAAATAATCTCACTGAGGCTATTTCCATAGTAAAATAATTTATGTTCTAGGCTTGAGTGCTATGTTTATATTCTTTTTTTTTTTTTTTTGACAGGTGCATAGACGAATGGTTTGAAGTGAATAGATCATGTCCTGAGCACCCGTCGGACTAGACAGCAGTTATCCTGTATGATAGGTAAAAAAAGAAAAGTACACCTGAGTACTGGGCTCTTTAGTTGTGACGGAAGTAATGATCAGGCCAAAGCTTGTCCTCTGTAGGGCTGTTTAGTCAGTGTGTAAAAGTCGGCAGAGTGACTTGTCAGTATTATATATGAAAGATACCTATGGATGCCTATCATTGAGAAAGACAACCTCTTACCGTGTCTGAAGAAATCTTAGTTAGTTCTTCCTCAATTTAAACATAACTCCAAGACCTAACAGGTTTGAAATGCGTCAGCTTCTATCCTGACCAGGTTTCCATACGTTTTTTTAATTTTGGATTCAATAAATATTTGTCATTTCTAAAAGAGGAGTGTTGAAGTCCGTATACAAATCTTGCTATCGCTGAATTACATGAGACGACACCATGCTGTTGGACTAGGTCTGCACAACAACAATGATCTTAAAAAAAAAAAAAATGTCCAGCAACCAGGTGTGTGTGAGCTAGAGGTGGGACCTGCACCAATCTAAGAAACCCCCCACAGGTCTCTGAGAACGGAGAGTAGGTCAAGCTTGCTTATCACTTTTCATTCTGTTCAATGGGAATTCCTATCGTTATGCCATCAAAGTGTTAAAAGGGAACGTCTCTTTAAAAAACGTCGCTATTCCCCTGGACAGTCATAGTTGTTTAGTCCTTTTTCTTTTTATAGTATTACAACTTCAAGCCCCAACTCTCCCCTCCACTTCCCCAGTAGTCTGAACAAACATCCATCTTCCCTAATACAGTGTTCCTAAGTTACAATATTAATTGGTTCCAGAAAACTGTACCGAAAACGAGTTATTTATTCCAAAGACCATTGTCGCCCATAATAAGAAAAAATGAATATTAAAAAGAAAACAAGCAGAGGTTTAATAAAAGCGACTCTCTACATCTAAAAGACAGAGTGGCTGAAAGCTGTAAAACATTTTCTATGTAGAGGAGCTTCATCAGAGTTGAGTCCAATAACATGGAGCTACCTTCCCTGATGGCTAAAGGGCCTGCTCATCCTGGCACTGGTAAGAAGCATCCAGGATATGTAGTACTACACTGTATTTTATAGAGGCGCTATCAGACTGCCAGTCAGTGCATACACTATAGTAATGCTAATTGGTGAATCCGCTATGATCTCACACATACTGCAGATCTATGCTCTCTGTGACTTTGTATATTACTTGTGGTTTTAAAGCGGTGTTCTCGCTAAAAAGGTTAGCTTTCAACATGTATGGACAGGTAATTGAAGTTCTTTTAAAGTCTCTTCATTTTACCTAGTTAATGAGTTAAGAGATTTTATCTGCTCAAGGTGCATACAGGTTTCTGTGGTTACCTGTCCATATCTGCCTTCCTGATTAGAGCAAGGAGTGATGTCACCATGGACAGAGCTCACTCTCAGAGAAGACACATTGGGCGACATGTGTGATTTTTGGCACCCAGGCGCCATTTTTTTTTTTTTGCGCAATTGTAGAGTAGAATGCGCCTGAACCTGTTATACTGTGGGTCATAGATTTAGCGCTTTCTAGCTGCAAAATGACCATTCTGGCTCAGGTGAACCATTTTTAAAGTGCTCTACCTGTTCCAGCAGTAATGCGCTTGGATTTGCCGTACTGAAGCTATAAATGTGTAGCTTCGTACGGTTGTAGTGCGACATGCCTCCAGCACACCCCCCGATCTCAGTGCCACAGGCTCTCTGGAGTGCGCCTGATTAATAATATAGCGAACGGGGCTGCAGGCTGAGTTTGCAGACTGAAAAAACGCCAGACTTCTGGTACAGCCCCGTTCATACATGTCATCCATTATCTCTGACAAGATTAGCTTTTTGTTTACAGATAAGCAATTGTTTTTACTCCTAAGAACACTTGTAGCTTTGTTTACTGAAGATTAATTCTCCTGTCCTTACATCTTTGTAATGTCTCAGCTAATTATAAAGAAACTTAATATGCTAATCACTTGTATAGAACCACCCACAGCCTGATGAGAGCAGAGTGGATGAAACGTTGCCTGTGATTCCGTGAAACAGCATGGTGAAAAGTCCCTTGTAGTTAAAATGTCCCAGAAAAGACCATTACATGTTGAAAATATTGTATCCTGTTGCCATTGTAACTTGAGAGGCAACTGTATTCTTGAACACCACTCAGTCTTCAGTTTGGTATTCCCTACTTTTTCAGTAGCCATAGTATGGACTCCTCTTCTTTTTTAGCAGGGCTTTGGAGTGCCCATTTTGGTGTAGTCAGAGTCGTTATAAAACGTTCCGACTCCCAAAATATATAATAAATTGGTACGGTTAGTTGAATTCAGTGCTAAGAGCAAGAGGAATTGGGTCTTGCCAGTGCTACTGCTCCCATATATTTAGTCTCATCAGATGAGGAGTTTAAAGGGGTTGTCTCACTACATTGATTTGTCCTGTGTTTTTGGTTTCATTTTGAATTCAGGGGGGGAGTTACTGGCTTCTACTAGGCTGCAGTAGAAGCCTGGTCTGTAGCTATAGCAACCGGTGCTGACAGCCTATCATGAGAGGTTGAACAGGTCTGTAGCTAAAGAGACCTGAGGAGCTGATGCAGCCCATACAAGAGGGGATATCTCAGAATAGGTAGGACACTGTTAATGGACACATATTGCAAGGTGACTTGTTTTTTGCAGGATCTTAAACATAAAAAGCAATCCTTTTAGAGAGACACCCCCTTTAATTATGAAAAGTATTTGGATGACAAGGAGCAGGCAATGCATTGCCGCAGAGGAAAAGATTCTGCTCCCATAGCAAACAAATTGACCAGATTTCAGCAAAATTTTTCACTTGTTCTCAAAGTAGTAAAAGAGTTCAACCGAACTGTCTGTGCATGAGGCAATTCCTTTATACCCTGAAATTGTTAGAGATGTTGCCCATGTGCTCACCACTTTGCCACCAACCCAAGTTAGTGTAGAGAGGCCGTTCTCTAGCCTGGAAATAATGAGATCAGATTTGAGGTCATCTATGAAGGTGGATTTGATGGAGGCGATACTATTTCTCAGAACAAATTCATAGGCTGCTCACTATGGAAATATTATACAGTACTGTTTTGTCCTCGCCTACTGCAGTTTTTTGCATATTTACAATTTTTCAAAGATTATTGTGTTCTAAAGTTGTATCCAATAAATATATTATGCACGCGTCGGACAAGCAAAAAGGTAACATGTTTTGAACTTTTAACATGTTTTGACTTTCAGGCTCCATATCTCACCATCCACTACAGCTGTGACCGTGAGACTCCCATCATCTTATAGACAATCATCTTATACATAACTTTGACCTGCAACTATTTAGCACATGCTTACTTATGCAGATTCTTGTCATGTAACTGCATTGTTACTGTTTTGCTCCTGGTGGTTGAACAATCTTTTTCTTCTTGTGTACTACAAATTACAACCTGTTCTCACCTTCCATAATAGCTCTGTGTGTTATTAGGCTGATTACCAAGTGAAAGTTCACTGGTTCGGGCAGCCATAAAGAAGATTTCCCAAGAAAATATAAACTGCATCATCCAGCTCATTGATGGCGGTCTCTGGGCCAAGAAAATTGCCAAACTGCATCATGTGAGACCATGACAGCTGGAAGAATACAAAATGAAGTTGATCCATCCATTCAAAAGCCAAGAGATGGACGTCCGGCAAAATATCAGAGTCAATAAGTTGGCTCATCACAAGGTCTTTCAGTACTAACGCGACAGACACAGTAGTTGAGGTGGCTTGTATGCTTCGTAGAGTGAGATCACAGATGTCCATGCAAGCAACGCACATTACACAGGTCTGGAATGATGGCTCGAAAAAAGGTGAAAAAGCCATGACTTCAACTTTTCATAAGAAGTTGCAAAAAGTGTGAAAAATGGAAGATTGGAAACAGGTGATTTGGGGTGATGAGATGAAAGTCTATGGACCGGGCTCTGATGGGGGCAAATAGGTTTGGAAGAATGGGGCTTCGAGAATTTGAAGAAACTGTCAGGTTCGGTGAAGGAAGCCTGAGGATATGGGGTTGTTTCACAGCCAGAGATGTTGGATACTTGTCGCAGGATCGATATTGATATCAATGCTGAGCTATATGAGAGAGTCCTACAACATGAGTTACTTCATATAATCGAGCACTATGGGTATGAAAAGGACAACATAGTGTTCCAGCAGGACAACGACCCGAAGCATACATTAAAGGGGTTGTCTCAATACAAAGATTGTATTTCAAATTAAAGATCATTAAAAAACAAGCAAGTTTGCAATATATGTCAATTACAAATCCCCTACCAATTTCTAGATAACTTGGATTGTAGGGGCACCAGAGGCTGCTCAGGTCTCTATGGGCACCGACCTGTTTTTCCTCCCTCATAGGCTGCTGCCTCCTGCATCTCATCACAGCAGGTCCGAGTCGGGAGCGCACAAGTTCTCCCGTCCATGCTCTCTATGCCTGCTGTCAGTGCAGAGCTGTGATTCATTTACTCTCCCTGTCTACCTATTCATGTTTATCTGCCAGACTGAAAGACTGGGGCAGGAAATAGTCAACATGCAGTGAATAATAATTAGGCAGATAACACTGCCCAGGGGAGAGGGAGGGAGGATGGTGGTAGAATGACAGGGCAACCAGTATGAAAGGAAGATCACATGGATCTTTTCAAACCCTCCCATTCCCTGTGCTCGAACCCTTGGCGATCGCCTGCTCTGCCTGCACTCATAAAACATATGTGGCATGTGCTCAAAGGAGCTGTTTCATCCACTCTCGGTGGATGTTATTGAACTGTAAATAGGAGTGCAGCAGCGGGAGGAAAACTCTTATCTAGACAAACGCTCTCCCTTCCAATGCTGAGACTGACTGAATTAGTTATAGCATCGAGAGCGAGCACGGCAGCATAAAGACGTAAACTAGATGAAGGGAAGGCGAGAGGAGACCAGGAAGCCAGTAATTCCGCCCAAGATTTGAAAAATCCAACACAGAAAACAGCAGCAAGGTGGGATGAAACCCTGACGTGAGACAACCCCTTTAAAGGGGTTGTATCATTTCATTAAATGGTCTTCAGAATAAGGGGACAGTGAAAACAAACAACTTTGCAATTAGATGTCATTAGCAAAGCGGTCTTGTTATCACAGTTTTCCTTATCTTCTGTTTACACTGTTATCCAGTGCTGGTCGGGTCCCTCCTCCTTTCATTTCACTAGCTGAGAGCTCATTTACATTCTGTTCAACCCCAGGTCAGCCGTATTCACGGAGCTTGCATTCCTGCCTTTCACTCAAAGTAAGGGACCAGCACATTTTCACTCTGCACAGCCAGAAGAAACAATAACACTGCAGGGCTTGTGTGTCGATCCCTGCCTCTCCTGCATAGAAGGGAGATCTGTGCCGTTCATAGAAAATAAGACTGCAGGGAGAGACACAGTGACATGTGGACTCAGATATGGGGCAGGGGGGGGGGAGAGTCTCGGGAGCCAGCATGAACAATAAAGGGGGGATGATGTCACTCAGCTGGGAGGGGAAGAAACGCTCCTGCATTTCTAGAGTTGAGAAGCTGAGAGCAGTATGAATCAGGCGAACTAAAGAAGCGATACATCCCCTTTAAGGTTGGAGAAGGAATGGTTCAATGACAATGAAGTAGAGTTGCTGTATTGGCCTCCACAGTCCCCAGACCTCATCCCAATCGAACACTTGTGGGCAAAGTTGAAGAAAAAGCTGTATTCGTATCCAAGTCCAGTCTTCACCAACATTGGGAACATGTAGAAGAGACCTGGGCTCAGATTTTGGTTATGACATGCTTGAATCTGATCCAAAGCCCAGAAGGATTCAGGCAGGATTAAAAGCCAAAGATGGATTTACCAAATATTAACAAAATACAAATTAAAATTTTGATTTCTAGGAGCAAAACAATAACAATGCAGTTACATGACAAGAATCTGCAGAACTGAGCAGATGCTGTATTCTTGCAAGTCAAATTTATGTATAAGATAGGTAAGATGATTGTCTATAAAATGATGGGAGCCTCATGTTCAAAGCTGTAGTGATTAGTCTTTTTCTTATCATGGGTTTCATTTCACAATACCTTTTTGTTGTTTTTTTTATTATTATATTTATTATAATTTTGGAGGCTGCTGTATTTTTGGCATAGTTCTCTCTGTCCAGGTAAGAGTAATCTGAGACCTCTTCTGCTGGGAGAAAAGTACAGTAGTTTAATGCCATCAGTTACCTGTATGTGGCATCCAGCTTTTTATCTTGTAATCACATGTAAAACTGCAGAAATTTCCATCTTGTTGTCTAATTTTTTAAGCAGAGTGTTTGCTTAGTGAACATTAATTTACCATGTTTGTGCTGACCTAGTATGTTGTCTCCTTTTTTTTTTTTCCAGTAGCTTTATTTCCCTGCTTGTAAGGAGAGCATTTCCTAAGGAACAAGCTTCCATCTGCTGTGACTATCCTGAGAAGGGGCATTATAGGCCTCCCTGCCTTAGACCTTCATGTTACTGGGAATCTAGATTCGGTGAAGATGAGAGACCATGTATGTCCTCGGAGATCAGTGTGCCAAACGTTCACTTAAGGATGCACACAGGGATATTCCAAATGCTGCACATACTGTTTAAGAAGAAGAAAACACACTTGTGCCCCACCATTCCTATTGATGAACAATATTTCATGTAGGCCAAAGTTAACTCTTGTCCTGGCGTTCAATTTTTTTTAATGACCTACAGAGCCGGGAGCCAGTAAGACGATTCTTTTTTTTCCTCTTAAAGAGCTTCAACTAGAGGATCTTGGACTGCGCTGGGATGAGAACATCTCCAAAAAATGTCTTTCTTTTGTCATTGAGCTATACAAATTCTTTTTAGATGCCAAAATCAAAACCGTTTATGGATTTACGGTACAGCCCCATTTTTGTACTTTGACAAGACAAAATGTGAAATTGTACAAGTGTTTTTGTTTTTTTGCTCTCTTCGTATAGGACTTCCCATATCCACTATTTTTGTGTATCTGTTCAGTGTCTACATAAGCAGACTGTTGCTGAAAGCCTCCAGAAGTTGATTACCATACTTAAGCATATCTTCTTACTAATTAACCCTTTCATCTCAGAGCCACAACCTGCAGCTGAGTGGTAATTTTCTTTTTTTTTTCTTTTTCTTTTAATATTTTGAAATCAGTCAGGGAACATAGCCATCAAAGTGCCATTAAACATAAAGCAGGTGATATGTTTACATCAGTTAGTAAAAGGCATAGTTTTTACAATACATACATAACACTGTCTACGTAACATCTTAGTAGAGCTCTAATGAAATTTTAGACAAAACAAATGATTGCCGTAGCAATGTAGACATGTAAAGATCAATGTACAAGACAAGGATAGAGAGCCACATGTCCTAGAAAATTGCATGACCCAATAACCAGTGAGTGTATTGTAAACTTTATTAGCTGTCATTACAAACCCAATAAATAAATGCAATCTAATCTAAATCTAGTTGTTACGGGGCTAGTGGTGCCATAGATGGGGTCAAGTGCGCAAGACCCCCTTCTGCTGACCATAGCCAAGAGGTGAAGAAAGCAAATGTTTCTGCTTGTGCAAGAGTTTCATTATTATAAATTCCTAACATCAGTGATAGACAGGCCCACCAGTGGATCCTCCATTAAAGGGGTTGTCTCACTACATTGATTCGTCTTACCTCAGTCCTGTTTACTTGGTTTCACTTTGAATTCAGGGGTGTGTTTACTGGATTCTACTAGGCTGTAGTAGAAGCCAGGTCTGTAGCTATAGCAACCAGTGCTGACAGCCTATCATGAGAGATTGAACAGGTCTGTAGCTACAGCGACGTGAGGAGCTGATGCAGCCCATACAAGAGGGGATATCTAGGAACTGGTAGTATACGGTTAATGGACATATATTGTAAAGTGACTTGTTTTTGCAAGCTCTTTAACATAAAAAGCAATCCTTTTAGTGAGACAACCCCTTTACGCTTAAGCTCTGGCACAATATTGTTCCCATAATAATTCATGGTCCTAGCAGTCTTGCAGAAGAAGACCTTATTTTAAGCTGCTTTGCCCATGTCTGGTATGGAGTGTGGTCCACAGATTTATTTTCACCGGTGGGCCAAAGGAAATCCAGTCCAACACTGCCACTAGTAACTTCTACTTTAAATGATAGAAACATAAGGAGTAACATCAGCGTGCTATCCTCTACCAAAATTATGTTTTTAAGGAAGTATGCTAGATAGCTCAAATGAAAATGTTTTTGATATACCAACGGTATGTTTTTGTTTTTTTCTCGATTTTAAAAATACACCTGCAGTAGGATGATACATTGTACTTTGAGGATTGTCAACCTCCCCGTTTTTAAGTATGCTTCTACATCCATGAGGCTCTGTCTACACAGATTTAAAATCCTGTCAAAAATCTGACGGTATTTTATCATCGCCGTACTGCGTTTTTTGGTGCGAGTTTGTGCTAAAAACCTCAATCGGCCTAGTACATTGACTGTACGGGAATTGACACAAAGATAGAACATGTTTTATCTTCCGTCGAAGGGCCAGCGGTTTACAAATCCAACAGCAGAAAATACATGCGGTGTAGACTAGAGCACAAATTTTTTATTGTGGTCTATGGAGCACTGGTTACAGTCGGATTTTTTGGCGGATTCTAAATACAGGCAGTCCCCGACTTACATACGTTCCCTAGTTACAAACGGAGACTTATGGGGCGTGAGTGACATTCAACACTGAGTCACGCCCCATGATAACCAAGTGCCAGCATGCCACAGCTGCACATGAGATACAGAATGTTAGGTGAACTTTTCTAAAAAAGGGCACAGACAGCAAACCAAATGTAAAAACCCTTCCCTGCTCTATCCAAAACTAAAAAAAAATTGTTTTTGCTGGAATTACATATAATAAATATACTTGTTCCGACTTACATACAATTTCAACTTAAGAACAAACCTACAGTCCCTATCCTGTTTGTTACCTGGGGACTGCCTGGACTGAATCCAAAATTCTGACCAGAAACCTGTGTAGACACAGCCTAAGAAAATAAAAAAAAAATAAAAAAAAATACCTGCTCTCCTCTATACTGACCTCTGTTCCAGCGTTGCCGCTTACTAGTCTCTTCCTGAGACTTATGATGTTTTCACATTCTGAAGCCATAACTCATTATGAATTAATATATATGTGAAGTATAAGTCCAATCATGTCAGTGCAAGACTGAAACCTCTAACAGCATTTTTATGGAATCTAATATGTATAGTAGTCAATGTCCGGCTGCAGATACAGCACGGTAGTGCTACAGATGCCACCTTTTATCTGTGACTCAGGTTTAAGGATACATACTGCCGCAGCGATTTTTCTGTAGTCACCAGTCAGTGCTTTCCAGCATACATCTGAATTATAAATTATTCTAGGTAAAAAGCCAAACTACTTAAGGAAACCACCTACAGAAATGGGCGCATACACAGTAGGTACCATTTTAAAAGCAGTCAAAAACATGAAAGTGCTGTGTGTAGGCAATATTTGCTGAAAATCGAAACCTCTTTTAATATGTGTTAACTTAATAACCGTTTGCTGTTGAACCATTTTGGTCTTATTGAACTGGAGGCAGGAGGGGAGAATACAGTCCAACCTATGTCGTTTCTGCTGATGCTAGGATCAGGGCATACATTGGCATGCTGGAACCATACTTCCACAGGAGCTTAAAGGGAACCTGTCACATAGGTTATACCCCCCTTGTTGAGGACAGCACAAGCTAATGTCAGACCTACTGCATTACAGAATAAAGGACACCAGGCTGGAAACAGCAGGTCTGACACTAGCTTGTGCTGTCCTCAGCAAGGGGGGCAGGAACTAGGTGGCAAGTTCTCTTTAAAGGGGTGTTCCAGGACTGATTAATGCTTGTTCGTCCATCGGGGTATGAGTAAATATAGAAAATAGTAAATATAGAAGAGAAGACTTATCTCCCAGACACTCCCGTTAACTCCTGTTGCCGTTATGTTCATTCCGGGCTGAAACAGTGAAGATCAGCGTTCACGTGACTGCTCCAGCCAATTAGGTTTACTGCTTACTTCCTGGCTGAACGGAACGGCAGCCGGGAGTAAACGGGAGCGTCCGAGAGGTAAGTATGAGTCTTCTCGTCTACCCGATGGATGAACAAGCATTAATCAGTCCCGGAATACCACTTTAGCTACAGGTCTAGAAGACTTCCTTTTTACCGTAATTGAGCCAAAATAATAACAGCAGAGCTCTGAAAAAGAGCTGGATTAAAAAAAAAAACTTGATTTTGTGGTTGTCATATGTGTATGGTGGGTAGAATATGCGTGCAGTGCATATCTAGGATCTGCCTGTTAGAACCCTTTTAGCATGTTGCTCTCCATCTAGAAGTCACACATGGGTTAAAAATTTAAAACTTATTAATATTTCAAACTTTTTTTGTCTATAAATACATGTAGTTTTCACAAATACAGTGACTAAAAGGGTAAGTTCACACGGCTTATTTTAGGATGCATTTCGCCACATATTGCAAGCGTACAGCGCTCTAATACGAGCGAAAAGCGCCTCCATCATTATGGTAATCCATAGTTCTCATAGAGAACTATGGATTACGCCTCCTCCCCCCGGGTGTACAATACGATCGTATTGTACGCTCGGGAAGATAATTGACATGTCATTTATTCGCGTCACTTTTTTGGGGGGACAGACTTACTGTGTGGTGTATAATAAAGGAAGTAACTACGCTAGATGAGGGCACAATCCATTTCAGATTGCTTAAACGTGAAGCTTTCTACATTTTTTAATTAGACTCTCTAATACCAAAAGGGTTTTAATTTGAAATGTTTCTTACAACACTATTACAACATTATTCTATGTAATCTGTATCTTACAGTCACTACTGTGCCGCTGTAGTATTTTCAAAAGTTAGGGCGAAATGTCCGAAAAGTGGCAACAACACGGCAGTTTTTAGGTGCATAAAATAAGTGTAAGGTGTGTCTGAATGTACGAAACTTTCAAAAATCTGGTGTCTGGTATACCATGTATAGTAAAATGAAGGCACCTATCCAGGCGCATTACAAAATCTAGTCGCATATCATATCGTTGCTAGCATATTTGATGCTCCTTTTTAGGCACATTCAAGTGTGTCGTGCCTGGTGTATAATGCGCCTAGTTTTGGTGTACGACAGTTCATTTATATAGTGACTAGGGTGTCGAGTTTTTTTGTTGCAAAATACACCAAAAAATGGCGCAGTCGTATTGGGACATGTCGCACTTAGGGCTTGTCCCCACGACACCGGTTCCTTGTCGGTTGTTCAGACGGTTTGCAGTTTTACAAACAGTCTGAAAACCTATAAGCAACGCTCCCCCATAGATTTCTATGGAAAATCTGTGCAGCACTCCCCACTGCACGGATTTTCCGCCAGACAGTATTTTACACCACCTGTGTTCCAAAAAACTTAGAACAGGTTCATTCCTCCACCCGGTTTTATAGCAGAACATGAACATGTGGGTGCAAAAGGGAGGGCTTGAATCCACAAACCACGTCCTCCTGCGTGCCAAAAACAGACCACATACCGGTCAGGATTTCCGACCGGTATTTGGTCTGTGCTGTGTAAACGCAGCCTTATTGTTCTGTAGATGTGACTTATAAGGTGATATGTTGAAAAGATACTTAAGGAAGTTTTGAGCCTCTACCACGCATGCGCAAGAAAGAAAGCAGAGATTGGCAAAACGTCGCTGCTGGGTTCAGCCATGGATGTGCTGAAAGTTCTTGATTATATTTAACTTATAACGCTGTGGCTATAATGGACATATTTCAAAGCTATACTGCAAGGACTGACAAGACAACCGGCTCTAATTTTTCTGGGTAGTGCTGTTTAGTCACTGTATTTGTGGAAAGTACATCTATTAATCAATGGACAAAAAAAGTTTGAACTATATCGATAAATAGCCCAGGTGTGATTTATAGACGTATGCAGCTGAAGGCTTGGAGAGAACACAGAGAAAGGGCTAACTGTGGTAAGTCGTTATAAATAGTTGGCTACTAGTGTGTTAGAAAGGTCTGAATTTACCCTCTTTGACGATACCACAAGTTATTGGAAACCTCATTCACAATTACAATATTTTGCTTATTAGTTGAATAAGATTGAATGTTGCTGTTTGAAACTACACTTTTAAGAGGTACAATCTAATAACAAAACATGCAAAATATGTGCCGAGAGGATCGCTTGTAACATGATCATTTATTCTCGAACGTACTACAGTTTGTATGCTGATATGTGGTCTAAGATCTGCTTAGCAAATTATGGCGCTTTTTGTATTACTTATGAAGTGCAGGTAAGCCGTTACACTCAGGGATGAAAGGGTTAATGCAGTTGTGTCCTATGTGTTACGAGTTCTAAATAAATTCAAGACACCATAATATTGCACCTATGCAATTTTTTTTAGAATTTTTTTTTTGTGGTTAATTATAATTTACGGGTAATTAATATTGGCCATTATGGTACATAAAATATGCTGTAATTAATGTGTTGTAACCTTGTTATTGTATGAGATTATTTTTCATGCTACTTTGAAAGTAAAGGAAATCCTGTGCTGGATCTTGTTAAGCAGTCTCAATCACAGAAAACAATCCTTGTCTGATTTTTATTTTTTTTATTTTATTTTATTTTACATTTTTCATGTTAAGGATTAGTAATTTAAGTTTTGTAATGCTTTTTAATCAAGAAATTGAGGCACCCTGGTCATACTAGCACTAAAATGTTGCAGTAATTCAGTTTATACATTTACCAGTCGAGAGATGTTAGATCAATCGCACATTAAAAGGAAAAAAAATCTGAATTATTAAAAGAACTGTTAATTATTGTCCCAGTATGGTTACTACTCAGAACAAACATTGTCACTGACTTGAAACAGGATTACGTTTCTAAACACAAGTAACTAGTATTTAGTCATGTTGGAATATTGTACGTCTTAGTTCATGAGTTAGACTCTGTACAGAGGCTACATGGCTACACATAGGAGTCCCATAGGACTGTATAGTATGGAGCCCTATGGAACACGGTGTGCAATGGTTCTTCTAGTTCTTCAGGTTTCTAGGGGGGAGCTCCATACATGTGGTGATGAATGATGCATACACAATGAAAGTTAAGGTTGGCCCCTATCTTGTCTAGTAAGGTATTACAAAGTTTTCTATATTTAAATTTTACTTGTTCATACATAATTGCTTAGAAGGGGATGTTCACACGGTGTCTTGGATATGTTTTTGCAGTATGTAAAATGTACTGCATTAAATGCATCCAAAAACTGTGTGGTACATTTTTGGATATGTTTTCCAGACTGCAAAAACATATCCCTACTGTTTCTATGAACTTTTCAATGCGTAAAATGGGTCAAGAATTTACATGTCAATCATTTGAATACCTCCATTTTATGCAATGCAACAAGGTATGTAAAACGTGGATCAACGATATGTATTTTACATTGAAATCAATGTAATCACACTTGAACATTGATAAATATGTTTTGGGGTCCAGTTTTCAGAACGTAAAAAGTATGTAACAAACACCGTGTGAACATACCCTAACACTTTACCGTTTTGGTTTTTTAATAAGTAACATACTGCTTTTGCACTAAATTGGAAAACCTACATCGCCACTTACCTTACTTCAGTGGCTTCTCTTTACTTTTGGTGACTGGAAGTCAACTCTGCAATGGTCACCTGTGGTGTCTGCATTGAAACTTTGGTAAGGTAGTAGTCTTTACATCGCGCCAACATGTTCCACAGCACTTTACAAATTAGAGGGTATAAGTACAGACAAAAAAGACATTATATAGTAAAAAAACTACTTACAGATGAGACACAGGGTGTGAGGGCCCTGCTCATGAGCGCTAACATTCTATTAGGGTGTATGGGTGAAACGAACGGTTAGAAGTGCCAAGTTTACAATGATAAAGCCATATTTTTATAAATAGGGGGTGGTTTACATGAAAAGTTGGGTGAACCTGCCACCCAGACAGTACATCTATTTACAGATAAGTGCCTGTGAGCGCCCTAGTGTAGGGAGTGACAGAAGTGTGTGATAGCAAGTGGGGGTTAGCAATTAGTGATCTTGGTAGGCCAGACTGTGAGGCTATGTTCACACGGTGTATTTGCGGGCCGTAATTACGCCCCGCAATTACGCCGTGTGACGCGGGGCGGGAGCGGGGGACTGAGCAGGGGGGCCGGCACTTCGCCGGCCCCTTGACGTGAAATACTAGCGGCGCGTCTTTGCGCCTAGTAAGTCACATGTCAATTATCTCCCCGCCCGGCGGCGTCGCCGGGCGGGGCGAGGAGACGTAATCCATAGTTCTCTATGAGACTGTGAATTACCTAATGAAATGGGACGTTTCGCCCGTAATTTGCGCACGTTCGGGCGCGTAATTACGGACCGAAAATACGTCCCAAACTTAGCCGTGTGAACATAGCTTGAGTGTTGTGATTGTGCCTGTTCGCCCGCGGTAGCATGTTCCAGCACGTGTGAAATCTTGGAGACGGGCATGGGAGGTTCGGATGATTGAGGAATGTAATCTGATATCATCAGCAGAACGGGGTAGGGTAGTAGACAGAGATGAGGGAGGAGATGTAGGGGGTGCAGCGCTGTGGAGAGCTGTATGGGTGAGAGTGATTAGTTTATGTAAGGTAAGTATGTGTTTTTATTAGTGTAGTACCAAAGCATAATCTTTTATTTTTTAAAAACAACCTTGACTACCCTATGTTTTCTGTTAGAATTTACTTGCCCACAGCTACATGATTAGATTTTATTTTCGATATACAATATTCTAACACCGCTTAGTCTGCTGCTAAACATCGTCAAGGGTGCAGCTGTAACCAAAGGCTGCACAGGGCTTAATAAGATAGAAATAAAACTTTAGGTGCTGATAGAGGGGCAGTTGCAAGAAAAAGTGAACCTTTTGGAATTAACAGGATTTCTTCATTAATTACTAATCAAGTGTGGTCTTATTTTTCTTAATGTCAGTATACACAAACTAAATCTAAATAATAACATACAAATTGTACTATTCATGTCTTTCATTGAGCACATTAAGCAAAATTCCACCGTGCAAGAAGATGAAGTATGTAGGCTCTGTGTTGGTAAAGTATGTAGTCTATGTGTTTTGAGAAGTGCCAGTGGACAGAGAAATGGCAGATGCGGTTTAACACAGATAAATGCAAGGTTATGCACATGGGAAGGAAAAATCCATTACATGATTACTTGTTAAACAGGAAAGGGCTGGGAAAAAATGACATGGAAAAGGACTTGAGAATCCTGGTGGACAGTAAACTTTATTGTAGCAGCCAATGTCAGGCAGCAGCTGCCGAGGCAAATAGTATCATGGGGTGTATCAAAAGGGGCATAGATGCACATAATGAGAACATTATTCTACCATTATACAAGTCACTGGTTAGACCACACATGGAATATTGTGGACAGTTTTGGGTACCAGTGCACAGGAAAGACGGGTACAAACTTGGGCAGCAAAAATAATAAAAGGGCTGGGTGGAATGCAATACACAGAAAGATTAGCAAGGTTATGGTTATTTAGTTTAGAGAAAAGATGGCTTCGGGGGGACATAATAAATATGTTAAAATATATTAAAGGTCAATATAGAGATCTCTCCCAGGGTCTATTTATACCCAGGACTGTATCCAGAACAAAGGAGCATCATCTACGTCTTGAGGAAAGAAAGTTTCTGCATAAACATAGAAAGGGATTCTTTACTGTAAGAGCAGTGAGACTGTGGAACTCTCTGCCAGAGGAACTTGTCATGGTGGATTCACTAACAGAGTTCAAAAAGGGTCCGGATCCATTTCTAGACTGTAATAATATAACAAATTATTGTTACTAGAATTCTGGAGAAGACTCGTTGGTCCAGGGATCTATGCTGATTGCCAGATTGGAGTCGGGAAGGAATTTTTTTTCCCCCTAAAATCAGGACAATTTGTCTTCTATCAAATGGGTTTTTTTTGCCTTCCTCTGTATCAACATTTTAGGAAAAATAGGTTAAACTTAATAGACATCTGTCATCTGCCTTACAAACTATGTAACTATGAAGGAAATGAGGTTGAAAGTTGGGTTTCACAGGTGCTTTGTCCATTCAATAACAGCACAGGAAGGTTATTTAGTGTAAACCATGCCTTGATGCAAACAATGTTAAGAAGATATTACAGAGACACGTAAGGAGCTGGGTATATCAAGATATGATTAAACAACTTGTGTACAACTGGAAAAGTTCAGGAAACTAGGAATGGAGATCCTGTTACGATCAGAAGAACACAGCAGGCAATCCTGAAAAAGAGCTTTGGAAGCCTTTGAACTATCAGGAAAACACTAAATAAAAAAGGTGTTCATGGAAGGACAGCACAAAGGAAGCTGCTTCTGTCAAAAAAAGGAATAAATAAATAAAAATTGCAGGTTTTTTAGAGGCTAAATGGAAGTATCACAGCTCTTAAATGGGTCACTGTAAGGAACATTGCTTCCACTAGGTGGTACCAGAGATACCAGCCTTTTGTTCTCCTAGCGCTCACTTGAATATATAGCTGATGTTATGAGTTTACATGCACCTTACTTACTTCAGTTTTTCCCAAATCCTAGTCCACAATTCTTCTCTGATGTCAGTTAAGATTATTACTGCGTCACAAAAAAATGTTGATGTGAAATCTCTGAATAATACGTAAGGCTATTGTAGCTCAAATATCTGTTCGGTCTGAGAACCGTTAAAGGGGTTTTGCCACAAAGTAAAATTGACCAGGGATGTTTGAAAATTAAATAATAAACATTTTCACCATTCATTATTATTAAAAATTCTGCACCGTTTTTTTCTTAGCTGCTCCGTTAGTGATCCACTGTTTACAGCTCATCTCCAGGGGATACAACCAGGGCTGAGAGCTCCTCAGTCCTGGTCGCACATGCTCAGACATTACCTCTCTGAGTGTTCAAACCCCGGGTGCTGTCATTCTACTCTTGTCCTTTGGACCAGTTAGTAATGAGTCAAACGGTGCAAATGGAAAAAAAAAAAAAAGAAACCTCAATGATGTATGTGCATTGATTAAGAGGAAAAATAATCCCCAGGTTAAGTTCCTGCAGGGATTTGAACCAAGGACCCTTGTACTGAAAAGCAAAAATCTTACCTTTACAGTGTAGCTACTTACCACTCTATACATAAACAGACCTTTCTTTCACTAGAGAGAGGAAAGGCCTGGTGAGGTCATCCTGTTGAGTCACATGATATGCAATTCAAACAAATCACACACGCCCCCTTCTGAGCACACAGAGCTGAAGAGCTGAATGCAGGAGGTATGAAATGAGATCATGGCAAAACCCCTTTAAGCCCAAGTTGTCACAATTAAAGTGTATGTGGGAAATACTGCATTTGATTTCTAGCAGCCATGTGCCTCAATTTCAAGGTAACATCACCATATATCTAGGAAAGGTGGGAAATCCTAACTCCAACCCAAAATCTAACCATTACTCTATATCCAACCGTACAGCTAACTCCAAACCTTACCTAATCCATATACCAAACCTAGCTCTAACTCCAACCTTTACCCCAATCCTAACCCCAACCTTAACCATAACACTCATTTGACCTGAACTCTAACTCCAACCTTACGTCAACCATAACCCCAAATTGAAATCTGGCCTTAACCTTTCCTCCATTTCTCAACATAACCCTGACCCAATTTCTAGCTCTAAACCTAATGCTGACCTTACTCCTATATCCAACCCTAAACTTTCCTCTGAACCTTTCTTTATTCTTAACCCCTTATTACATCTGGTTGTTCTGGTGGCTGTAAGAGGCTATTTAGCGAGCTAGCGGTGCAGTCCTGCAACATAGGCAGTGGACAACCGCCAGTACCAGCGCAGAATGGAGCCAGCTGTTTAACTCCTTGGATGCTGTGGTGAACACAGTTGCTGCATCTAAGTGAATGAGAAACCGTGCCGCACACTGATCCTCACTGCAATTGGGAGCCTCCATGGTGAGATCGCATGGTCCCAATTGCTTCTCATGGCGGTTGAAAGCCTTGTGAAGGCTTCCATTGGCGCCATATTTGTTTATACAATGCAATAGGCTATATAAATATATTGCCTTTCTCTCCCACCCATTGGTGAAGCATCATAGGAGGACTCAATGTTAAAGTAAAAAAAAAAATGTAAGATATAATAAAATTTCAAATCACCCCCCTTTTAGCCATTTTACAAATTAAAAAAAATTATGCTGAACAAAAACAATTAGAAACGGCAAAAATTAGTTTTTTTGGTCAATTCTTGTCCCCTAAGAATTGGAATAAAAGTGATCAAAAAAGTCGCATGCATGTCCATAGGTAAAAGCACAAAAAAAGTTACTGGTTGCAGAAAATTTGAAAAAAAGAAAATGCTTGGATTTTTTTTTTTACTTTAAGGCCGTGTTCACACGGCTTATTCCCGACGGATTTGTGAGCCGTATTGAGCTCATAAATCCGCCGTGAATAAGGGGTGGGACGGGGGCAGGGGGCCGGAGCGCGGCGGGGGCGCCGCTCCCGGCCCCATAGACAATGCATTGTTTACGGCGCGTACGCGTCGTAAATAATGTGCATGTCACTTTCTCCCCCCGCGGCGGATTCACCGAGCGGGGAGGAGCGACGGAATCCACTGTTCTCAATGAGAGCAGTGGATTACCGTAATGACAGGGACGGATTGGCGCCGTACTGAAGTGCAAATCCGGCGCGGAGTACGGCGCCAATCCGCCCGCAAATAAGCCGTGTGAACGAGGCCTTAAGGTACCAAAAAAGACAATGAAAACTCTACTCTTGCTATTGCTACCACAACCAATAAACGTCCAAAAATGCTACATAGGCTGAGCCCTCTAAATGTATGGCTCCCTCTCATATCAAAAGCTACTCTCCTAATACACAATCAACAATATCAAAAAGACTAGGGAGTAAATGGCATAAATAAAACAATCTTTATTAATAACAGGCTAAAAAAAGTCACATACAAAGAAGAGTTGTAGGTAGGGCAGACTACTGTCACAATCACCAATAGTATAAATGTGATGTAATTAAACTGGAGGACACTCGGGTCTCGTTCTCAAGTAGAATCTCCCCAATAAATTCACAAATATATGTGGCCTCATTAAACATACAAAAATTAAACAAGACCTCAAGTCAGGAAAATATTTTCCATATAAATGTGGCCTCAAAATGCATACAATCAGTCTTTACATGAGACCACAGATCAAGGGAAGAAATTAAATCAAAGTAAGCAATTATATTTGACCCAGTGGACATTACCAGTGAGGAATAGGTAGAGCTGTCGCCCCGACGCACGTTTCGCGTATGTTTGCTTTCTCAAGGGATACTAGATCTATGAGAGCTCTCCAGGATTAAATAATACTGTATCTACAGATGTAATAAAATTTCAAATCACCCCTTTTTTAGCCATTTTATAAATAAAAAACATTAAAGTTACATATAATGGGTATAGCCGTGTTCGTAAAAGTTCGATTTATTAAAATATAACATCATTTATCCAATACGCTGAACAAAAACAATTACAAACGTCAAAAATTTGGTTTTTTGGTCATTTCATGTCTCCTAAGGATTGGAATAAAAGTGATCAAAAAAGTCGCATGCATGTCCATAGGTAAAAGTGTTTGATATTGCTGAATTTGTATCAACTTGTATAATACAGATAACACATCATTTGTACCAAATATTGAACGCTGTAAAAACAAAACTCCCGCAAACATGGTGCAAGTATGTTTTGTTTCACATTTTTCCCCATTTAAAATTAATTTTGCCGTTTCCCAGTATATTCAATAGTATGGTGAATGACACCATTGAAAAGTGCATCTTGCCCTGTAAAATAAAAGCCCTCATATGTCTATGTGGATGAAAAAATAAAAAAGTTATGACTCTGGGAAAGAGGTGAGAGAAAAACAAACGTGACAAAAAAATTAGGCTGTTACGAGAAGGGGTTAACTCCAACTTAAAACCTAACCCTACCTCCAGCATTAACCCTATATTTAACTCCAACACTACTGCCAACCCAAACTCTAACTCCAACCCTAATTTTATCCCTTCCCCTAACTCCAACCGTAACCATTGTTATAATTGCAGCTAGAGTTGGCATTAGAGAGAAGGTTGCTGCAATGCTTCATGGGAAACTTAAATATTTAAAGGAACTCTAGAGAGAAAAAAATTAGAATTTGTAGCTATATCTATTGGAATTAACATCTCTTACCGTAACAATTGTAACAGATGTTCCTTTCAAGAACTGGTGCTAAAAGCATACTTGCCAACCTTTGAAAATGGGCATGAGGTAGATTTGAAGCTGTGGCGCGTGTAGCGTGCCACCCCCAAAATTTGCATGGACACACCCTCTTGGTGGCAAGCCACACCCCCTTCATAAAAAGCCACACCCACTCCACTTAAAGATCTGTTCACACAGCTTATTGCAGGGACGGATTGCAGCCGTATTGCGTGCCAAACTGCGTTGCAATACGGCTGGAATCCAAAGCAGCCATTATGGTAATCCACAGTTCTCATAGAGAATAGGCTGGGCAGGGAGAAAGTGACACGTTCATTATCCCGGCGGGATATGCGCCATGGATAATTAAAGTCTATTGGGCCGGCGGGCAGCGCCCCCGCCCCTTACTCAAGCTGTAATTGCGGGCGAAATCCGTCCCGCAATTACGGCTTGAATAAGCCGTGTGAACCGGCCCTAACTGTGTAACAGCTCTGGAAGAAAGCTAAATTGGGGCTTTGGCGTCACCCAGCTTTCCTGGACATTGGACAGTCTATTCAGCATCCAGGAGAGCTGGGAGATACCGCTAAACTGTAACTAAACCATTACATTACTAACATATTTCCACCGTAGTGATAGATACAAGTGCACACAGGCTCTGCAGACGTAACTGATTACATCTAGGGACTCAACAGAGACATCTTTTTTTTTTTTTTAAGCATGAAAATTTTTATTAAATTTTTGCGTAAATTAACAAGTACTAAAACACAAATTAACATATGATACTTAACCACAGTATAGTATAACAGAACATAACATAAATCAAAGCATAACATAAAAGAAGAAATGCCATATTAATTGCAATAATGAATAGTACAAAGATAATAATACATGTATCCAAGGTGTCAACAGGGTCAGAGACATCTTTTATGACTGTTCTCTTTCCCTTTTGTTCTTCATTCCGTCTAGACTGCCATGATGACTTCTACTGGCCACGACTACTCCCTGCAAAATTTACCAAACATCTTAGAATTAAATTTTTTTCAGCACTTAACTACCTGTGCCCATCTCTGTACAAACTCCACATGGGGTGATAGGTGGGGAGGTTAGGGAAGTTATGGGGTGATAAGTGCAGGTGGAAAGGTTATGAGGTGATAGTTGGAGTGACAGGTGGAGGTGAGAGGACTCTATACACCCCAGAATCATATTGTGCAGGTTGAACTCCGTACCCTGCACCCCCAGAAGATCAGAACAGGCATGACATTCAAGGGGTGCAGGAAATAGAGTTTAGTACTGCAATGGAGTACACTAGGAATAACTGCTTTCTGTATTGTCATTAAGACATCTCTTATATTGTCCGTATACAATCCCTGTAGCAGACCTTCACCCATCTTTACAAATGGAATTTGTAACATAGGTCTGTAAAACATCAAACAAGTCTCTTTAAGACAATTATATTACCCCAATTGTTTTTATAACCCCATGCTGCCTCTGCAAAGCAGCATATTTAGTGCGTTATGGCCAATTTTGTGTATACGAGTGTCATCAATACTTGATTAAAGGCCAGCATCTCATCAGGCCGGCTGGCCTCTGACCTATTCCCAGTCTTAAACATGCGTCCCCGAATGGACAGAGGTCATTGATTTGTCAACGCAGAAGCACAGTCCGTGATTGTGATCTAGTGGGGATAGTAAGCATCAAGGGGGCCGCCCACCTCATTATATCCTCAGCCACTAAAGTGCAGCAGAGTTATGAGGGAGGTGGGGAAACTTGAGATGGGGAGTTGGGCCTATAAAACACATTTCCAATCTCAGTTCTTTGTACATAATTTTGGGGATCAATTCTGAATTGAACTGTGTTCCATTTCTTCTTCCATGACCCTCCGATTTGAAAGCCAAGCATTCTAAGTGTAAGGACTTTCTGAGTTTTCTCCTTTTTATTTTATAACTGTTTGCTACGTAGGGTCATATTCATTGTTATTGTATTTTTTCTATGTAAGCACTGTAAATAATTTAGTATTAAAATATTACAATTAATACGTGAGTTCTTGTTGCTGTAAGAATCCATAACCTTGAAGAAGTGGTTTTAACCCTGTAGCTGCTGGAGAGCAGTGAGGTAACCCGGTAAGCGTTTTTAAGTGTTTTTAAGTACATATTTTTGGGACCGGAGTCCTTCCTATCTGATCTCCTTTTCTTTTGATTATTGAAGGAAGGTGTTAACAGTGGATATTTTTGGAGTGCTGGAACTGTCTAGGAGTGTGATTTATGCTTGATTGGCCACTTGAGTGAGAGGTGCGCGCAACGTGGAAATAAATCAACTCCATTACAGTGGCCCCCAGTCACATGCTGGTGAATGTGTACGTGACAAGTACGGTCATGTTTTTTTAATGTTCTTATATTCATATAGGTTTCTCCTTTGGACTATGTCGGACTCATTGGATTATGTCAGACCAATGTTGAATTGATTTCTTTAATAAAATGGTAAGAGAGGGCTGTAGCCAGGGAGTGCTTATTTAAATAAAAGGTTTTTTTGTGCAATTTGTTTCTGTTTTTTTTCCACCTAATTTCAGTTTTAGTAATGGAGGATCTGATATATGCCTCTCCATTACTAGTGCTTGGGCTTGGTGTCAGCCAGCAGTAGTTTTTGTCATCCCCAAGGCTGACACTAACCTTGTATCACTATTACCTCAATACCTAATGACCCAGAGGTACCAGGAAGAGCCGGCAACTGTCAGAAGCGGACCCGCTAACGTAATGGCCAACTTCTGAGGCGGCTGCAGGCTGGTATTTTTAGACTGGGAAGGGACTAGTGCTAATGGATCTTCCCACTCTGATGGTATCAGGCTGCAGCTGTCGGTTTTACCATGGCTGGTTATGGAAATGGGCGGGAACCCACTTCATTTATTTTTCTCAAAAATAATTTTTTTATTAAGAATCCTAAAGTGGGCAACTCCTGTAATCATTACAGAGGATGTCCGTGTTTTGATTCTCATTAAATAATCAGGAAAAAAAATTACGTGGGGTCCTCCCCAATTTCCATAACCAGCCAAGCTAAAATGGACAGCTGCAGCCTGATACTATCAGAATGAGAAGAACCATCAATATTGGTCCATTGCCTTTCTAAAAATACCAGCCTGCAGCTGCTCACTTTAGAGGGTACACGTCTCATGGTTACCGGCTCTTCCCTGTACCCCTGGTGCGTTTGGTACTGGGGTAATAGTGACACGGGGTTAATGTCAGCTTTGGGCAACAAGAAACACCACTGGCTGACACCAAGCCCAAGCGATAGTAATGAAGAGGCATCTGTCAGACACCTCCATTGCTATCACTGGAAGTATATGGGGAAAAAAACACACAAATTGCATAAAAAAAACTTTTATTTAAATAAACACTCCCCGATTACAGCCCTATTTAACCATTTTATTTGAAAAAAAAACAGGTCCAAGGTGATCCGACATAGTCTGAATGGGAACCTGTAAATAAAAATTACACACACACATGCATATAGGCTGAATGCCCTATCCAGCATTCAGGAAAGCTGGATGACACCATCGCCCACATGTAACACCCAGTTTTCCATGACAGGAATACTGGGTGTCGCCTTTGGGGGATGGATTGTTCCTGGATGCTGAATAGGCTATTGCCATAGGCAGTCACTAGAGTCAGTCCCCTGTGGGCTGTCTCCTGACCCCTGCAACCGCAGGGGTCAGGAACAAGGGACAGGAGACAACTTCTGCGGCCTATATCCTGCCCCCAACGACTGCCAGAGACAGGCCACAGGAAAAAGGAACAGGAGACGAGGGGGCAACACACACACACCCCTCCCCTCGCATGCTCATATATACACACACCCCTCTATTCGCACACTCCTATATACACACAGCCTAGGTGTATGGAGATTTATAGGCTATGCAGTGCTCCATAGGGAAATTTAATATTCAAATGAGCTCTAGATATAAGGAGCTAGGATCTCTAATGCCACTTACTGGAATCAACATTCATTAGAGTAGCAACTATAATTTACTTTCCTTCCTCCAGGTGACACTAGAGATCCTAGCCCTTTTCCTCTAGAGCTTAATTGAATTTACAGTTGATTTGACAAGTTTCTATACACTTTTTTTTTTACATTTCTGTTGTCTAATCCTAGTCCAAATCCCCTTTCTTATGTCAACCTTCTAAAGAGAAGGATGTTGTAGTATTCCAGGCAGTAGATGACAATGGCATGTACTACTATTTTGGTAGCATAAGCAACAAGAGAAGACCAGATTCAAAAAATATTTTTCAGGTGGAGAAAGCAGGTAGAGGTAAGAGCTTGGACATGTGGTTTGAAGGACAGAGCAAAGTCAAAGGCTATCCGAGGGAGCAGATTTGTGGGACCAGTGAAAGTGTGGAGCCATTGACTGTAATAGATATATCTGGTAAGAGTATGGAGTTTTTTGGTGGAAAGATGATACATTTTGTTTTCTCTATGTTGAGTTCAAGAAAGTGGGAGGAGAAGGTGGAGGATAGAGATGGAACTTAAAGCCAGGAGATGCTAGACCCAGGCCAGAAGTGTAGATAGAGATTAGAATGGGGCCCAGGACTGACACCAGGGTGACTGTGAGAGGAGGAAGTTACGGGAGAGTGAGAGATGCAAAATGATCAATTAGTAAGGTATATGGTGATCCAGGGAAGGGCCATGCTCATGATGCCAAGGGATAAGAGAATTTATAGCAGAAGGGAATGCTTGACAGTGTCAAAAGCAGGACAGGTCTAAGGTAAGAAGCACAAAGTAGTTGTTTGAAGCTTTTGCAGTTACTAAGGTTTGGGATGAGGTCGAATGGTATTGGGTCAAGATCATGGGTAGTGAGATTGAATTTGGACAGTAGAGTGGAGAAGAAGGTTATGGAAGAATAGCACTGTGCAGATACATACAGTATCTCACAAAAATGAGTACACCCCTCAGGTTTTTGTAAATATTGTATAATATCTTTTCATGGGACAACGCTGAAGATATGACACTTTGATACAATGTAAAGTGGTCAGTGTACAGCTTGTATAACAGTGTATATTTGGCGTGCCCTCAAAATAACTCAACATCCATTAATCTCTAAATCACTGGCAACAATAGTGAGTACACCCCTAAGTGAAAATGGACAAATTGTGCCAAAGTGTCAATATTTTGTGTGGCTACCATTATTTTCCAGCACTGCCTTAAAGGGGTTTTGCCATGATGTAATGTGGACGTGGGATCCTCCAAAATGGGTATTTAATCACTTTTCTAAATATATGTGATTACAAAAAGTGCAGCCTGAGAGAGCTACAGGCTGCCTTACCTGCCCTTAGTTACTTCAAAGCTTGCACTAGATACGACCTGACAAGAGCTTCTGGCCGGGGCAGAGAAAGCTTCTTATCTGATGAGACTGAGCTGCAGAAGTTTTCAAGGCACCCGGTAGAAATATGTTTTCTTTTGTATACAGAATCCACTAGTTGTAGTGTGATTATCTGAGTAGATCCCTGCTTTATCTGATGACAGGGAACATGAAGAAGCTTTCAAGCTGCTGTGGAGAAAAGGTGTTGTCTTTTGTATACAGAATCCACAAGTTGTAGTTTGATTATTTGAGTGAGCATTTCACACGATCCCTTATGCAGCTCTGTTCTCTGGCTGTCTGTCTCTCTCGCTCTCTCAGCTCCTTGGCTCGTTTACATTTGCTTCTTAGCAGATAAGGCAAGTCCTGGCAAAACCCCTTTAACTCTCTTGGGCATGGAGTTCACTAGAGCTTCACAGATTGCAGCCACTGGAATCCTGTTCCACTCCTCCATGACAACATCATGAAGCTGGTGGACGTTAGAGACCTTGCGCTCCTCCAACGTCCATTTGAGGATACTCAATAGTGCTTGGCCAGTCCAGCACCTCTACCCTCATTTTCTTTAGCAAGGCGGTGGTCGTCTTGGAGGTGTGTTTGAGATTATTATCATGTTGGAATACTGCCCTACTGCCCAGTTTCCAAACAAAAGGGATCATGCTCTGCTTCAGTATGTCACAGTACATGTTTCTCTCAATGAACTGTAGTTAACAACAGCCAGCAGCACTCATGCAGTCCCAAACTAATGACCCCCATGCTTGAATGTAGGCAAGACACACTTGTCTTTATACTTCTTACCTAGTTGCCACCACACACACTTCATACCATCTGAACTAAATAAGTTTATCTTAGTCTCATCAGACCATAGGACATGGTTCCAGTAATCCATGTTCTTAGTCTGCATGTCTTTAGCAAACTTAGCATACTAAGCATTTTTCGACTATTTATAATGGCTACTGGTGTGGATCCGCTGGGTCACCACGAGTGATGACACTGACTACACTAATGAGCGGCGTTTAAGGAACCACCCCGTACTCACCAGAGTCCACCACATGGCAGGGTGAATTTAGCTGCAGGAAATTCCAGGGTCGCTACCCTTGACATGGCCACTCACAGTGAAAGCAAAGTGTTCAAATGTAGTACAGAGGAGGTCAGGGCAGTCGGCAGGCAAGTGCAGTCCAATAGCGGGGGTCAGAACCAGGAATACAGACAGTATATACAAGGCAAAGGAAGGAACATAGGATAACCAATAATCTGGCCCATGTTGCAAGGAGGAAGTTCCTCATGAAGTAGAAGGCGACCAGCCATTGGAAGGCAAATGATGGGCTGGCCTTTAAATTCTCAAGAGCAGGTGCGCACGCGCCCTATGGAAGGAGTATGTGTGCGCCTGCACGAGTAGCAGATCGGAGCAGGACAGGAGCATGGAGTGGTGAGTAGATGCTAGCAGGGACTGGGGTGGTAACACCGACACAAGCACATCCATGGTCCGGTATGGGGAATACGGTGTGCATCATGACACTCTTCATGTGGTGACCCAAAGGTGGCATAGGAGAGAATGAAGATGCTATGGTTATGGTTGTCCTTTCCCAATCCTCACATGCTACCCAGAAACCACACAGTGAAGAGGGGGTCTGTTTGTATAGGCGTGGGTGGTGTTCCCCCCAGTTTTCCCCCGGGACACTTTCTGCACATATAAGCCTTACTGCCCTGATGGTGGTGGAGGTGTCCTTGGTGTTGTTGCAGACTCAGAGACAGGAGCCTGAGTGGATGCAAATAATTATCTTTTACTCAAATCTAGGTGTTATATATAGAACTTGACATTCCAGCAATTACTTAACAACATTTCTGAGAAGCCTGTAGGAGGCTTGACACCTAACTTAAGGCCAAAATTCCAGACTTTCACTATACTAAGCAGGAGCTTTCTCTTTAAACCCTTGCTATCTTGAATTATCATCTGAGAACAATAGTGTTGAGCTAGGCCAGAGTTATCTTCTACACGAAAATAATATAGCCAGCACCGCAGATTCATTAGTTTAAAATCCTGCTTTTATTGTAGCTTTACTCCATAAAAAAGGAAAAAAATACAATCCAAGAACACAACAACAAGCGAGATTAGTGAGATCTGACTAGGCCAGAGGTATACTAGACATCAAATGCTATTAAGTCTCTGTATGGACTGGTTAACCTCATGCTTCTTTGCCATCTCTATGTCTAGCTGGTCTGTTCCTTCTTTGGATGTTTTCTTTCTTTCTTCTTTGTCCTAGACTCTGCAGCGAGGAATGGAGGATTTGTTTTCTGGTTCCTTAGCTAGAACAGAACCATGGTTGTATACCATTTTTATAGGACCATTATGCACGCGTCTCCATGTCAAGACTGCTGACTTCAGACATGGGAGACACGCACATAATGGTCCCATAAAAATAATGAATGGAACCTGAAAGGATGAGTAATGTAATAAGAAGATTCTATTGAAAAAGGTCTTGTTTTAGACCGAAACTTCTGTTGCTAGAATGTACAGCTTGAATTTTTTTTTTAATATGAAGTCAGCTTAATAATCATGTTGTCAATAAATGGAACAATAAATTGTTAAATATCTGCAATCATTTTTGGAGTGCAGCCTATTCTCTTTCTATTGACTCTATAGTGGTGACTAGCTAGAATGTAGCTGAGTGATTAGCATCTCTGCCTTTCCACATAGAGGTCCTAGGTTCAAATCCCTGCAGGAGCCAAATGTGAATTTTTTTTGTCTCAATGCACATACCCAATTGAGGTTTCTTTTTATTTATATGCACTGTTTGACTAATTACTTAGGAGTACAGAGGACGGGAGTAGAATGACAGCACTTAGGGTTGAACACTTGCTCAGCAGTGAGTGTGTGCGATTACTAAGCAGGAAAGAGACTGACAGTAGCTTCCTGAGAGGAGAGGTGATGTCTAAGCATGTGCAGCCAGGACTGAGGAGCGCTCATCACTGGTCATATCCAATGACGAGCTGAACACTATGGATTACAAAGGCAGCATCTAAAACAAAAGAGCTAAAGAATAATTAATAATGATAAATGGTGAAAATGTTAATTTAATTGAAAACCTTCCCACATCAATTTTAATTCATGGCAAAACCCCTTTAAGTTTGTCCATCTTCTTTGGATGCGGCATCACCCAACACTTCAGCCTTACTTGTGGCAAGCTAGGCATGTAGGAAATGGAAAATATTTAGGACAGGGTTCCACTGTACACAATGAGTCACAACAGCTTTCCAACCCTTGATTAGTTGCAATAAGCAATCGACCACAGATAAGATCCCAGACCGATTCAAGTGTAAAGGGGGCCTCCGGTTGGAAAGGGCGTCTACTGCAGGACCTGTGCTGCCACCACTGCATGCATGGGAAGGGCCATGAGATCACTGTCGGGCCTAGTAGTTTTAATACCTAGAAGAAGGCAATGCACATTCTTGCAGCATGTAAACATCACAAACCTGGGGATGCAAAAAGGTTAGACCTGCCCCTAATACTTTTCACATTGATGCTAAAGATGTTAATGTAATCCTGGAGGAGAAAAAAAAGTTTTTACAGAATGGCATACATTAGTTATCACTTCTGTAGTGTGGCTCCTCTTTTGAGATCTCCAGAAGATCTAACAGACCAAATTCAACAAGTTGGTTTGTCCTTGATGTCCATGAATTTGGCTGCTACATGTACTTTCCAAAGGCTAGAAAAAAATCACTCTTGAACTTAACAGGGAGCTGTTCAAGCTACACTTGTCTCTATTGAGTCATTTCACAGTCTTGGCATGTAGTGGTAATCCAAAGTGGCCTGAGAGAGAGAATGTGGACTTAGATTAAGGGCCACATGTATGAAAAGTGTCTAGGTCTAAAACTCTCTTTGTTTCCCATTGCAACCAATCAGAGTTCCCCTTTCGTTTCATATAGTACTCTGGAAAAAAGAGAGACGCTCTCTGATTGGTTGCTATGGGAAACAAAGTGAGTTTTAGACCTGAACACTTTTCATACATGTGGCCCTAAGGCCTCGTTCACACGGCTTATTTCGCGACAGATTTGCCGACGGATTGACGATCCGCAAATACGGCTGAAATCCGTCTAGAGCTGTGCCAGGAAATCCGTCGCGAAATCCGTCACAAACGTGCACTTATTGGACGCGTATTGGACGCGTATTTGCGCCGGATTTCAGGCCGGATTTTCGCGCCGGATTTGTTCTAGACAGCCAATAAATATACCAATATTTTTTAAAGTAACCTATCAGCATCCATATTTCTCTTTGAAGAGATTAATTTATTTTCAAATCAGCCAATAAAAAAGCTATATGGACCCTGTCCCCCCCTAGAAAAAAATTACAAGATAATAATTGGATAATGCATTAAATAGTCTCCACCCATGAATGATATAAAAGACACAGATGGCAATCTTTCTGTGCCAGTTTGCTCTGGATTATATTTGGTATTGTACAATTTTTTGCTGCAATAGTTCCAGAATTATGGATCCTAATGCAAGAAGAGTGCATTATAGCAATAGGGAGCTGGCAGCTTTTCTTCGGTTGTGTTCCAACGAACTGGGTCGGCAGGAGAGGAGGGTAAGTAACCTATCTTTGTGGTGTGATGTGATGTTATGTATGTCATATACACTCACCGGCCACTTTATTAGGTACACCTGTCCAACTGATCGTTAACACTTAATTTCTAATCAGCCAATCACATGGCGGCAACTCAGTGCATTTAGGCATGTAGACATGGTCAAGACAATCTCCTGCAGTTCAAACCGAGCATCAGTATGGGGAAGAAAGGTGATTTGAGTGCCTTTGAATGTGGCATGGTTGTTGGTGCCAGAAGGGCTGGTCTGAGTATTTCAGAAACTGCTGATCTCCTGGGATTTTCACGCACAACCATCTCTAGGGTTTACAGAGAATGGTCCGATAAAGAAAAAACATCCAGTGAGCGGCAGTCCTGTGGGCGGAAATGCCTTGTTGATGCCAGAGGTCAAAGGAGAATGGGCAGACTGGTTCGAACTGATAGAAAGGCAACAGTGACTCAAATAGCCACCCGTTACAACCAAGGTAGGCAGAAGAAAGCATCTCTGAACGCACAGTACGGCGAACTTTGAGGCAGATGGGCTACAGCAGCAGAAGACCACACCGGGTGCCACTCCTTTCAGCTAAGACAGGAAACTGAGGCTACAATTTGCCCAAGCTCATCGAAATTGGACAGTAGAAGATTGGAAAAAACGTTGCCTGGTCTGATGAGTCCGATTTCTGCTGCGACATTCGGATGGTAGGGTCAGAATTTGGCGTCAACACATGAAAGCATGGATCCATCCTGCCTTGTATCAACGGTTCAGCTGGTGGTGGTGGTGTACATGGTGTGGGGAATATTTTCTTGGCACTCTTTGGGCCCTTGCTACCAATTGAGCATCGTTGCAACACCTTGTGGAATCTATGCCACGAAGAATTGAGGCAGTTCTGAAGGCAAAAGGGGGTCCAACCCGTTACTAGCATGGTGTACCTAATAAAGTGGCCGGTGAGTGTATGTATGTAATGTCAGTATGTCTATATGTATATATGTTTGTTACATGTGAATGGGTGTATTGTGGATGTCCCAGGGGTACTTTACATTTTGTAATGTTGTAATGTAATGCATTTTTTTCTGTTGGGGCAATGTGTATTTGGGGCACTGTGGCTAATGGTTAGGTGTCATTAGATGTTATGGGTGTACTGTGGATGTTACTATTTTAGTGTGGATTTTATCGGTATGGGGGTCTGTGGATGTAACTACTGTGGATTTTACTGTTTTTACTGTTTATGCTGCACTGTGGATTATTGTTTTAATGTGGGCAATATGGATGTTATTTCTCTACTACAGTTGTTACTGTTATGAGTGTACTGTAGCTGTTACTGTTTTAATGAGGTCAGTGTAGATGTTACTGTTAATTTTGATGTTACTGTTATGAGTGTACTGTAGCTGTTACTGTTTTAATGTGGTCAGTGTAGATGTTACTGTTAATTTTGATGTTACTGTTTTGAGTGTAATGTATCTGTTACTGTTTTAATGTGGTCAGTGTAGATGTTACTGTTAATTTTGATGTTACTGTTATGAGTGTACTGTAGCTGTTACTGTTTTAATGTGGTCAGTGTAGATGTTGAAACAGAATTGAATATACGTTTGATAGTTTGATAATCATTTTAATTTATGGCATCCATCTTGTCTTCTTCAAACTTAAATTTTTGTTCTAATATGAATTTCTGACTAGGATACAAGGACATGTTCTGTTCCGCTCACATATTTGGTCTAGAGATACGTCTAGAAGGCCGTGGCATTTGAATAACAGGTCATAGCTGCTGCTTATTTAAGGTTATTAGATTAGTGTAACTAAGACAGATGTCAGAGTATTCATTTTCATTTTTTGGTAGATGGGAGGTGTCATGATTTTAATAATTAAATGATATCTTTACATTAAGACACTGATTGGATTGTAACCTATATCTTATGCTATATACTTATCTTTGATTGGATTGTAATATGCCTACCTTCTCTGTATGATCACGCCTATACCCTTTAAAAAATCATGTCAGTCCATAATAAAGCATTCTTCAATTTTGTATTGTATCTCAGTGGTTTGTTATTAATTAAGGTCCGTGGGAGACAGAGAGGTTGCTAAGAAAGGATATCTACATCAGATGTTACTGTTAATTTTGATGTTACTGTTATGAGTGTACTGTAGCAGTTACTGTTTTAATGTTGTCAGTGTAGATGTTACTGTTAATTTTGATGTTACTGTTATGAGTGTAATGTAGCTGTTACTGTTTTAATGTGGTCAGTGTAGATGTTACTGTTAATTTTAATGTTACTATTATGAGTGTACTGTAGCTGTTACTGTTTTAATGTGGTCAGTGTAGATGTTACTGTTAATTTTGATGTTACTGTTATGAGTGTACTGTAGCTGTTACTGTTTTAATGTGGTCAGTGTAGATGTTTCTGTTAATTTTGATGTTACTGTTATGAGTGTACTGTAGCTGTTACTGTTTTAATGTGGTCAGTGTAGATGTTACTGTTAATTTTGATGTTACTGTTATGAGTGTAATGTAGCTGTTACTGTTTTAATGTGGTCAGTGTAGATGTTACTGTTAATTTTGATGTTACTGTTATGAGTGTACTGTAGCTGTTACTGTTTTAATGTGGTCAGTGTAGATGTTACTGTTAATTTTGATGTTACTGTTATGAGTGTACTGTAGCTGTTACTGTTTTAATGTGGTCAGTGTAGATGTTACTGTTATGGGGGTACTGTAGCTGTGACTGTGTAAAAATGAATGAATTAAAAAATTATTGACTGTAATGAATTTACATAATTCTTGTTTTCCTTTTTTTTATTAGAAACAAATGGCAAGACGCCGGCGAAGAATATATTGGGTGCACCCAATCAATGAGCTCCAATATGAACGGGGCCATATAGGAAAGCTCTATGGAGAACTAAGGAGGTATGCAAATTTTGCATTTGAACAGGACATAATGTTTTTGTAAGAATTTAATATTTTTGTTGGAATATGTGTTAACTCTAGATAGTAAACATTATAGAATATTTTAGTTATTTTCCAATTTGAGAAATGCTAACAAATATTGTTTTCCCACCAGCTTTCCAGCAAAGTTCCATGACTTTGTGCGCATGTCCCCGGAGGCCTTTGACCGATTGCTTGAAATTGTTGGACCTGCCATTCAAAGGGAGGACACCAATATGAGGACATCCATCTCTCCATCGGAACGACTGCTGATAACGTTGCGGTAAGTAAAAAGTTAACAATTTTTTGGGGGAACTTTATTCAGTTAGAACTGCATGCAGTTCCCCAAAAAATTTCTAACATTACACACACTTTGCAGTACAGCTCTTTGTGTTGGAATCAGTCCCAACTGCTTCTCACACAAAAAACCATACTATTTTTTAAAGCTAAATTACCTAAACACCTTTTTTTTATTTTTTTTCCAGATTTCTGGCAACAGGGGAGAGTTATGCATCGCTGCACCTCCAATTCCGGGTTGGTAAATCAACCATATCCGGAATTGTGAGGTGCACATGCCACTTGATCTGGCAACACTTGCAGCCCATCTCGATGCCAAGCCCAACCCCGGAGATTTGGCTGCAGGTACAGCAGGCTTCAATCTGTGGCCAAATTCCCCAATTGCATAGGCGCCGTCGACGGGAAGCATATACGTGTGCAGCAGCCACCGCAATCAGGATCCATGTACTTCAATTATAAAAAGTACTTTTCTGTGGTCCTGATGGCGGTGGCTGATGCACACAGTAAGTTTGTTGCGATCGAAGTCGGCGCCTATGGAAGTACTGGGGACTCCCGGGCGCTGCTGAACTCGCAGTTTGGGAGGCAAGTGCTGCAAGAGCAAAGGACTCTACCCCCACCAAAACCTCTTCCGGGTTCCACTCAGACAGTCCCCTTCGTCCTGGTAGGTGATGAAGCCTTCCCATTGATGTGCAACCTGCTGCGGCCATACCCACGAAGGGGACTGGATGTCCGGAGGAGAGTTTTTAACACGAGGCTGAGCCGGGCACGGCGCACGGTGGAGTGCGCCTTCGGGATCATGGCTAGCAAGTGGAGGGTCTTCACCACTGCCATTCGGCTGGATGAGCACACGGTGGATGGAGTCATCAAAGCAGCCTGTGTTCTCCACAACTATGTTCGGGACTATGATGGTCCCGACATGGAAGTGGAGACACAGGCTGTTTTTGGTGCATCTCCATCCACCTGGGGCCTCGGCCGCCCATCCAGCCGAAGTGCAGAGGTGCGAGAAACCTTCGCGAGCTATTTTATGTCCCCCGAAGGCAGAGTGCCATGGCAATTTGACAGCCTCTAGTCAGCACTCCTTCCGTGGATGGATGGATCTCCTCCGGTCAAAGGCCTTCGGGGACAAGCTTGTGCAGACACCTGACTCCTGCTTCTGCTGCACGCCGATCCTGACAACTGCGGCTGTTGCTGCATTCTCCACAAGCGGACTCCTCTTTGCTGCACCGATCCTGACATCTCTGGTGTTGCTGTTTCCACAATGGACTCTGCTTCGCTGCACGCCAATCCTGACATCTCCGGCTGTTGCTGCATTCTCCACAAGCGGACTCCTGCTTCTGCTGCACGCCGATCCTGCAATGTTCTGGTAATGCTACAGGTTGTCCTTGGCGACTCCTGTAGTTACTCAATGCTTTTCAAATAAATTTTTTATTTTTTTTTGGCTCACAAATAAAATTTGATTATGTTGCCTTGAACATTCTTGTATTTTCTTTATTTCAAATGTTATGTAATTTGCATTTGTTGAGATGTGTTTGGTTTTTTAACTGTCTGGAACCCAGAGCATCACGTTTAACTGTCTGCGTGGCCCTTGGCAACCACACAGAGCTTCCTTTGCCATTCTGCAAGAGCAGAATAGCTAAGGAAGCTCTGCTCGGTTGCCATGAGCAACCCAGAAAGTTAAACTTGGGGCTTGGTGGGTGTTTTAACAGTTGGTGCATAGGGGCATCTCGTTTAACTGTCTGCGTGGCCCTTGGCAACCACACAGAGCTTCCTTTCCATTCTGCAAGAGCAGAATAGCTAAGGAAGCTCTGCTCGGTTGCCATGGGCAACCCAGAAAGTTAAACTTGGGGCTTGTTGGGTGTTTTCACAGTTGGTGCATCGGGGCATCTCGTTTAACTGTCTGCGTGGCCCTTGGCAACCACACAGAGCTTCCTTTGCCATTCTGCAAGAGCAGAATAGCTAAGGAAGCTCTGCTCGGTTGCCATGAGCAACCCAGAAAGTTAAACTTGGGTTTTAGTTGTTTACAATTTAAATTTGGATCATCTAAACATATTACTTTATATGCATATTAAAAATGTCTAAGTATATTTGAATGACCCAAATTTAAAAGTAAAATTATGCTGCAATTTATTTCAACTAAACTGTGAAGCTAAGTTACTCTGAGAAAAAACATAAGACAATATTATAGTTTAAAACAAGCAAATTTATTATTAACAATTTTTTAAAACTACCCACCACCCACCCATATAACAAAAAAACCCATTATTGAAAATTTTTAACTATATACAAAAAACCGCACCCCGTACCGCCACAAAAAAAAATTAATAATTGGAATAAAAAGAGGGGAAATCATGGGAAGGGTCAGACGCGGGTGGGAGAGGGGTTTGTAGCTCTGTTAGAAAACTCCCACTGCTGGGCTGTGAGGATCTTAGGTCCATTGGTTGGTCCTCGTAATACCCAGCAGTGGGATGGGGCAGAGGTTGGATGGGTGGAGGTGGGGGGGGGGGGCTGTGGAGGGCGGGCAGAAAAATAAGGGTCAGGGGCGGTACGGAGTACGGCAGGGGGAAATGGCTGGCGTCCAAAGGGAGGAGGCTGGTCCCGGAGACCACAATACCATTGCATGAGGTGGGCCAGGTCCCCTGCATCTGGCATGTTTTGTCCGGTGGCGTAGACTGCCACCATGGCCGGGATCAATGACATTATTTGGTCCTGAGACGCTAATGGCAGAAGGCGGCAGCGTTCTGCCATTGCCAAAAAAAAATTGGTAAGGTGATCCCGGCCATCGACCCGCGCTGCTAGGGAAGCAAGCTCCTCCTGCAGGGTGGAGGTTGCTTCCCTAGGAGAGCGGGTTCTACGCCGCCGGACTCGAACAGGACGTGGGAGTGTGCTGGAAGGGGTGCGGGCAGGGGGAGTGGCGGGACGCACGACGTTTGGGGTGGGCCCAGAGGGGGGGCAGCAGCCCCAGCTGCAGCCTCGCATGTGGGCGCAGCTGCAGCTGAGCTTGTTGAGGCCACTGCCCCCGAAGACATTTGGGTGTCCTCGTCGGGACCCACCCCTAGGGATCCCGCCAATGTTATCGCCTCCCCCTCCGCCACGCCGCTGGACTCACTGGGGCGCCGTTCCCTCTCCCCCAGCTGATGTTCCTCAGGGCCGGGCTGGCCAGCCGACAGCTCCGGAAGGGCTAGGTTGCCCGATGTTCTAAAAAAAATAGAAAACAAAATTAGTGCTCTGTTTTTAAAATATAAGTCACATAGCCACATAGCCAAATTTGCAAACATGTATGAGGAAAAAAAAAAAAAACCTACGTCCGGAGCTGTCGATGGGGCCTGAGGAACATCAGCTCCTCAGCGAAGGGGATGTTTGCCTCCTTGGGGGGAGAGGATCCGCTCGGCGCCTCCTTCCTCATCCAGCGGACGTACCGGTCCCGCACCGTCTTCCAACGGTTTCTCACGTCCTGTTCTGCAACAGAAATAAAATATGTTAAAAATTCAGAAATACTATGTTCTGTTTGAAGGGTTTGTTTACATGGCATGTAATGTCCATGTGGACATACAGTTTAGCAATGTGTGTCTAGATCAATCAGAACAGAATGTGACACACATAGAACATTTTACAACGGTGCAGTAAAATATGCATTCTATCATGCACACGACAGAGCGGCAAAAGTGCCTTACTTTGTGCCTGACCACTGCAACTTGTGGTTGAAGCCAAGCACAAAATAAAGACGTAGCAACGCACTGTCGAGTGTACAGCCATGCATGTATTACAACACATTAGTAAACGTTCAATGCATGTCTGCATCTTTCAAGATGGATGCAAGCACACATTGCTGAAATGTATGTGCACACGCACTACAAGTACCATGTGAACATACACTCCAAAAGCTTCACTGTATAAATGTGGCACATAAAATATGTGTCACAAAAATACAGTTGTGAATAATGTGTGGAGATGGAAGTTTATTTTACTTACCGATTTCTGCCTGGAGGTCCTGCTGGAACTCGTCCCATTCTGGGAACAGACCCCGGCACACAGATGTCCATTCTTGATCTCGGCATGGCCGGTTGCTATATCCGGTGGTCTTCTTGTCCCACAGAATGGGACGGTTCTGGACCTGAAAAATATAACGTGAAAGTTTCATGAGATTTTTAAATCCCACACACAACATTCTGATACTGTATTAAAACATTTAGCAAAACATATTGCATTAACGGCAGCAAGTTGCAGATATATGAAAAGTTTTGTGCACGTTATGCAATGTGTTTTGCCGCTGTAGCTAAAAACTGGCAATCAATGTAATATTTTTCAATTTGTAATAAAAAATAAACCCAAAAAAATTTGGACAAACATTATCTGCCATGTGCTTGTTGTTTTACTAAATTTTTTTCATTAAAAGAACAGGCAAATGGCAGCATAAAAACATTTCAGAGAAAAAATATCTGATACTAATACAAAAGTGTCATAAAAGTGTCAGTAAAAAAAATAAAAAATCATGAGTTTCATATACTACAAAAACAGATTATCCACCTGCGTATACAATACGATCTATTGTACACCCAGGGGGAGATTTTTTGTGACACTTTTTGGCAGCATTCAATACGTTACACAACAATGCATACAAAGTAGGCATGCAGCCTGCTACCCACCACTCTCTCCCCTCCTTTAGAAATATTCACAGAATATTAAAAAAGAGCAAACACATGGCATATTGCAATGCAGTGCATAGTAAAAGCATAACAATATCCATGCAAACAATCATTTTATTACATGTTATTTCTTCATGGCGCTTCAGTGCCATGAAGAATGCATGTCAATTGGTGCAGCAGGCTGCTGCCCCCCCCCCCCCCCCCCCTTCAAGTTCTCATACACACAGCCTAATTGCAGGAGCACTTAATGCCCCACAATTAGGCTGTGTGGACATACCCAAATTTAAAGGACTTACCTCCGATATCAGGGCCCCTACGTCCAACCTCATGCGGCAGTACACTGTGGGTCTCCGGGACATGTTTCTCTTGTCCTCCTCTCCTTTGGACATGCAAGTGGCTTTGTGAGGAATATTAGCTGCACAAATCATATTCTAGCTTTGTTCCCTCCCCAAAAAATGATACAAAACCAGACAGTTGTCAGGACTACAGACTGACCTATAATTGAACCCAGAACGGATTCTTGGCGTTTTCCGCGGCAAATACGCGCCACCCAAGTGTGGCGCGTACTCGGGACTGATTTGCGACGGAATTAAGTGACATGTGCATTGTTTTTCCGTCCGGATTGCCGTCGTCAATCCGCGGCGGCAATCCGGCACGGAACTACGCGTCGTGTGAACGACGAGCCGTATTTTCTATTGAAATCAATAGAAAATAGGCTGTGACTTATTTCTGACTGATTTGCCGACGGATTGACGATCGTCAATCCGTCGGCAAATCCGTGGCGAAATAAGCCGTGTGAACGAGGCCTAAATGTCAAGAGTTGGGAAAAGCTGAATGGACATTTTACCAGAATTCCATGTGATTGGAGATAGAGTTAAGGTTGGTGTACAGTTTTTTCCTATGAACAAAATACTAGGTTTAGAAGGGAAAAAACACTGCACACCAACAACAAAACCATATCCCTGCTATGAAGCATTTTGTAAAGAGTATCATTGTTTGGGGCTGCTTTGCTGTTTTAGGTCCAAGACACCTTGTAATCATAGGAGGAACAATAGGAGGAACACCGGTGACAGTGGTGGCAAGTGTGGTTGATGCGGGGGGAACTGTTTGGTCGGATCCAGGGCAGATTTGTGCACAGTTTGCTTTATATTACAGGGGACTTTATGCCTCTAAATGAACTTATACAGATAGGGAAATAGCTCACTATCTAGACACATTGGATATACCCGTACTATCCGGAGCAGAGACAGAGGAATTCGCAGCCGATATATCGGCGGAAGAGATTAGTAGGGCTATAGGGAGATTGGCAACTCATAAGACGCCTGGACCTGATGGGTTTCCAGCAGAATGGTATAAACAAGACACAGAGCAATGGAGTGATAGGCTGATGAGGTTGTTTGCGGCGGCAGACATAGCGGACTCCCTGCCACCTTCCTTCTCTGACGCAGTGATCACAATAGTCCATAAGCTAGCTAGACCCCCTGACCAGTGCAGTTCATACAGGCCCATTTCCTTGCTTAATTTAGATGCAAAGATTTTGGCAAAAGTTTTGGCTATGAGACTGAATGGGGTGATTCTATCACTAGTTGGCGCAGACCAGTCAGGATTTATGCCAGGGAAAACGGCTGACATTAACCTGAGACGGCTATTTACCAACTTGAATGTCGCCCACACAAATGCGGGGAGTAGAGTGATCGCTGCCTTAGACAACGAAAAAGCTTTTGACTCTGTTGAGTGGAGATTCATGTGGATATTGTTCTCACGGATGGGGATCCCCTCTCATTTTATTAAATGGCTGCGCCTATTGTATTTGCAACCCATTGCGAGAGTCAGAGTAAATGGATTGCTCTCTCCCCCTTTCCCACCGGAAAGAGGCACTAGGCAGGGGTGCCCGCTCTCGCCGTTGCTCTTTGCCCTCATTATAGAACCACTATCAATTATGATCATGCGCATGACGGTATTCAGGAATGGTCCATTGTGGGTCTTGAAGAAAAAATATCGTTGTATGCAGATGACATGCTGGTGTATTTGGGAGATCCAGGGGCCTCTTTGGATTGTCTGCTAGAGACGGTGAATGTGTTTGGAAATTATTCTGGTTTACGGGTAAACTGGGGGAAATCCATACTGTTCATGCTAGAGGAAGTGGACCTGAGCTTGGTAACCCCATCTCCACTTTTCAAATTGTCACGCAGTTTAAATATCTCGGAGTGGTTATACATAAAGATATTTCTAAGTTTAGTGTGCTAAACCTCCAGCCGGTGGTGAGACAGGTGGAATTGAGGCTGAAGACATGGGCCAATCTCCCTCTGTCTCTTATTGGACGGGTGAATATAGTTAAAATGGTAATACTACCCAAGCTCTTATACATGTACAGAGCAGCCCCGGGGTTGATTCCCAAGTCGCATTTCACGCTTTTCTATGGGGAGGCACCACCCCTCGTCTGAGCAGAGCCATACTTAAAGCCCAATATGACCGAGGTGGGCTTGCATTTCCTGACTTGTATGTCTACTATGTAGCAGTCCAGTTAGCATATATATTAAAATGGTTCCGGGGTAATACGAATGACCCATCTGTGGTGTTAGAGGCAGCCTTGGTAGGCTCACTGGAGGGACTTGCTAACTTGCCTTATAGGGAGGGAAATTGTTTCCGATAACACTATACACCGCTGATGGGTGCAGCTGTGTCGAAGTGGAAGAAGTTTATTCACCCTTATAGCCATAGTGGTGAAGATGGTGCTTGGTCCCCGGTTGTCGCCTTGTGGTGTAACTGCCAGAACTAATGGAGCTCCCAGACTATGGGTTTTGGGCAGCCCGTGGTGTGAAATACCTTACACAATTGTATAAAGATGGTGCAGCTACAGTTTGACCTTCCCAGAGGATCTTTTTTTCGATACTTGCAGCTAAGACACGCGTGTATAACGCAGTTTGGCGGGATTGTAGTCCATCTTGAATACGGATACTTAGAGGCCATTATGAGACGGGTTACCCTTAAGAAGCCAGTTTCTTCCATCTACAATGCCGTTATGGGATGTCAGGTCTCCCCTCTGGTGCTCTCCTTTGAAAGGTGGCAGAGAGAGATACCATCCATACCAAATGATACGCTCTCTGAATTAAAAACTTCTTGCCGTCTTTCGGTTTTGAGTGCCAGGGATCAGCTGATTCAAATGAAATGGCTCCATAGAGTCTATCTTACACCAGTTCGATTATATCAGATGCATTGCTTGCCCTCCACAGCTTGTTCCCGGTGTGGGGCTGAGAGAGGAACGGTTCTGCAAAACTACTGGCGGGGGATTCATTGTTTTTTTAATAGGAAACTGGGCTTCCCCAATGTGTGTTCGCCTGAGAATAGCCTTTTAGTTATCGTGGAAGATCTAATTCAGGGTAAATCAGATCGCACCCTTTATCAACTTTTCCTATTCTATGCCAGGAAAAACATTCTCTTAAACTGGAAACCACCCAAGGTCCCAACTCTAGAGCAGTGGAAACAACTGGTTAATGTTGAACTTCCTAGATACAAGATTATGTATGCTGCAAAGGGCATCCCCCAGCGTTTCCATACAGTCTGGAGCAATTGGACTGCGGCTCAGACGGTGTGAATGGCAATGGATGTGGATAGGCGGGCCAGAGACCGACAAGTGTGAATGAGGAATGACTGCGATGGTGTGAGGGTATGACACAGAGGCATAATATGATCAACAGTGCCTGAGGAAAGTATTAACACTGATGGGTGACCACTGTTCCTGTTTGTCAGTGCTTATTTTCACCTGTACTATATATGATTACAATACTGTAAAGTGACTTAATGTACGTTTCCTGAAATATTGTCTGGACACAATTGAATTAATAATATCTTTAGATGCTATTGGTGTTTCTTTCATCTGAAACTGTATAATCTCTGGATCTTGAACCACTGTACTGCCTCTGTGGAATATGTGAGAATGATGTTTTTCTTTTATGTCTATTTCAAAACTCTAAAATAAAACTTTTTAATAAAAAAAAAAAATATATATAGGAGATGACCTCAAGCTGCAGAGACATTAGTTGATGCAACAAGATAATGACCCTCAGCACACAAGTAAATCAACTATAGAATTGGCTATTCCAAAACACATTTTTTAGACTATAGTCTTGACCTTAACCCTATTTGGATGCTGTGGCATGACCTGAACAGGGCTGTGCACACAAGACATCTCAGAAATACTAATAGACTGAAATTTGAGGAATAGTCCATATGTCCTCTTCACTGTCATGCAAATAATGTTTGAGGTCACAGGAAATGTTTGGTGTAGGGCAATGCTGTCCAAGGATAACTACAAATTACTATCTACACATCATGGGTTTAATTACTCCTTTACCTGAGCTGTGGATGTTTACACTGTTTTTCAATATGATATGACTATTAAAACTGTTCATGTGTTATTAGATAGTGTTTGTACAGTAATTGAGGCTGTACAGACAAACTACTGTAGACTGTAGTTTGCAGAAGCAAGATTAATGAACCTCATACTTTTATTGATACTGCAGGACTGGTAGACATGTAACGTAACTCATAGTATCAATAAAAGTATGAATTTAATTGGTCCTACATCTATGAACTGCCACCACCAACACTTGAAGTACCCACTAAGTTATTATTGTCTGTGCACCCATTTGTGATCTGGCCATTTGAGCTATTGCTATACCATATAAGAATTATCTAATGATTTGTATTTGAAACTTAAATGATTATCAAAAACAAATAAAAGGGCCTGTTAGAAAAAGTTTCCATCTGATATTTACACTACTCGCATTTGCATTTTTTAAAAATAAAGTAAATAAGACCATATGTAACTTTAGATTATGCATGTCTAACGGTTCAATGTTTCAGTACTTTGTGCACAATTTGCTAATCTCTAACAATGATCTTAATGGCAAAATTCACAGTGGGTATTTGATCCCTGAATTGCCCAACACATTTAGGGGATTAATTTGAATTGGGATTTTAACAGTCCTCTTCATCATGCAATTCACATTTTGACATCATGAGACGAAGACAACACCTTACAATTGCTCAACAATATCTCGCCGTTGCGAGGCTTCAAGCAGGATGCTCTCTGATGGAAGTGGCCATTGAGCTTATAGTGTCACAGAGTGTCATCTGCAGGTTGTATCAGAAATACAGAGAGACTGGAAGAGTCACAGAAAGGCAAAGAAGTGGACGTCCTTCAGCTACATCACACACTGATGACCACTTCATTGTAAGCAATGCCCTCCGGAACCGGATGATGAATGGTACACAGCTACAGACATGTTTAAGAGATGTGACAGGCACCCAAATGTCACATCAGACCATTTAGAACCATTTACATCAGTGTTATCTGCGTATTAGATGAACGGCAACCGGACCACACCACCAGGCATTATCATCTTTCAGGGGTCAGAGAGCATGTACATTGGACGATAGACCAGTGGCCCTCAGTGCTGTTCAATGATGAAAGTCAATTCACTATGATCATAAATGATGGCCGCTAATGATGCTGGAGACGTCAAGGAGAATGCAATACATCAGCCACTGTTTTCATTAGACGTGCCTTTGGTGGTGTTACAGTGTGGACAGATCAGATGTGTCTAGTCATTACAGAACTGCCCTACACTTTGTGAAAGGTACAGGGAGAAGCCTCTACTACTTAAATAACATTATTAATCCAGTCATTGTGCCTCCGCATGAACAACACCGGGCTAATTTCATCTTCATCAATGATAATGCTTCAGCTCATCGAGGTCGCACCATTAGGGAATGGCTGTTGGAGACTGGGACACCTCAAATGGAGTGGCTGCACTTTCTCCACACCTGAACCCCCTAGAAAACATGTGGGTTCAGCTGAGTCGCCACGTAGAATCCCGTAACTGTACACCTGAACCTCAATGACCTAAGAGGCGTCCTTCAAGAAGAGTGGGATGCCGAGCCTCAGCCGTCAATAATGCGACTTGGGAACAGGATGAGACATCATTGTCAAGTTGTAATTGATGCTCAAGGCCACATGACATGTTACTGAGACATTGACATGTTTTGATGGTGTACACCCTACACTATTGTTGGATTTTGTTTCATTAAATTGTTTGAGATGAGAAAATCAACATTGCATGCTACAACTTAAATGGCCTATGTTAAGGATAAAATATCACTGTACTGTAGCATGAACTTTTTTCCATAATTTTCACCCAAAAGCCAAATATCACAATTTTTTTGCGACTAGTGTACCTTGTCCTTGTCACGTACCCGGACGTAGGAGGTGAATCCACTGGACCACCGCAAGCGATGGTGTAAGCCACGCCAGGGAACGGAATCTAAGTAGGTCCCGGTTTTCACCAGAGCCCGCCGCAAAGCGGGATGGACTTGCTGCGGCGGGAGTCTACCAGGTCGTTACCCCTGACGTGACTTGCTTGCGGTGGCAGCCAAGGTATAGCGTGGTGCAGAATCGTCAGGCAGGCTCGTAGTCGGGGACAGGCAGAAGGTCAGGGCAGGCGGCACAGGTTCGTGGTCGTGGACAGGCACTAGGTCAGGGCAGGCGGCAAGATGCGTGGTCGAGGAACGGAAGCTAGTGGTACGGTACACGGTAAGTCAGAACAAGGCTAGTAACGCTTTCTCTATAGGCTGAAATGGCACTAAAGATCCGGCAACAGCCCCAGGAAGGGGCAGGCTTAAATAAGGGCAGTGACCGGCAATAGCCAATTACCGGTGCACTGGCCCTTTAAATCTCGCAGTGCCGGCACGCGCGTGCCTTAGATATCGGGGACGCGCGCACCAGGAGGCTGAGACCACAACAGGAGCGCGGCCGGGTAAGTAGAGAGGAGCCGGGCCGGCCGGGTGAGCGCGCCCACTGCCCGTCATGCGGGCGGCGGTGCCGCACGTACGGCGACCACGGGTGTGCCCGCGACCCGGGACGGGGGTCGCGGGCCCACCCGTCACAGTCCTGGACTAAAGAAAGCATTCTGGAAAGAAAAAAAGGTGTCCATTCAGCAGTCTTAAATATACCAAAAGTCGAAAATACAGTCGCAGAGTCTGGATACATGATACGTAAAGAGTCTTGTACCTCCAGTCTTGTTATAAGCAACTTGGCAGGGGCCATCTAAATTTAGTAATCTGGGATTTCAGAATAGACCCACTGTTGCGCTTAGTTTATTAGCAAACCCTGCAATAGTGTGAGACACCAACTGAGGTTGCCAAATACTTAACATATGATATTAATACTTATAGGTGATGAGGTGACGCCTAAAAAGAAATTGATGTTGAACCGCAGAAAGAATGTATAGAAGAGATTGGAAAAGATATAATTTAGCCCCTTTCTTTTTTTCCTCCCCAGCTTTGAAGAGCAATAAGTTTTTTAGTTTTCCATCTATATAAACATATGAGGGCTTGTTTTTTACAGAACAAGATGCACCGTACCATAGAACATAATCGATCACTGAACTTGAAATATTTACAAATCGAGTTCTTTTATGGACTAGATATATTGATGACTTATTAATTCTATGACAAAGAGAAATAGAACAGTTTGCGTCATTTGTAGAATGATTAAAAGTAAACTCCATAGGTCTACACTTCACCTTTGAAATACAGGAATTCCTTCTCCCCATCTTGGATGTGCTAATATATAAGAATGAAGACAAAACCTTAGGAACAAAAGTATTCTGATAAAAGACGACTACAAATAGCCTCCTCAGATGGGAGAGCTACCATCCGAGGTCCCTAGATAGGGGCATACCAAATGGGCAGTATCTCTGCCAGAGGAGAAATAGTTCGGACATTGAGACTTTTAAACTCAAGCCAAAAATCTACAGAAACGTTTCCAATGCAGGGGATATCTAAACCATAAAAAACAACAACAGTACTCCTATTATTATCCAGGCGGAGAAAGCCACTTCGATATATATTACCCAGTATCGTAAATCATAAGACAAAAACCACAGAGAATATCAATACCTTTGGGCAAGATAGGTATATAAAATATAACTTTTAATGAAAATTACTGATAAAACCTAACAATTCCCTAAAATTGCCCTACCTAAACTGCCTAATACGTGGGGGAAAACCCCCCCAAAAAAAAAGGGCGCCCCCCCCCGGGGAACCTTACTAAAAACCCTAAAAGGGGCCCTAGTAAATATTCCCTTTAAACCCACTACCCCAATGCAACAATACAGTGTGTAATCCCACCTAGACTAAACATCCGTCAAAAACCACAAAAAAAAACAATTTATAAAACGTATCCCTTTTCCCCGCCGTTTCCCCCCCCCCCGATAGAAGGGGTTCTCGGGGGAACAAAAACTCTTTTTTAAAGTGGAAACCCGAACAAAAAGGGGAATTTTCAGTAAGTAAAAAATAATACAAACAATAAAATACACGGCCCCAGAATAAAAATCCGAAAACCAGCATGAAAAAATTTTACAAATAAAAATCGGGGTGGGTACACTACGTCCCTTATGGTAACAAAGGTGAGCCCCAAAAGATGAGGAAATTTCCCAAACACTCAGAGAGGGGGGCAGGACGACCAGGGGGCTTGCTGGGGGCCGGTGGGATGGTTTCCAAAACGCTGAAACTTAGGAAAAATTTAAATGGTTTAAAAAACACGTTGTCCAACTCGGGAACCAAACGTCGGTGGACCGGGAAAGAAGCCCCTCTACCCCGCCCGGAAAGGGAAATGAAGCAACCCCGAACCGGGAGGGGAACCCCCACAACAAAGGCAGAAAAACGAAAAAAAACAACAAAAAGTTGTTGCTAAACACCAAGAAAAGCACAAAACAACACCACCCTTTCAAATGATATGAAGGGTTTATAGTATAAAAGCTTTTACAATCCACCCCAAATGTGAAAAAAAAACGTTATTGAGGATGCTCCCTTTCCCTAAAAAAGCACCAAAGAAATAATTAGTCAAAGCAACTAAAATTTTTAAAAAATATAGGGAAATGATACCAAAAATTTAAAATTTAAAAAATAGAAAAAGTTTAAAAACCCCGAAAAAAATAGGGGAGATTAAAGGGAAGGGCGCAAACGATAGAAGAAAGCCCCCAAATTAAATTTTTTTCCAAAAAAAAAAAAATTTAAAAAAAAAAAAAAAAAAAAAAAAAAAAAAAAAAAAAAAAAAAAAAAAAAAAAAAAAAAAAAAAAAAAAAAAAAAAAAAAAAAAAAAAAAAAAAAAAAAAAAAAAAAAAAAAAAAATTAAAAAAAAAGCGTTTTTAAAGGGAAAGATCCAGATCGCTTCCCTCGGGAAGTTTTTTTCCTTCTCAAAACCCCCCTTTCTGGGGGAAGGGAGGGAAAAATTTTAACCACCGAGAATGTAATAGATAAGGGGCTGTCCTTATGTTTTAAATTCAATGTTTCCCAAACCGGAGAAATCGCGGTCTTTCCTAATATCCCCCCAGGGGGTTCCCAAAATCCCCCGCCAAAAATTCCCCGGATAGTTTTACCCCCCATTCCATTTTGGGGCAGGGGCAGGTGGCCTGGAAAAAGGCCCCCCCTTGTTTCCCAATTAGCAAACCCAAAATTTTTAAAATTTTTGGGACCGTATTTAAATTTCTTTCACTAAAAAACCGTTACTGAAATGGAAGGGAGGCTTACACTTTCCGCCCCTAAAAATTTTGCCCGGGTACCGGGGTAAAAGGAAAAGGGGCCCCAAAGGGTTTTGGTGTCGAAAAATACCTAAACCAAACGGCCCCCCCTAATATTCTTGCCTTTTCCTTTGTACGAAAATACTGGGGTACATGTCTAAAAAATTTCCTTAAAAATGTGGATTTTGGGTTTTAAAAAATTGGAAAAAATTAAATATATAATTTTTTCTAAATCGGGCTAGAAGCATCACCAAAATGTACCTATGATCCTAACCTTTCCTTTGTGATGTTTGAGGTTTTTGTTGCTGTAAATAAGAGACCCATCAAGTATAGAGGTAAAATTTATATGTTTCTTTTGGGGAAATGCCCGGGGGGTATCCCCGCCCCAGGAATCTCGTTCAAAAATTTTTCCCCCCAAGGTTTTTCCCTTTTTAAAAACCCCCTTAGATGAACAGCCCTTGTAAACGAAATAAATGTCCCTTTGGTATACCTTTCCTAAGGGGGAACGGATGATGACTACCCCACCTTTGGGAGACGTTTCCCTCGATGGTTTTGGGTCCCAAGGTCGTCATCGGCGGGTTATCCGGGGCCCCTTTGAGACAAGACGTCCAAAAAAACCAAATTTATTTTATTATTTACTGATGTGAACCTGAGTTCCCCAAAGTCTTAATATTAATTTCTGGACAAAAGATGAAAAGGGCCCCCTCTTAGCCCGTCCACAAAATTTCCCCATGTCATCTAAATACCGCCCCCAAAAGGCATGTATTCTTTTTGGGGGGTCCTGAAGGTCATCCCCGGGGGGGGGGGGAAAAAAAACCCCGGGTGCTCCCCCCCAGCCCCGAAAAGATTAGCTTTCGGGAGACAAGGGGGGCCCCCAAAAGCAGTCCCCCTGAGGGTGGTGGTAAACAAACCCACCAACAAACAAAAAAAATTTTGTTTCAAAATGAAAAGCAAACCAAATTTGGGGCAAAAAATGAATTAAAGGCATGTAAAAAATACTTCTACTATTAAGAAAGAAAACTCACCGCCCCCGTTTTCCCTTAAACAAAGGTGGGGTGGAACTATAAAGGGCCCCCGACGTCTATACTGCATAGCCAAAATCGGGGTCAATCACCAATTGATCCAATTTTTTGAAGTAGGTCTGGGTTTTATCTCTGGGCAAAAAGGGTGGAAGTGCTTTTTCCAAAAGGGCCGAATTCGAACACATACAGACTAATTAAATTTTTTGTAAGATTGTCGTTTCCGACACTAAGGTCCCAATCTTAAAGGGAAAAAGGCCCCCGTGGAAACCTTTGGTAGTCCGTAAATGTGGCAACTCGTGGGGGACGGTAACAGGAACTTAAAAACCCCGTTTTTTTTAAATTTTTTCAGAGATCAAGGTTCCTTAAGGGGTTTTTTCCCTATTCTGCCCAAAAACGAGTCAGGGGGTCAGTTTTGGGAGGAAATTCCCTAACCAAACCCTATCGTTAAAATCTCTAGAACATATTTCGATAAATCATCGCAATTAGGAGCTGTATTCCCCCCCCTTATCGGGGCTTAAAAAACAATGGATCGATCCCGCTCGAGGTTTTTTTTAGTGCCCAAAAAAATTGGGGCCTTTTAAAAGATTGTTTATCTTTTTTTTTTTATTATTCTCCCCACTGGGCTTTTTAATTTTTTTTTATAGGTCCCAAAAAACTTTGCCCAAGTACGATATTGTTATTATAAAAGGTGGAATTTTTTGTACTTTGGGGCTTAAAACAGAAAAAAGGGGCCCTTTTGACCTATCTTTTCCCCTCCCCCCCCCAATAGTTCTGTCAATAGTTCTACATCTTGAAACTCGGGAGGATAAATCCCCTTTTCCAGACCCTTTGTCTCTCCGATTAATTTTAAAAAAATTTTTTTTTCCCTTTAAGATTTCGGGAAAAGGGTTTTTGGAAATGCCTTCCCCCAAATTAAATCCCTTCATGAGTTATTGGGTAAAAACGGAAAAACCTTTTTTCAATACTTCAATTTCGCATTTTGGAAAAGGGCTCTATGAGCCCAGATTGGGGATTTGATTTTTATTCCCCCCCAAGATCTACTTTGTTTGTAATATTCTTTCTAAAAAAGAAACCTACTGACTGGCTTTAACTACAAATGGATCCACCCTACTGATACAAAAAAACAAAAAGAAAAGAGGAAGACAATATAAAATCTGATCTTGATCTTCATACTATAGGATGGTATGATCAAGGAGCCCCAGCAGTGACAGAAATTATTTAAAAGTATTAGAATATTTTACTCACAGATGTGGATGTGGCAGAACTATTAGCTCGTAGTCAGCAAAAACCAAACCATCCCGGTAGAAGTATTGTTTGGGGTGGCCCAATAGCATTACACGAGACCAATGAATGTGGGCAGCTGGGGGATAAAAAAGTTCAAGGCTGTTAAAATGGGGAAAAAAGGGGAAATTTTGTAATTTACATTTAAATTTGGGAAAAAGGAATTCTCTAGCCCAAAAACGGGTAAAAAATATGAGATTAGAGATTTTATTAACTGTTGATTAAAAGGGGGTCAAATGGGGCCCAACTTGTCCATCCCCCAAAGTTTTAATTGGGGGGGGAAAAAAAAAGGGGCTTTGGATTCGAAGAATGGGTACCCAAAATTTAGAAGAAGGTTGTCTCGGGAAGGGATGACAAAAAAACCCATTTAAAGGGCCCACATAAAAGAAATACACAATTATTATTATTTATTATTATTAAAAAATTATTATTTATTTTAAAGCGCCATTGTTTCCGGGGCGCTTTTCTTTCCAAGGGGGGTTAATATATTACAAAAGTAAAACCCGGTACAGTGAAAAGGGGATAATGACAATTGGCAAAAAACAGGGGAAAAGGGACCCTCCCCACGAGGCTTACAATCTCCCCAAGGAGGGGGGAAAGAGACGGAGGGGGGGGCCCAAGACAGTCTGTGGGGGGAAGTAGTGACAATTTAGTGAAGGTTATGGGCAACCTGAAAAAAGGGGGTTTTTCAGGTTGCTTTTGAAGCGGGTAAAATTGGAGGAGAGTCTGATTTTTTTGGGGCAGTGAGTTCCAGAGTTTTGGGTGAACCCCACAGGAGAAGTTTGGGAGAGGGTTTTTGGGGTGAGGGGGCTGATAAGGGGAGGCAGGGGAGAAGGTCCTTGAGGAGGGGAGGTGCGGGGGGGGAGATATTTGGAAATTGGGGCAAAAAGATTTATGGGGGGGAAGAGGTCATGGAAGCCTTGTGGTAAAGGGTTTTAGAAGTTTTGAAATGAATTTGCGGGGAAAGGGGAACCCAGTGGGGGGAATTGGCAGAGGGGAGAGGCAGGGGGAGTAGCGAGGAGAGAGGGGGGAATAAGAGGGGGCAGCAGATTTAGGTTTGGGGTTGGGGGGAAACAGGGTGTTTAGCGGGGAGGCCACGAGAAGGATGTTGAAAGTAGCCCAAGGCGGGGGTTTGGCCCAAGGTCATGGGAAACATTTTTGTACGCCCCAACCCCGAGGAATAGCGATGCGAGAGATTTTTTTTGGGTGGGGGGCAGAAAGGCGGGAGGTGAGGGTTTTGGATTTTGGGTTTTAAAAGATAAAGAAAAGAGTCGGGATTCCCCCCAAGACAGCGGACTTGGGGGCCCGGTGAATGGTGGGAAGCCGTTGATTTGTAAAAAGAGAGAGAGGGGCGGGGGTAGATTTGGGGAGGGTGGAAAGATGATTTTTTTTATTTTTTTCTCCACATTTATTTTTTAGGAAAACGTGATGAGAAAAGGAAAAAAATGGAGGACAGACAGCCCAGGGATCCGGGAGGTAGAGAAGGGGAATTTGGGGCCAGAGATGTAGAGTTGGGTTAAATCAGCATACAGGTTAATAAAAGGCCTTTGTGAGGCAAATAGCTGACCGGGCCCAAGGGGTGTAGATAGAGAAAGAGTGGCCCCCAGGACGCCCCTTTGGGGGGAAACCCCAAAAACAGGAGTGGCCGGGGGGAGGGGTGGAGCAAAAAAGAGAGACGCTAAAAGCCCGATCATTGGGGGTTTCGAGGAGATCCGGGGAAAAAACCCAAATTTTCCGGGGATCCCGGGGGAAAGAGGGGAAAATTAGGTAGCAGGGGGGAAAAGGTCGCCCGTGTAAAAGGGGCCGGAGGGCCCGGGTCCAAGAGGAGGAGCACAGATATGGCATGAGTTTTTGCGTTACTAGATCATTAGTGATTTGGTTAGGGCAGTTTCGGTAGAGTGGGGGGGGCCCGAAAACCAATTGTAGGGGGTCAAGAAAGATTTTGGGGGGAGAGGGGGAGGACAGTAAAGATAAGGGTGCTGCTCGAGAGTTTGGAAGAAAAGGGGGACAGGAAGGGGGCGATATTTTGGACAGAAAAGGGGGGTAAAGGGGTTGTTTTTTTTTAGGATTGGAGTGATAGTAGCATGTTTAAAGGCAGAAGGGAAATGCCAGAGGTTATTGTTTGGTTTGAAGAGATGGGTGGTGCTGGATAAATAGAACCCACTGAGGTCGGGGTGGGGGTTGGGAAATGGAGGGGGAAAAGGGACTAAGGAAAGTGATTTGGTTTTTGGCCCAGTAAGGAGGAGAGTTGTCATGATTGACCGTGGGTAAGCAAGTTAAGGGGGAAGAAACAGGGTTTCAAGGGTAAGGAAAGGGGGGTGGGGACTGCGGGTGAAGCTTTTTTGATAGGTTGATCTTTTGGGGGGAAGTTAAAAGGGAAAGTCTTTTGTGAAAAGGGGGGATCCCCGGGGAGGGGGTGTTTGGTTTACGGAGAAGGAAATTTAAGGTTTTTAAAAATTTTCTGGGGTTGTGGGGCAGGGAGGATATAGAGAGTGGTGGAAAAAGTTTTTTGTTTGGCTGGGGGCGAGTGCGGGCTTAAAGTCTCAGTGAGGGGTTTTTATTTAAGGGGGAAAAAAAAAAACCCCCTCCCAAAAAGGGGGGTGAGTTTTTCTTCCCGCGGCGTTAGGGAAATTTTGGAAGGGTCGCCCTCAGCGTTTTGGGAGAGTCTGTTTGCCCCGGGTTTTCGTTGATTTTGGGGGGTTTTTGTTGTGGGGGTGAGAGGAGTGGGCTGAGTCAAGGGGGGATTTATTTGTATGGGTTGGGAGAAGTGGGTGGCTGCGTCTGGGTCATTTAATGAGGAATAGTGGGAAAAAGGGGGAAAAAGAGTAGAGAGTGTGAGGGTTGGGTTTGTTGATTCCTGCGGGTCGTATGGATATGAGACAAGAGGGGCAGGTGGGGAGGAGATAGTGGTTTAAGGTAAGCAGGTTTTGGTCAGATATAGGGTGTTTGGGGAGTTAGAGATGGGCCCTAGGGGGCAAGGCGGGGGAAAATTAGGTCCCGGAGGGGTTTCCCTCTTTTTGAGTGGCTCCTGAGGTCCAAATTTGGGGAGGTTTTAAAGGGGGAGCAGAGTGGGAAAAGGGGTTTGTTGGAAGCAGAGGGGGTGTCGATTGGGGTGTTGGTTTTCCCATGATGTATGGGGGTTTCGGTGGAAAAAAAGTGGGGAAAAAACCCGGAAACAAAGTGTCAAGAAAAAGGCCCCCTGGCAGGGCCTGGCGGTCCCGGGAGGGAAAAAGCCCCTTGGAGGGCGGAGGGGGGGGTAGATGCGGACAAGTGCACTTCCCAAAAGGGGAAGAGTGGGAGGGAAGGAGGGTGGGAAAGGGGGGAAAAAAAAACAGGTGCAGCAGGAGGGGGCCACCTTTCCAAACCCTGCTTGTTACCAAGGGGGAGGGGTGTGGGAAAATTGGAGGCCCCTTAAAAGAGGTGCGGCAGGGGAGACTGTGTCAGAGGGGGTCGCCGGTTTCAGTCAGAAACCAAAGGAAGAGTAGGTTTGGGGAGGGTGAAACAAGTCATGTATGTATGAAGTTTATTAAAATACAGACCCGCATTCCAGAGGCTCCAAGGAAGGGGTTTTGGGGGAAACACGGGGCAAGGGGGTTGGGATTTGGTTGAAGGATTAGCGGGAATTGTATTTGGGTTTATTTTTGTTTGAGGAGGCAGAGACTATTTGGGGGAATGTGCGGGGGGGGCCCCGGGGTTTTTGGGGTATGTCCCCCAAAGGGCCCGAAAGGGGCCTGAGTGAGTAGGTGGCAGTTTGGGTTTGAAATGTATTTTTGGGAGGGTTTTTTGGTGGGAGGGCTTTAACCCGTTTAAGGAAAAGGTTGGTTTTTGGGGGAAAGGGGTGAGGTAGAAAGCAGGGGGAGAAAAATTTTTAAAGTTCAAAGTTCCCGGAGGGAGTTTGGGGATAACGTAAGTGGGGAGGAGAGTGGGGGATAGCGAAGTGGGGGGAAAAGGGAAAGCTTTGTGTTAGATCACAGTTGGACAGTTAGATGTCTGGCTGGGACAGGTGATGGGGCAAAAAGAGAGAAAAGGGGCAAAATGAGAGAAAAAACCCCAATGGACAGTCCCCGAATTGGTTTCTTTTGGGGGTTTTAGAAACTAGTGAGGTGATCTGCGCTGGTGGGAGATTGGGAAAAAAGGATTCTACAGAAGGAATCCCAATGGATATTCCTTATGAAATGTATCCTCAGGACAGCTTACCTAAGCATTTCATTTAAAGAGACTGTAGTTTCCGTTTTTTTCCTGATTTAAAGAGGGCCCCCAATAACCACACAACCAGCATATTAAAGCATATTTGTATGTTCAAATAAAAATAAATAGCAATTTTTCGAAAGGGTAGCCCGAACTGAAGAGGGGAATTTAAAAAAGAAAAAAAACACCGAGGCCCCCAATGTTTAAAAAGAATAATTTCCTTGTAATTTTGGGGTCTATGGATCTAGGAATGAAGGAAATATACAAATGTTTTCACATTTAAAATATATATACTATAAATAACACATGGGTTACTAGTGATTAATGTTAAGTATATAATGAAAAAAAAGTTCCATATGTGAAGGGTTTTAAATTTAAAAAACATTAATTTTTTATACAAGGGAAATGCGGATTTAAATATCCCGGGTTTAGAAGATTTAAGGGGTACATTTAGAAACCCCCAAAAAGATTAATTTAAAACAATTCGCGTTCCACACAGTAATAATAACTTGTGGATATGTGCTGTAACTTCGAGCTAAAGCTAATAGATTGCATAGTACGAGATTTCCGGAATTGTACATATGCCATGTTACGCCAAAAAAATATGGTTCCAAACTGAGGGGCAGCACCCGAAAAAAAAAAAATAAAAAAAAACCCCAAAAAACACAACGTCGTGATTCTGGATATGTGCATTTAAGCTGGAACGCACACTTATAGCGGTTCCCCCAAACTTTTAGCGCTGTTGGGATAAAAATAGAAGCAAGGATAGGACTTCTAAAGGGCTAGAAAGATAAAAAACTTGAGGGCACCAATTAAAAAAAAGTAAAAGGGGGGGAAATTTGGGTGGAACCCTTTTTAACCCCAAGAAGCAGAGAGTCTCAGTGCTGAATAGAAAAACATCTGTGTCAGACAGATATACCCAAAAATGAAAAGCAACTAAGTAACTGCTATGGGAGCCCTATTTAAGATGAAACAGTTTGGGCATTTATTTTTGGGGGGTAAAAAAGTAAGGGGTTTTTACCCCTTTTAAATATATGAAAAATATAGGGCTGATCCTAGGGTAAAGTAGGTGTTGGCTCTACAGAGATGCCCTTTTTGGGGCGGTTACCCCGCTAAGGGGAAAAAAGGAGAAAAAGGGGTTTTGCGTTATTTGAAACCATTATACCAATAATATATGTAATGGACATTCAACCAGAGATCTAAATATATCCAGAAAAGAAGCTAAACCCCCAGGGCAAACTAAAAGGGATTCACAAAAAAAAAGGAGTGGGACTAAAAACGTTAAAAAATACAGATCTGTATTACCTATTACACATACTACGTGATATAGAATAAGATATCAATGTGAATGCCATTGGAGATCCTGATGCATAGTATCTCACCAAAAAATGTTTTATTGTTTACTTAAAGGGAAAAACAAGTTTTTTTGTTGTTTTGGAACTTTAAAAAAATGGTCTATGTATGAGGATATTTAAAATTTCTTTATTAAAAGTTGTATTTTAGCAAAATGTCATTTTCTCAATGATTATAGAAAAATTATCACAATGCAAGACATCTACAATGTATGATCAAGCAGAAAGCTATGCAATCTTTATGGACAAACATTATTAAAAGTATTGGCCAAAGTGAAGCACACATTGGGCCAAATGTATGAAAACTGTCTAGATCTAAAATTCACTTTGTTTGCCTTAAGCATCCAAATCAGAAGCGGCACCCTTTCATTCATTCCAGAGCACTATATGAAATGCTAAAGGGGCGCTCTGATTGGTTGCTATGTGCAACAAAGAGAAGTTTTAGACCTAGACAGCTTTCATACATGTGGCCCAGTGACTTTAAACATGGCACTCTAATAGGATACCACCTTTACCATTCCACCAAGTATCATAAGACCATTAAAACTCACTTCCCAAAGTTATTTGGAACTCTGTAGTAATGACACAAAAACTTAAACATTCTAGACAATTATATCCTATCAACCTTTGGAGCCAAAAAGTGTTACGTGAAGTGACAATTCCTGTTTTCCAGCATAGTTCTCTCACCCTTTAAGCACAAGGAGGTGAGATCCATAAAGACATGGTTGAGTAGTCTGGCTTGGAGGAACAAGTAGCCTGTACACAACTGGTCCTTAATCCTAATCAAATTATTTTGCGGTATGAATTTGGAACTCTGTCTTCCACAACCATACCTGTAATTCATCTTGCTAGCCTCAACCATCTCAGATATGTTGCTTTGCTGATTAGTATTATACAGTCTACATTATAGTATTTTAGCAATGACTGCTGTCTGATAATAAACTTGTTTCCAATAGAATTAAAAAGATCAGTACAAGCAAAATAATACACTGTAATAATAAAGTTACTACATCTATAGTTTACTAATAAAGTTAAAATATGATGTTTTCTACATCTATTAATAAACAGTAATATTTGGTCCAACAGTCAACCTATTGTTTACGTACTAACTTACATTCTTTGTGTTACTTGTAACATATTTATTAGTATGTAGGACTATGTGTTAGGGATATGAAAATGTTAGTGATATAATATTTGTTAATTTCTAACAGGGATTAGGGTCTGTTCACAGCTCACTTGTGGTCTCTGTTGAAGATATCCTGACAGATACCTTAAAACACTTAAAGGGGTTTTGTCATTTCAAAAGATCATAGTTCAATAGGTGGGGACAACAAAAAAATCAAACAGATTGGAGCGTAGGCCCTTGGTTACCAATATAGCAAAACATGCTATGTTTAAGAGAATGGGCCGTCTTAAAATTCGCTTGGAAGTGAGAAGAGAGCTCCGGTTGGGTTACGCCCAGGTCCTGCCCCCGGTCCTATTCGGGAACGCGCGTCAGAAGGAGTAGCAGGGGAGAGGCTGTGTATGGGAGGGAGCAGGGACTTGTGGGCACAGAGATGAGTTACACCGAGGTGCCGCCAATGGTCATATTCGGGAACGTGCTTGAGACGGAGTAGCTGTGCATGGGTGCGCGCATGTACATGTGTGAACGGGGGATGAGAGTGAGAGAAAAAAAATATGAATGCGTTCACTGACAGTAATCAGTCGACGTGTGCGGTGCGGCGTAGGCTGCATTCACTGACAGCAATCAGTCGACTGTGTCGGTTGCGGGTTTGCTGCATTCACTGCCCAGCAATCAGTCGACGTTTGCGGTGCGGGCTTTGCTGCGTTCATTAACAGCAGTCAATCAACGTGTGCGGCGCGGTGTTTGCTGCGTTCATTGACAGCAATCAGTCGATGTGTGCGGTGCGGGGTTTCACTGACAGCAATCAGTGGTCCTGCAGCAGAGAGATCTTGTGCAGTCCCATGTAAACACAAACAGATAAAGTGTATAGTTTTGTTCTGCAGAGGTCAGAAGTGTAATAATCTGCGGGATATATCACTGTGTGTGACAGAGGAAAAAAAAACCACTCATCTTTCCCAGAGTCCTGAATGTCAAATGCCCATTCTAGTTACAAAGTATGTAGAGAGAGCGAGAAATGTAGATATATACTATTGAGTTACACTTAACCTTTCACTTCCAATGATTCCTTAGTCTCTGACAGCTGAGAATCTATCCCTTCCCTTCGGTCACACAGAATGAATTCTCACGTGCACACTTTGGGGCGTGTCTGCAGAGAGAGAAGATACTCCCTGCTGGGAGGAGAAACACCCCCCCTCCATTCTATAAGCTCTCCTTAACAACCAGTATAAACGGCTGCCAAATGATGAAACGATAAAACCCCTTTAATCCGTGGTAGAGTGAATGAAAACAAATGAGCAAATGTAGTCCTATTTCGACTACGTTTCTCTACTTTCCATTTGTACATGCTGCATGTGCTGAACACAAAACCATGGTTTATCATGTTTTCATGTCTTGCACATAAAGTATTTTGAAATAAAAAAAATTTAGTTCATAAAAGATTTTATGGCTCTATTGCTTTCTATGGGTCAATCGCTAGTATACCTTTTTTACGGTATCTTGAAGGATGCCATAATTTTAGAAAATGGAAAAAAGTTCACTTAAAAGAGAAAAAGATTACATTCTATTTTGTATCGAATACACATTAAAGAATATGTAAAGGGAAATCAAATGTAAAAAATAAGACTTTATTGTATTTCAGTACTTTAACAATACATACTGTAAATAAATAGTCCAAAATCAACATTTTACATACACAATAGAAATTGGTCATGTGCTGTGCATTTATATAAAACCTATAAGATACTATAGATAGATACAGTATATAGCTATAAAAAATGTTGGCAGAATTAAGGTAAATTCTTATCCATAGTATTGTAACATTTCTTGCATCTAAAGACAGATTTTTTCAGAAGGCCCATTAAAAATTAAGGCACAGTAGCTACATTTCTAGAAAAAAAACTGTGAGCTTACACTTACAGGTTGCTTATGTTAGGTTCACATCTGTGCTAGAAATTCCTTTTGGAGACTCTGTCATAGATTCCATCCAAAGGAAGAAAAAAATCAGTGCAGCAGGCAGAGCTAACTGTGAAAATGATGGACGCCATGACAGAAAACCAATGAACTCTATGGTAATGGTCTGCGGCTGCCGTTAATGTCCATCATGAAACAGATTCAGTTTAATTAAGGCTATGAATGGAACCTCTGATCAGCCTGGCACAGATGTGAACCAGGCTTTAGTAAAACAATGTTTCTTGCAGCTGATAAGACAAGATAACATAACTCATGAATTTGCAATTTGTGCAAAGGAATTAAAATAAAAAGGCAAATATTTATAACATAAAAAGAAATGTTACATTTGGATGTATTTGAGTGTTTTTTGTGTTTTGCCTAGATGATGATTTTATTAAAATAGTCCTAGAACTGGCTGAATGGAAATAATAACAATAATGAAATGGACTGGACATACTTACAGTTGAAACCAGAAGTTTACATGTGCTTTATAAAAATACACATCTGCATGTTTTTTTCACTATCTCACATGAAATCAGAATAAACCTTACCCATTTTAGGTCAATTAGGATTACCAAAATTATTTAGATTTGCCAAATGCCAGAATAATGAGAGAGAGAATTTTTAAAGACATTGTTATAACTTTCAGCAAAGTCAAAAGTTTACATACCCTAGGATTACTATGCCTTTAAACAATTTGGGACAGCCCATATGATGTCCTGTCTTTGAAGCTTCTGATAGGTTTATTGGCAGCATCTAAGTTAATTAGAGACACCTGTGGATGAATTTTTAAAGCACACCAGAAACAAACTTGCTTCTGTGTGTAACATCATGGGAAAGTCTAAAGAAATCAGCCAAGATATTAGGAAGTGAACTGTGGACCATCCTGGATCATCTTTGGGTGCAATTTTTAGATGCCTTAAGGTGCCTCATTCATCTGTACAAACAAGATGGGAATGTCCAGCCATTATACCACTCAGGAAGGAGATGGGTTCTGTGTCTCAGAGATGAATGTGCTTTGTTCTGATGTGCATATCAACCCAAGAACAAAAGCAAAAGACCTTGTGAAGATACTGGCGAAAGCTGGTAAGATTGTGTCATTATCCACAGTGAAACGAGTACTCTATCAACATGAGCTAAAAGGCCATTCTGCCAGGAAGAGGCCATTACTCCAAAAGAAACATATAAGAGAAAGATTAATGTTTGCAAATGCACACAGGAACAAAGACCTACATTTCTGGAGACATGTCATGTGGTCTGACAGAACTAAAATTGAATGGTTTGGCCATAATGACCATTGTTACGTTTGGAGAAAAAAAGAGAGAAGCTTGGAAGCCTAAGAACACCATACCAACTGTGAAACACGGGGGTGGCAGCATCATGTTGTGGGGTTGTTTTGCTGCAGAAGGGACTGGTGTACTTTACAAAATAGGTAGCATCATGAGGAAAGAAGATTATGTGGCAATACTGAAGCAATATCTCAAGACATCAGCCGGGAAGTTAAAGTGGTTACAAAGTGGTTTAAGGATAACCAAGTCAATGTTTTGGATTGGACATCACAAAGCCCTGATCTCAATCCTATTGAAAATTTATGGGCAAAGCTGAAAAGGCAGGTTTGAGCAAATATGCTTCAGTTACACCAGTCCTGTCAGGAGAAATGGGCCAAATTTCCTACCAACTATTGTGAGAAGCTTGTGGAAGGATGTCCAAAACGTTTGACCCAAGTCATACAGTTTAAGGGCAATGCTACCAAATACTAATGAGATGTATGTAAATTTTTGACTTTGCAGAAAGTAATAAAAATGCCTTAAAAATTCTCTCTCATTATTCAGGCATTTGGCAAATATAAATAGTTTTGGTTATCCTAATTGACCGTAAAACGGGTAAGGTTTATTCTGATTTCATGGCAAATAGTGATAAAAACATGCATATGTGTCTTTTTATATTATTTTTATATAGTGTATGGAAACTTCTGGTTTCAACTGTACATAAAAGGCATGTTTTGAACAAACCCTGTAAAATCCTGCTTCGCATTTTGGTAACCTAATAACAAACTATTTACATAGAATATGGACCTTATAGGACCTTATTTCTGCTATAGTAGCGTATTAGTTTAAACAAAACAGAGCACATGTTCTGTTAGTCCTAACCTAGCTCTTTCCCATACTAAATAAAAAAAGAGGTTTTACTATCTATAGATATCCAGAAAAAAATGGTTCTTCGTTACCAAAATATATTAGACAAAATTTTCTGACCCTCTAGAACAACGCTGGCATGGTAATGTCCTGACAATATTATTTTTCAAAGCTTCAAAAGCAGCTCCTTGACAAACAATCATACAACTACGCGGTTTTTAATGTCCCCAGACATATCCTAATACATCACGCTGTCATTTCTAAGTGAATGTTCACACGGCTGATTTAGACGCTGAATTTTTAGCATCCAAATCAGCGCAAAACTTCACCTGAAAAATGCTTCAAAAGCACCTTGTCAGACATGGTTTTGATCTGGTTTTCTCCCTGTGTTTTCTGACGAGGTTTTGCAGCGCTGTTTTAGAAGAGGTTTTCCAACACTGTTTAATTTCTGAAATACCCATACAAATGAATAGCCAGGGCAAAAATCACCAAAAAAAATGTGTCAAAAATGCGTAAAAAAAAGACACACCTAAGTTTTGGACGAGGTTTTGATTCCTACGGGAATTTTCAGCATGGAAAATGTTTCAGGAATTGATATGACACTTCTTTTTCAGTGCCACAAACAGTGTCCAAAGCAGCATCTAAAATGTACGTAAAAACCTTGTCGCTGAAAATCAACTAGGGACGTTTTGGAGGCTTTTATGACACTGTGTTGGGCAAGGAAACACTTTGAAAACAGCGCCGAAAACACTATCAAAATCAGCTGTGTGAACATACCCTTGCTGTATTTTGTAGCTCACCTGCTTCTCTTTTGAACAAATTGCAAATACAGTCTAGTGATAATACCTGCAATATTACCTGACAAATACTATGCAAACTTTAGACATTAGCATGGTACTGCTTTTATAGGGTAAAACAACTTAGCAACCTTGCAGCACTTTTACCACATTTACATGACGACGTAGGCACTGGATATGGATGATGTGACATTTTATGACGGTATACATTTCATATACATACTGTGCATCTGTTATGGCAGTAGTAAGAAAATTAAACAGTGTCTTGCCATCAGGATTCAAATATGAACAGTTCATCTGCTTAAAATGACCATTAGAGGGTTTATCCTCAGGGTAGGTCATCAATATCCGATCAGAAGTGGTCAAATTTTGGCACCCCTGTCGTTTAGCTGTTTGGAAGGGCTGATTTTGGGGGGTACCCTCTTTATTGCTTACACACTGCCTTGCGAAAGTATTCGTCCCACTTGAACTTTTCAACCTTTTGCCACATTTCAGGCTTCAAACATAAAGATATAAAATAAAAAATTTAAAAGTGGGGCGTGCAAAATTATTCGCCTCACTTAAGTTAATACTTTGTAGCGCCACCTTTTGCTGCGATTACAGCTGCAAGTCACTTGGGGTATGTCTCTATCAGTTTTGCACATCTAGAGACTGGAATTCTTGCCCATTCTTCCTTGGAAAACAGCTGGAGCTCAGTGAGGTTGGATGGAGAGCCTTTGTGAACAGCAGTTTTCAGCTCGTTCCACTTCACAATTGTGTTTCACTTGTTGTTGATTCTTCACAAAAAAATGAAAAATTTTATTCTTTTTTTTAAAACCCTATCTCTGCCCAATTGCTCACCTTTCCTCCATCACCTCCAACTGCCCTCTGCCCCAAAAATCTAGTACACCCAGCAGGAACCTCAAAACCTCGCCCCTTGCACTCCTCTGCTCTCTTGACCTCTCTCTACCTATCCTCTTTTGTGACCCAGGCAGCCACCACATTTACAAAACACAACCCTTCCACTTTGATGCTGTCGCCCTCTCAAACAAAACAGAAACCCGCAAAAATAAAGAAACCCGGCACACAGACTCCCACCAAAACGCTGAGGCGGCTTCCAGAGTTGAAAACGCCGTGGAAAAAAAACCGCCACCGACGACTTCATCTTTTTAAAAAGAATCATCCCCAAACATTTAAATCGAAAATCACCTCAGCCAAACAAGACTATTTCACCACTTTTATACTCCGCCCAAAAAACCCAGAAAAATTTTTTTAAACCCCTTTAAAACTCTTCTGCGTCCCAGCCCCCTCCCCTCTCTCCTTTTTGCAGATGATTTTGAAAATCACTTCCTTTATAAAATAAATCTCATCGACAAAGCTTCCCCTTAAGCCCCTCCCCTCCCTCTATTTGCAGTGTCCCCACAGCCCCCCTCTGCCCCTGCTCATGATATTCCCCTCTAACTGCCTTCACCGGTCCATCCTGAAAGGTTTCTCCTCTCTAGTCCAAATCGAACCTCACCACCTGTGGTCTTGACCACTGCCATTCCCTCACCCCCTGACTTAGTGCTGTTTCTCCCAGCCCTCCCCACCTTTTCAAATCTATACAAACCTCGGCTTTTCCCCTTTCCCTCATTTAAACTGCGACCATCCCCCCCATCCTAAGAAACCACTCTTGACCCCCCTCATTGTAACTATGCCCATCTCACGCTTCCCTTCGCCTTAAAACTCCTTTGAGCAGCAGCCCATCTTCAATTTCCCCCATTCCCCAAAAATCTTTCCTTGCCCCCTCCAATCGGGTTCGTCCCCCCCCACTCTATGAAACCCCCCTAACCAAAGTCACCAAGCCTTAGCAACTGCCAAAGCCTAGCCATTACTCTGTGTTTCCCCTCTTGACCTGCCTCTCCCTTTGACACTGTCGCCCATTCACCCCTGTTCAAATCCTCCCCTCCCTGGCATAGGATTTGGGCCCCTTTTCCCGGGATCCCCTCCTCCCTTTCCTATGGATTTTAGCGTTTCATTCTCGCTCCACCCTCCCCCCGGGCCCTCTCTTTTTGGTTCCCCAGGGGTCTGTTCTGGGTCCATACTCTTTTCATCAAACCCCTTTTGGCCTCGGTCAGCTATACCCTAAAAGGGTTTTCAATCCCCCTATATGTGATGACACCCAATTTACTCCCCGGCCCGATGTCCCCTTTTTCTCCCCCGGACCCTGACTGCTATTTCCCATTTCCTTTTTTTTTCCCCCCGTCTCCTAAAACAAACGTGGAGAAAACTGAATTCTTTTATTTCCCACCATCCCACTCCATCTCTCCCCCCAATTCTTATCACTTTAATGGCTACACTCTTCACCAGCACCACGGTCCGTCCCTTGGGGAAAACCTTTGACAAAAACTGCCCTTAAAAACCGCACACCTACCCTCACCTTGCGTCCCCTTCACTAAAAAATTTTCCCGAATCCGCTCATTTCTTAACTTAAAAGCACAAAATGTGGCCCTGCCCTCGTCATCCCCCGCTTTCTGAAACCTTCCTCCTCTGGGGCCTCCCAGCTGCCCCCTCGCTCCCTCCCCCCCCAAATTTTAACTTGCTGCCCGTCTGTTCCCTCCTCCTCCTTCCCCCCTCCCTTTCCCCCCCTCTGCCGATCCCTTAAAGGCTACCCCTTGCCCCGCGAATCCAGTTCAAGCTAGAACTTTGACCTCAAGGTCTAATAACCTCTCCCTTTTATATTCTTGCCTTAATCTCTAAAAACCCCCCCTCACGAACCCCCGCTCTCACGGACCCTTTTTCCCCTGTCTCCCCCTTTTACCTCCCCACATAAACCGTTCCAAGACTTTCCGTGCTTCCCCCACAATTTGGGAATCCTGCCCAAAAAACCCCAGACTCTCCCCCTCTCTCACCGGCTTCAAACGTAAACCCGAAAAACCACCCCTTCAGGATTGCCCATAAACCCCCTAAACCCTGTTGCACTCCCCCCACCCAAAAAACTGTTGCCCCCCCCCTTCTGTCTCTTCCCCCCTTCCCTGTAAATGTAAAGCCCCCAGGGCAGGGACTCTCTCCTCTTACCTTTTTTAATCACTTTTGTCACTTTTTAATTTTCTGACCAATGTTTTTTTTGTACCCGCCTGAAAAAACAGGCCCTGGAAACAAGGGCGTCCCCAAAAAAAATGATAATAATAAAAATAATAAAATTTTTTCCAAAAGGGCCGAATACTTTTGCAAGGCACTGTAGCTTTGAACACCCACCTGCTGTAAAATTAAGGCACTATGTAGGGTATTGCTGTGCTGACCCATTCACTTGAAGCTACACTGTAGTCATGTAAGACAACCACATCTGATTGTTGCCCTACACATTTACACTGTTCTTTAGCTATTTATTTATTTATTTATAGACGAAAGCCATTAGAGAGTTTGTTCGGGATCAGAAAAATAGGCCGACACCTGTGATGGGGTGTGTCTGGTCTTGCAGCTTGGCTCCACTGAAACAGAATTAAGCTGCAGTAATTCACACACACACATCCGCAATGTGTGAACAGGGATAGCGTGGTTTTTGAAAGAAAACAGCCATGTTTTTCTAAACCTGGACAACCCCTTTAATTTCCAGCATATTGCCGCATAACCTAAAATAGACGCAAACCACCTGTGGTGCATGTATGTAATAGACTCAATGTAACAGATTTTAGAAAGCAGGATTATTTTTTTTTTAATTAAAAAAGCCGTTGATTGAACCTTAATGCCTTTCTCAGTTCTAAGGACATAGCATGACCAAGCTTTATGCTACATACAATACTGCCATAACCAGTTAGGTGTAACAGGAGTGAGTGCACCGGTTCCACTGTTCCTTTCATTATGGAATCAGGTTTGAATCCTTGAGTTCATCTGAAAAGGTTGCATCTCATCAGAGGTAAGAGGGTTGTTATGTAAACTGAAAAAAAAACCCATTCTTCTATGATATTGATATACAGGCAGATATCCAACTCTAAAAACTATATATTGGGGCAATACCAGCCTAGATTTATAGAGTTAATCAACCAAAAACATTAAGGGCCACATGTATGAAAACTGTTTAGGTCTAAAACTCACTTTTTTGCCCATTTATTGCTATGGTAAAAAAGTGAGTTTTAGACCTAAACAGTTTTCATACATGTGGTAGAGTTGCTTAGGTAGAGTTTTCCTTGCTCAAACCACATGAACTTGTAGAGACTCAGGAGTGGGCCACACTAAGCACTTAGGGGGGGGGTGATACATACAGTAAAGACCAGTTCCATTAGCTTGTGTTCTCAGAATAGGCCATGAATATCTGATCAGAGGTGTTCAACTACTACTTAATTAAAAAAAGCAGTAGAAGATGCAACAAATGTATTGAGGCACATCTTTCATAATATATTTGTTGCATCTTTTACAAGTCCACAAGCTAACAATGAAATCTAATCAAGCTGGGAAAGATTTCAGCTATAACTTACACCACTTCTAGTGAAAGTTACAGTAAGTGTGTGCTGCCAACTAAACCCTCCCCACTTACGAGAAACATCCGCGAAAATTTGTGACAAACTGGCATACATCACTTGATTCCCACCTTGATGTTCAAGAACATTCTCTTTGCCGAGTAGTCTTACTATAGTTACCAGCAACAAGAACAGCTGCAATGTTGTAGAGAGCCAGTAACCAAAGGTAAGGTATCCATATGTGGGTGAAAGTTGTATACAATGGGAAGATTTACCGAGCAAAATATGGCAAAATTCTGGTATAGCTTGCTCCAAAAGACTGGACTACAGGCTCTGTACCACATTCATTATACACTTTCCAAACCTTTCATGCTTTACTTTACAGTATCTAGAAAAGAGGCACGGCTAACAGGACTAAAATGCACCAGATTTATAAATAGCATGCAACACAGTTGTGAAGCATAATACTGACATGAACTAAGATACCCAAGAGGAGGCATAAAGAAGAGAAAATATTTCACATGTCAAAAGCAGTCAAATGTATCACATACTGTGCGCCATTGGAATAAATTTGGTGCATTTCCTGTCTCCTCTAATTAAAACGGTTTAAATTTTAGATCATATTAATACATCTGCATCACTGTCTGAATATCCAAATTCCATCTTTACTGGCCTACAGCGCAGCATAGAATAAAAGCAAGCTAAAATGGAAGTAACAAAATTTTGTGGCCTGATTATGACCTTTCCGATTAAAGGGGTATTCAGGTATACAAAACATAATACCTAAACCTAGTAAGTGAAAATTAACATTATGTAATTCAATATTTTCAGTAGTTTCCCACATAATCACTCCAAAATTAATTTATATAAATCTAGTGCTTATAACTTGTTGTCATGGGATACGACCTGTAGTTCAGTTTCAGCTTTCTGGTCAGGCATGCTCAGTTCCAGCGCCAGGAAGGTGAGCTATGCGTCTGAGAAGCAGCAGGGGTTAGAGGGTATTTGTAACTATGAACTAATGTGACAGGCTCAGTACGGGAGGAACACATTATGAAATGCACAAGAAGGCGGAGCCTTGCTCTCCAGCATTCAGGCGAATGCAGGGGGAGAACAGTCTGGAATAGAGGTCAGCAATGCATGATGGGAACTGTAGTCTGCTACCCATATGAGCTGCAGCTGAAGCCAAACCTACTTTTGATGCACTAACGAGGAGCAAATAGGGGCAAACTATGCCAATTATACCTGTTTTTCCTGCAGGGTTAGTGTAATACTGATGAAATGTGTAAAATGACCCTGTGGTCTCCTTACACATTTTTTGTCTGAGCGCTGGAACACAGAACAGATGTCGAATCATCTACTAACCACACAGATAGCTGCCACTTCTATTAGAACAGAGACTTAAAGGGGTTGTCTCACTACAAGGGTTGCTTTTTATGTTAAAGATCTTGCAAAAATAAGTCACTTTGCAATATATGTCCATTAACAGTGTCCTACCTATTCCTAGATATCCCCTCTTATATGGGCTGCATCAGCTCCTCGTGTCGCTATAGCTACAGACCTGTTTGATCTAACCTGATAGGCTGCCAGTGGTGGTTGCTATAGCTACAGACCTGGCTTCTACTGCAGCCTAGTAGAAGCCAGAAAACACGCCCCTGAATTCAAAATGAAACCAAGAAACAGGACTGAGGTAAGATGAATCAATGTAGTGAAACAACCCCTTTAATTGTCTCTTGTGCCACATTCATGTGGCCAAACAAGTGATCACATGGTTTGTGGTGTACAAACTATTTTACAACACACATGTCCTACAACAGGAGGACAATTACAATACAGAAAGCGGTAACAATTACAATAGTGCCTGGCATTCATCCAGTGGGGTTTTTGATATTTAAAGGTTTTCTCACTTAGCTGTTTCACTGACTTGCAGGTAGTTTGCACTCACTCTGTCTCCTAAGGCTGTAGGTCGTTTTACAACAGGAATTAGCATATTAATCATTTAGGGAGTGAGCTGAGGTATTACTCTGACAGTGCAGGACAAGATTACAGATAAAGGCAGCCTTTTCAGTCCCCACAGCACTTGCACCTTATGTTTACTGAAGTTAATCTCATTAGATCTAATTAGTTTGCTGAGCTAGAATGGAGGCAAAGAGGAAAGGGACCTCACTCCCTGCTCTCAGCTCTCTCCGCTAATCAGATAACAGATGCTTGTCTGGTATGCTGGTAACCATAGAAGTCTGTGTGCACTCAAAGAGCTGATAAAATGTCTCTTACCTCATGACTAAGGTAAAATCTACTGACCAATATATTTAGAAAACGTCTTCTTTTACAATTCCCTTTATGTTGAAAGCTAATCTTCGTAGTGAGAAAACCCCTTTAATACTTACCAAAGTTCTTCCAAAACCGTGTTATGGTCCAGGGCTTCTGCCAGTATGTTGGCTCCACAGTTAGTGATGTGGTTTTTAACTATCCTAAAGAGAACAGAAATAAGGAACATTTGTTGGTAGGAGGAAAAATATCTAAAAAGTGTCATCTGTTCTGTATTAAAAATAATGGGGCAGATTTATCAAAAGTGTCTTACTTTTAGACAGTGTAAACTGAGACTATACAGATTTATAATGCACAACATTTATAATGGCATTGATAAATCTGGCGCAGCTTAGAACTGTCTAGTCTAAGTTTGTACCACAATTAAGTTGGCTTACTTTCACACCAGAAACTTAGACAAAATCTGGGCGCTTTTTCTGTTGCATTTAAGCCACGCCCTTTTCCCCGTGAAACCACACCCCTTTTACGAGGCCACACCCTTTTGTCGGACGAGGCGCAGAGGTATCCGAAACTGTCTAAAACACATAGTAAATGTGGTGAAAAGCTGGTGTCTGGCGCAAATGGAGCCAGAATTCTGGCGCAACTGCCTTGAGAAATCTGCCCCATTGTCCTCACAACCTATGTAATATTTGCAGGCTGTAAAAGAAGACCCTCTGCCACTAGGATGTGGGGTAAACACTGCTCCCCAGCTCAGTCTAACATTTGCCCCTTGCTCAGGCTACAAATTGAGCACAAAGCATACACTTATACAGTCCACACACCAGGAACAGCAATGCTGCCACCACTTATCGAATATAGGTGATAAGTCCAAACACAAAATCAAAAAGGGAAAGTCCAGCTCACCCAAGAGACTAGTCAGGACAGACAGGTGATACAGCAGCAGATATAACTTAAGATGTGTCATGCTATGATTTAAGGCATGGTTGCCTGCACGCATAAGTGTCCATGTCTGTATATTTTTCAGTGTTTTTTTGGAAAGTGAATTAAGCTGTTTTTATTGGACACTGAAAGCCTCATATCATAAGTCCTAACACCACCAACATTACATACTCTTTAGCAGCCTAACAGATAACTTCGACAAGTTACAGCTTATACACTGCTTTATTATTTAAGGGGGTTGTCCGGTTCATATAAAATGAAATAGTAAGCGGAATAATAATAAGACATTTAAAAGAAAAAGGAAAAAAAACTTTACCCACCTTCCTTGTCTCCTCTATTCTAGCACAGGCTCTCCCACGTCTTCTTATTTACTTTATTCTTCTTTGGAACAGATGTGAACAGCTCAAAACTATTATTGCAAGCAGGTAATTTCTCATCCAGAAGAAAAAGAGAGTAAATAGAAGACCTGGGAGATCCATCGCTGGACAGAGGAGCGGAGGAAGGTGAAAATAGTGTTTTGGGTTTTTTCAGCACCAGCAGTTTCCACGGGCAATACAACTTTAATATACAGAGCCACATAACCTATTGGAACGCTGACTATGAACTATCAAACTACGTAATACCAAACCCCATATGGAATAAGTTACATTGACAAGCATTCTTTTATAAATTATATTGCATGCAGACAATGAAATAGGTAAAAAATAGGTAAATATAACCAATGCAATCATCACAAAGGTGCCAGTATTAATCTATCTGAATAAGCTTTCAATCAAGAATGAACACCTAACAGCTTCAAGATGAATCTTGAAAGACAACATGTATCCTAGGAAAGTATCTCTTCAGGATCAGATGCCAAAGACTACAGTAATACATTTATCCAGCTTCAAGAACTGCAATCTTTTGAATCACTACATAATATTTCCAATGCACATTTTTTTGTACTGTAGAAATAAACTCTGAAAAAGATGTAGTCTCATCTGATCACATCTAAAAAGTGTGGAGATGGGTAGCCTAGGAACATATGTCAAGCAAGGAAATGTGTAACCTGTAAGAGAATGTGAAAACTATTGTGGAAACATCTGATCTCAGCCACTAATATTTGCAATCTTACCACAGGTTTCGAAGAGTCCTATTTACTTTCAGCATTTCTGCAAAGCTCGTGGCTGCTTCATCTGTGATGTTGTTTTCTGTCAACCTAAAAAGTCATGTAAAAAAAACTAATTTAAAAACATAACATTTGTTCATTACTTTTAACAAAAAAGCAGCAAAGTTATTCTAACTGCAAGTAATCAGGGCTAGTCTGATAATCTGTTAGGTAAGAAAAATGCCAGATGAGTAAGGGATATTGTTCTACTTGTGCAATGCTGCTACTGATGTAAACTGGTGTAATTCTGGATTAATTGGCGGTACAGAGTCCTGGTGCAGGATCTAGAATGTGATAGTCCGCTAACTGGTGAAGCGTAATGTCAAACTTTGTGCCCTGAGCTAGTTTGTCTATTCACAAGACCATAGTTTGATGCAATTTATGTTTCAATAGCAAAATTTGTAGCATCTGTAAGACGGACATTTTTCAAAAATATCATGTTTAAAGGGGTTTTCTCAACTCAGATTTGAAGTCTAAAATATTTGGAGAAGTTGCTGTCCATTCAACCTGCATTCATTCAGAAGCGGCTACCTCATCTGGCAGAACAGGGACCTCCACTCCCCTGATCAGTAGTGATCCTAAAGATGGAATCTCAACCTGTAGATATACAAAACATCACTAGAAATGTATTCAACATAGACTTAATTAAAGGGGATCCCCACTTTATATTGTTTTTGTTTATTATGTACTGTTATGCCTCAGCTACACGCCTTGGCTATATTTCTTATGTTCTTTGTATACTGCATTTCTGTGTTTCAGTTGTGACAGTTTCATCTAGTGGCTGTTTGGGCACACTTCTAGTTAGCACATATTGCGTTAACTTTGTCCCATAGCCATATCACATGACCTGCTGACATCATATAGTCATCTTCATCAACAGCCATTTTCTCCTAGAACCATCCTCTCACATCCACAACCTACAGTTAGCATCACTAGTAAGGTTAAACTGCCATTCAGGGCTACACATTGTATAGTGTTGTATTCTATGCCAATAGCTGTTGTTTACAGTTAGTTGTTGTGCCCATACTTGTTGTAGACAGCACCCTCCATGTTTATGTGTCTGCACACCCCTCATCAGTAATATGTCATATGCACATGCTTATATGTTTGCAGTGCTTTGTACATTACTATGTTTATGCATGCTGTTACATTCTAGTAAGTATGTGTGCTGTATTTTTCACAGTTTTACACTATCCTTTGCAATAAAGTGAAAATACAGACATCGTTCCTTGTCAGTGCTTGCTGGGAAAGAAATTAGCTGCCTGTCAACTTATGCTCCATACACATAGGGAGGACAGAACACCTGTATAATAGGAAATCATACTTTTTTCAAATATACATGTATAAAAAAGTCTGCATCCGTAACACTTTTTTTTAAATTTTTTTTCCCTTTTTAGGCCCCTAACTAGAAGTTAGTCCACAGTGAAATCCATAGTAATGGCTCCCATGGACTAACTGTATGGGAGAAACAATCATGTGACCACCACACAAATGGCATTTGACCCCTGGTATTCAAGTAACAGTAGGTTATTAGGGCATGTCCCCACGGCAAGGATTTTCGGCCAGTTTTCCAGCCGATTTGCGGTTTTTTAGACCGCCTGAAAAAGAGGCCGAAAATTAGCAAAATTTGTGCTCTATAGAAAACCTGTGCAGCAGTCCCCACTGCACGGGTTTTGCCGCCCGCGGTCCGCTCAACAAACATTGAGCGTGTTCATTCTTCCGTCCGGTTTCCGGACGGAATATGAACAACTCAATGGGAGGGGGGAGGGCTGTTCTCCGCTCATCGCGGAGAAAAGCCGTCCCCCTCGCGCGCCCGTGGGGACGGCCGCAAAACCGGACAAATACCGTCCGGCATTTGTCCACTGCCGTGGGAACATGCCCTTAAGAAGCAGAACTTTTCCAGTATTACTACCTTCAGCCAGGGTTGCCATTAGGGTAGCACAGCTGGTACTGTCATACAAGGCCTGGCTACTCTGTGAAACAAGGGGGGGAGGGAGGGAGGGGGGAGGGAAGGGCTGAGGCTGCTGACAGTCCCCATCCCCTTGCCTCACAGTAATGGTAGAAAAAAATAGGCTGCAGGGGACACTACATGCATACAATTGAGATGAACAGTGTGGCAGCGAGAGCTACGCACTCCCTCTCCCTGTTGTATGATGCTGAACAGGGAGCATGATGAAGTGAAGACATTGCGCCGCCTGCTCTGCTTCCTGTCCTAGGCCACCAGCTTGGGGCCAAGACCAGGCGGGCTTCCTGGAGGAGTGTGGAAAGGTGAGTACCTACCTACTGGTGGTTACTAATCTACCTACCTATTAGGGGCCCCTAATCTACTTACCTGCCAAGTGGCCTCTGATCTACCTACCTACCCCTACTTAATGGGGGGGGGGGGGTGCAGCGCTAATCTACCTACCTACTAGGGAAGCCCTAATCTACCTACCTCCTAGGGGGCATAATTTACCTACCTACCTACTGGGGACCTCTATCTACCTACCTACTAGGGGGCTCCTAATCTACCTACCTACCCCTACCTACTGCGGTGCCTTTAATCTACCTACCCCTACCTATTGGTTGGCCTCTAATCTACCTACCTACTGGGGGGCCCCTATCTACATACCTATCTACTTGGGGCCCTAATCTAGCTACCTATCTACCTACTGGGGGGCTAATATACCTACACACCTACTGGGGGCCCTATTCTACCTACCTACTAGGGGCTCCTATCTACATACCTACCAGGGGGCCATTTACTACCTAACTACTGGGGGGCCCTAATCTACCTTCCTACTGGGTTGCCCTATCTTCCTACCTACTGGGGGTTCCTATCTACCTACCTACTATATATATATTCATATTTTGAGATCATTAAAGGGGGTTGTGTCATTTCATTAAATGGCCTTCAGAATAAGGGGACAGTGAAAACAAGTAACTTTGCAATTAGATGTCATTAGCAAAGCTGTCTTGTTATCACAGTATTCCTTATCTTCTGTTTACACTGATATCCAGTGCTGGTCGGATCCCTCCTCCTTGCATTTCACTAGCTGAGAGCTCATTTACATTCTGTTCAGCCCCCGGTCGTATTCACGGAGCTTACATTCCTGTCTCTCTCACTCAGAGTAAAGGACCGGCACATTTTCACTCTGCATAGCCAGAAGAAACAGAATAACATTGCAGGGCTTCTACAATCAGGAAACAGCACAATTGTGTGTCGATCCCTGCCTGACTCAGATTAAGGAGCCGTAGCAATCTCTCTCTGCACACCCAGCAGAAACACACTGCAGCATTCTACAATCAGAAAACAGCACAGTTGTGTCTCGGTGCCTAACTCTCCTGCATAAAAGGGAGATCTGTGCCATTCATAGGAACACTGGATTCAACTGTAACAAATCTCCAGCTGTGAGAGGAGACAAGATCAGTGCTCAGTCTAGATTGAATGCAGCCTGTGTATGTATACAGCTCTTACAAAATAAGACTGCATAGGGAGAGACACAGTGACATGTGGACTCAGAGGGGGGTGGGGGGAGTCTCGGGAGCCAACATGAACAGTGAAGGGGGGATGATGTCACCCAGCTGGGAGGGGAAGAAACGCCCCTGCATTTCTAGAGTTGAGAAGCTGAGAGCAGTATGAATCAGCCGAACTAAAGAAGCAATACATCCCCTTTAAAAACATCTTTCAATTCTGTCTTGAAGGGATCACATGTTTTGGTTGTCATTTTGCCTTGATTTTTGCTGTTAGTACATTTTTTTTTGTTGTATCTTGAAAAAAAACTGCATGGTCGAAATGTTGCTTTTTTAAATGGATAACAAATAAAGATTTTTATTATTGAAAACCCTTTGTGTTTGGACTCTACTTTCCTGTATCTTCAAACAAGGGAAGGGTCACCCCGTTAGCACAAGCCGAAAATGTGCATGAGGACACATTCATAAAATTTAAGATTTGGGGCCCCCTTCATTCTCGGACCATGGGGCCCAATTTTAACCCTTTCTGATCATTTTTTCTGGGAAATAACCTTTATTATTGGTTTAATTTCCATTTTTTATTTCAACCCATATTAGTTTAACATTAGTAAACGAACCCTTAAATACATTCAAAATAAAAAAAACCTAAAAAAAAATTGATTGGGTAACCCGGGCAGGTAATCAGGGGGTTACAGTGGCAGTACAATAGCGTACGCGGGTTTGGTATTAAAACAGTACAATACCGGGACAGCGGGGTAGGGTGGGCACATACACAGCCAGGTGCACAGGTGGTAAAAGTAGGTAGGTACGCAGCAAACGTGGAATAGTAGCCGGGTAAGCAGGTGGGAAAAGGGGGCGTACAATATCAAGTACACGGGTGGTAGAAGGGGGATACAATAGCCAGGAAACAATTTAAATTTGTAACCCAGGGGAGGGGCCCTCCCCCCCCTTACCATTTTTTTTACTTATTGTCATTTTGTAATTGCGACCAATTTTATTTTAGTACCCCCCTGAAATGTACACCCCCGGGAATAAAGGGCGCTCCAAATAAACGTAATAATAATAATAAAAATTTAAAAACAGTGGTATATAGGCGGGTACAGAGCCAGATGTAAAATGTTGGCATAGTAGTAAGTACGCAGGGGGGCATAGTAGGCAGAAAAATGTAGACAGGGTACAGAAAGTGGGGTGTAGTGGAGGTACAGACCAGATAAGCAGGGGGGTATAGTACAGGTACGTACCCAAAATTCAACTTTTGGGGTTTAGTAGCAATACATACCAATAAACAGGGTTAGTGGGCGTTAATGCCGGGCACAGTGGGATAGTGGGCAGATACATACCGGGCAGAGTGGTATAGTGGGGGCAATACGTAGCCAGGGCAGTGGGTAAGTAGGGGGGCATAGACCCAAAGAATGGGGGGGGTATGGGTAGCCAGGACAACACCGGGGAAAAGGGTGGCTAGAAGCAGGTGCAAGGGGGGTATAGGGGGCAGGTACAAAACTTATGTTATAATTAAGGGCCTGTAGAAAAATATCCACTGTATTCAATAATTTTCTTTTAAAAATTTAAAAATCGCTACAGTTCACCCAAAAGGGCTTGATTACACAGATTTTCACCTGTTTACAAGCACTTCGTAACCTCTTTGGGGGTTCTTTGCAAGACGGGCCCACGGCGCTTTTGAAACATGCGCGCCCATCCTCATGGGAACGCCGGCGATTCGTCAAGCAAAACAGTGATAAAGCACTGGGGGCCGCTCGTCGGTCCCCCGACGGGTCTCAAAGCGCTTGAACACGGAGTGAAAACCCCGGAACAAGCCCTAAAAAAAGAAATTGGACTATAATAAAAGAATAAACTCCCCAAAAAAATGGCAAAATTAGGGAAATTTTTTTTTAAACCAAAAAATTCACACTTGTACATTTTTTAAAACCTTTTTTTTTAAACTGCTGATGTGTAGGTAAAAAGATAATAAAGAAACTGCATGCTCTGTATAAGGGGCCAAGCTTTAAAATAAATGGGCCTATTGGTTGCTTTCACAAGCTGAGGGTTGTGTCAACAAATTAATTTATTCTTTAACAAGATGGGGGCCCATTTCCTAATAATGACGTGATGCTTTTAACATCCTTTTTCTCCACAATAAAGCAGACAGAACAATGTTAAGACAATGTCTAATACATTGAGACCCCATAATCGGGGGATGAAACGCTTGGGGGATAAATATTGGACTAGACCTTGTTGCTTTCTGTTATAAAGGGTAATTTTCGAGACTGACCTTTTTTTTTTCTGTATATAGTGGGGTTTGGTATAAGGGGGTTTTTGCTTTAATTTGTTCTTTTTGCACAGGGATTTTCTTGTGATAGGGTTTAATAGGGGGTCCCTTTGGTTTCCCGGGGGTACGTCCTATCAGGGGGGCACCCCACTTTGGGTTTGGGATTCCTCCGTAGGGTTTCTATTAGGGGTTTTTGGGATATTTTAAACAAAAATTTTTTTAAAAATTAGGGAAACCAAGCATTGGTGGGGGAGTTATTTTTTATCAGGTGCTAAAATACTCGCTGCTGTCGTGAGAAAAAGGCTGTGTCAACTGCATGGACACAACATGACTGTAATTGGTCATTTTAAAATTTTAAGGATTAACCTAATTTTTCAAAACTTTTGTTACATACTGTTACATTGGCTGGGCCACAAAGATATTCGTTGTGGCTCACGGTCATGAAATTTGGAATGCCTGACTTATATGTTTTTAAGGGGTTAAATATTTAACCAGCATAAAAGTCAATATTTTTTCTGTGTGAGATTCCATATGGCCAATGTTTCTTTTACAACTAATAATTACATGTTTACCGTAACTAAAAAGAGTCTATATACCGGAAAATAAGTTGAAATAATTGTAAGTGTAAAAAGCTTTTTGTGACACTAAACTTACCATAATATTCTGATAGAGGTGTTGTGCTGTAAAGCGTCAGCTATGTATACGCCTCCAACTGATGTTAACTCATTGCAGGCCAGACTATAGAGAAAAATACAGGGCATGAATTCTATTACATAAATATTGAAGCTGTTGCAGTTCTGCAGTCTACCTTATACAACTCACTTGCATGTGAGGGTGAATCCACAGGGGACCCAACTGCTGCGACTATTAACATTAGTGAATACTATTTTGTAACATTAATTAAGACAACATAATCCAACAGGTTATAATTTACATGAAGACAGCCAAAAGTTAAATTGCTTGCAATCAGAGCTTTAAGCAGGTAAAACGCAGATGGACAGGTCGACGCGTTTCGAGAGCAACATCTCCTTAGTTGTGGCCCCGACTAAGGGAGTCGTTGCTCTCGAAACGCGTCGACCTGTCCATCTGCGTTTTACCTGCTTAAAGCTCTGATGTAAGCAATTTAACTTTCGGCTGTCTTCATGTGAATTATAACCTTTTGGATTATGTTGTTTTAACAAGTATTTGGAATAAAGTTCAACGTTCTATATCTCTCCATCCATTTGGAGCCGGTCTGCTACTTTATAATTTCACACTGTTATGGGACTTGTTGATCCCTTGGACCGGGCACCGGCAAAGAAGGATTTGTAAGAGACAATTCCCTACAGGCGAGCTGACAACTTATGTTACAAAATGAAATCTTAAGACCCACCTTAGATTTGCCAAGCAGGGGTGATTCTTTATTGCTTCTGCAAATGCCTTTGCCCCTTCATCACCAATTCGATTTCCCCACATTCTGCAAATAGATATATGCAATGCTTTCTTGTAAAAAAGCAGATTACAAATCATTGAATTTTTTTTAATAAAAATGAGTGCAGAAACATAATGCTGACCATACATTTAACAAATCTGTCAGCAGATTCTGCTAATTCCAACAAGAACCACCATAATCATCTTTGTATATGAAAAATCTGCAACAAATCTGCAGCCTATTCGCAATATAAATTGACATAATTTGAATTGAAAGGGAAGCTGTCACATTGAACATTCTTTCTGTTCTGCTGGTGGCATATTATAGAGCAAGAAGAGCTGAGCAGATTGATATATAGTTTTCTCTGGAAAGATTCAGTAGAACTTGGAGCATATTCATGTAATTTAGGGCTTACTTTGGGTGGAAGGTCTTATCTGTGACTGGCAGCTATCTTTTTGATGCACATTCATGTAAGGAAGGCTGTTAGTCACAGATAGGACCACCTACTGGACTCCTTAGCCCAAAATCAGCAGTAAGTTAAATTAATAAACTCCAAGTTCTACTGAATCTTTTCCAACAAAACTACATATTAATTTGCTCAGCTCCTCCTGCTCTATATCATGCTGTCCACAGATCAGATTCACCATGACAGGTTCTCTTTAAAATCAACACCATAAATGAAATTCTATGCAGGTTCCATGCCAACTTCTTTCACAAGTGGAGATGATTTCTTAAAATCTCATTCACATTGCCACTACGCAATGTAATACGCTGCAAATTTGTAAAATTTGCAGAATATGTGTGTACATAAAAATAAAAACTAAACAATGTAAAAGGCAGACAAATAGTTTTTCAAAAACATTTTTTTCTGAAATATGGAATGATTTTACAAGTTTATAGTAAACTTCTATTTACCCAACATCAATAATGCTGGTGCTCCTTTGTAAAGCTTCTGCAATATGTCTTCCGCCCACAGCCGTAAACTGATTGTATCCCAACCTGAAGACAGCAAGAAAGTATGATTATAGGTGTAGCGTACTAAATGACAAGATTTCATGCCACCTTTACTATTGTGCATTGCTAATTTTAGTATTACTGTATTAAGGAACAGTAAAATAATTACTGTACACTAAAATGAAACCCAGAAACATGAAAATTATCCATCTATCCAGAACCAAATATTACCTAATTTAGACATACAATTAAACCATATTTTACACACAGCAAAGACATTTACTTTAAATTTATAAAACTGATCCATGCATAACTACGGCAACATTTTGCATATTGTATAAAGGGCCGTATCATAGAGAGGAAACACTGCCATGCGGCTACCACCATCTTTCATTTTAAATTTCAATTAAACAAATAAAAATTACCAACCAACACAGGAAACTTACAATATAATGCTGCCCACTGAGAATTTGTCTGTGGCTCTGGCATTTCCCATTTCTGCTAGTAGCAGAGTGCTACCCATAAAACCACCATGTCGCACATTACTCCTGTTCTGGATTGTGATTAATTTATTGTAGGTGTATAGCGGCGCGTATGGTGCGTGCACAAATATGCCTGCTTTAGAAGTACACGCTGGCAAACGCAAATTTTTAAAGCGCTCTGGCCAGCCTCCATCCACTTTTGCATGTCACTTCTTTCTGCCAGCGCCAATGAAGACAGCAGGCAATGATAGCACTCAATGAGAGCTACGATTTACTGTATTTGCGTGGTGTACTTCGGGTGTATTGTAGTGCAATTATGCGCTGAAGTACGGCCAGCAAATATGCAGTGTGAACATACCCTAATACTTCATAACATTAAAGGGGTTGTATCACTACAAGGATTGCTTTTTATGTTAAAGATCTTGTAAAAACAAGTCACTTTGCAATATATGTCCATTAACAGTGTCCTACCTATTCCTAGATATCCCCTCTTGTATGGCTTGCATCAACCCCTCAGGTCGCTACAGCTACAGACCTGTTCGATCTCTCCTGATAGGCTGCCAGCGCTGGTCACTATAGCTACAGACCTGGTGTCCCGCAGAAGGTCATCACTACGGGCCAGTAGAAGCCAGTAAGTCAGTAAACCCGCCCCAAATTAAAAATGAAACTGAGAAAACAGGACTGAGGTAAAATGAATCGATGTAGTGAGACAGCCCCTTTAAAGATGTAGTCATATAACACGATCAGTTGGCTGGAAGCGAGTTAGAAACAGGATTCTAAGCACTTCCCTTCAGGTTCAAAGTGAAAGAAAACATCAATGAAGCTACAAGTAAACTTTTAATTTAATTAACTGAATAAAACAGAAAATAGGGACAACGGGCCTGATATATGAAAACTGTCTAGGGCTAAGACTCTTTGTTGCCCATAGCAACCAATCTTTCATTTCATATAGTGCTCTGAAATAATGAAAGGGGAGCTCTGATTGGTTGCTATGGGCAACAAAGAAAGTCTTAGCCCTAGACAGTTTTCATACAAGAGGCCCAACATGTTTTGTGCTTCATCAGGTCCATGCTTCATAAGATGACATAAGAAGGTGAAATATACTGTCATTAACCCCTTAACAACCGCCCACTGTCTTTTGGCGTTGGGCATTTCAGGTCGTTCATCTGCAGCGACGTCTTCTGACATTGCTGCAGACATCTGGGTTTGCGGCTCCAGGCACCACAGCAGCACTGAGAACAAGGCTGTACTTCACAGCCCTGTTCCCAGCGCGGCCTCCACAAGCGCCAGGGAGGTTTCCTCCGCTCCCTGACGCTTAACCCTTTGATTGCCATGGTTTGTGACCGCAGTGTAATTAAAGGGCTTTCCCCTGCTCCGTCGGGTGATCGGCTGACCCGACAGAACCCGGGGAATAGCTGCACAGTCAGCCCTGGGGACCTAGAGTGGCCCCAGGACTGTCTGTGTAACAAGCTAGCGATCAGGGCAGACTGTGAGCTGCCCTGATCGCTGCCTGTGTCAGACTGACACAGATTATAATGTATTAGCATATATGAGTATATGTGTAAAAAAAATAAAAAATTGTGCAACTGTTATACCTTTATGGAATAAAAGAAAAGTAAAAAACATTGAAAAGTGTAGAAAAAAATAAATAAAATAAAATAAAAATATTTAATAAAAAATAATTGTGCATATATTACACACACATAAATCGCATTTAAAACACATCCAAGAAAAATCGAACACGAAGGTTCGTATCTGGATGCGTTTTTGTTGCAACAGAAACGCACCCTATAGTTTTAAACAGGGTGCCTTATACATCAAACTGATCAAGAATTGACATGTCAATTCTTTGAACAGATCTAAAAGACACATCAGAAAGATACATGTCAGATCACTTGTCTGAACGCTGATGTGTGTTTTACATTGAAAGCACTGTAAATCACACTGCACATTGTTAGATGCGTGTTTGGATCCGAAACACGGATCTAAAACACGCCGTGTGAACATACCCTAATACCTCTCCAAAGTAAAACTGCCATGCCTCCAGGGCTTGTTTCCATTCACACTGATCAGAAGGACCTCATGCAGACTGGTGGGCGGAGTGCATGGCTAAGATAAGGCCCTTGTAATCCGTGTAAATGGAGTCCAGCCCTACATGGATGGCTGATTTGTTTCACCAAGAGGTACTACCGTTAGGGACCCACCTGATAAGGCTACTTTGACAAGATAGGTGGGTAAACGCAACCTAATGTTTGTACAGGTTTTAGTGCCAGTTATGTGCTGCTGTATTTGTTGTTCGAGAATGTACTTTCTGCAGTTACAACAGTTTAAATCAGTATCCATACAAATTGAAAATGGATGTGTTGATGAACTTGTTTTTTTGTCTTGGATATCTAAAACTAAAGTCTGCCCAGGTCTTCTGCCCAGATGCAAAAACTGAGTATATAGTGCGCCTGAATGAATGAACCTGTCAAAAATCTGGCATCTTGCATAGTGAAATTGATGCACCTAATCTAGGCGCATAGCAGAATGTAGACTCGTAGCATATCATTGCTAGCATATTTGATGCGCCTACTTTAGGCGCATTCAAATGTATCGAGCCAGGCGTATAATGCATCTAGTTTTGGTGTATTACAGTTCATTTATATAGAGAAGAAGGCATCAATATTTTTCTGGTGCAAAATACATCAAAAAACGGCGCACCCCAAATGGGACATCAGGCCTTAAGACTGCTAACAAATTCATCTTAAAAACATAAGCAAATACATAAGTAGAAATATTCTGAATACTTACTTTAAGTACTTCAACAAGGGGCACTCTACAATGATTCGTGACAGGTGCTTGGCTCCATAATCTGTTATTTGATTTTTGTACAAGCTAAAAAAAATACAAAAAACATCTTTATTTAATATTTGTAAGCTTCTAAATAAAAATCATAAGAAGGGCTAAATTTTAATGGCTAGAAAAGTGGATCAGGACATATGTAAAACGGTAGGTCTTACGGGGTGTTCCAGGTATGCAGTGGTCAGTACCTACGAAAAGTGGTACAAGGAAGGATAACCAATGAAGCAACTCCTCGCCTTTTCAAAGATTCATTAGTTGTCTTTCCTTGGACTGCTTTTGGTAGATACTAACAACTGTAAATTGGGAACACTCTACAAGACCTGCCATTTTGGAGATGTTTTGACCCAGTTGTCTAGCCATCATAATTTGGCCCAAGTCAAAGTTGACTAGATCTTTAAATTTGCCTATTTATTTTGCTTCCAACCGATCAACTTTAATAACTGATTTCATTTGCTACACCCTTTGACAACTGTCACTAACAGGATAATCAATGTTATTCACTTCAACAGTAAATAGTTTTCATGTTATGGCTGATCAGTGTCTCACCATCCACAACATTGATTAACGCCTTTCAGCTCCACGACGTACTAACATGTCACAGGTGGGTGATACCTATCCCAAACTAATGTAATAGTACACACTAACTAATGAGAGAACATGGCCAAGAATTGCAAAAAAACACATTTACTTGTATCCAGAATACATGCAAAATAGTGCACAGCCTATTTAGCTACAATTGCCAGAATGGCAGAATAGGGTTGGATTCATGTTGTGTATATATTTATTGTAGACACCAACCACAGCGGTAGTCGGAAGTAGTGTGTCAAGTTCCCACTGCAATGGTCAGTTTTGGAGCTAGCGTTCCAAGCTAATTAACCCTCTAAATGCCATGGTTAATATTGATTGTATTATATAGGTGATTGGCAAATTGAGAAGGCTGTCCTCTGTCAACCCTTTCACAGCACAATTTGGGTATGTTGATGGTCACAATGGCAGTTGTAGGCAATGTACAGAAACCGTGCAGGCCTGTAATCGTAGATATTTTGAGGTATTGCTCTGTCAGTAACCTCTCAAGCTATAAAAATCTCATGTTATTTAACCTGAAGAGTGAATGTTGAAAAACAAAGGAAAAAAGATGCAAGATTTACAAATGCATAACAATTAAAGATGGGCGAATCGATTCTAATGAAGTGGAATTCGTTTAGAATTTAAGGAAAAACTTTGGTTCTGCATGAAGCCGAAGTTTAGGTTGATTCGCAGGGACAAAGCGTTTTTTTATTGGTAAAATGGCTGCGAGCACATGGCGTGACACGGGGCAGAGAACTGTGGGAGGAATAAAGGAACACCTTCAATGACATGTGCAGACATGAAGCCAATCAGCGACCGGGGGGCTTCTGTGACGTCACAGCCCTATAAATACGGACGCCATCTTAAACTCTCACACTTCTCACAGTCTGCCCTGGCATAAGCATCTAGCTGCTGCTCTATAGAAGTGATTATAAAACAAACTGCTTTTATCAGCGACTAGAGGAGGGAGGGGGTGGAAGACCACCAGAAGTCTGTTTCAGTTGCACACCTCTACCTCAACCAGTGTTCTGTATCTGTTGCTCTATAGAACTCATTATAAAACACAGAAGACATGCAAATATCCCATTTACTGGTCATCTCTGTTTTGGATCTACTCCTGTTTATTTTTGGCTTTAGCAATACTGATGGATTATTGACCGATTGAAAGCGGACACTGACGGATGAAAAGAAGGGCAAAATGATCAGAGACGTCAGCGCAAAATTACTGCCGACACCCTCTCCACTCATTCGGGGGCCTCTACATGTATCGGCATTTAACAGAACAGGTTCTGTCATTTTGTGACGGTTTAAAGCTCTGTGCTCATAGAGTGACCACTGCTGTGACGTCTCCTTACTGTGCTGCGATCTGTGGCGGCTCCAGTAACCTACTACTGTGTTCTTTGACGCTATTGTAGGATCTTAGCCCCCAGCTCGGTTCTTTCCAGCTGGCGCTGACATGACTTTGTCAGGCTGCGTTCCCGCTTCACTTATTTGGTCAGTTTTGCCCCCCCCGTAAGTGCCCAGGGAATTGAAGAGTGAAGCGATTCTAAGAGCGGCGGCTGTCATGTGCATGTGATACTAAAACACAACATTGTATGAAAACCAAACCACGCTTCCTCTGCATATTTGAGCATGACACAACGTTCTACAGCACCCTGCAGGCTCTGTGCAGCCTGGAAATAGCTGTTTTTTAACGCGATTTGCTGTGAATATATTTGGGTCGAAACAAATTTTGTCGGAAAATTCAGTGAACTTGGCGAATTGAATTTTTGAGAAATTCGCCCATCTCTAATAATAATGAAGGTATATGGAGAGTGTTTAACTATGGTTACTTAACACAAAGCAGGTGCCACCTGTTACATACAGCTGGCTCCCACCATCTGCCTGACCACTGCATCTAAGACTTTAAACAGGAGGGGAGTGATCCCTTTTATCACCAGATCAATTGACTACCCCTCCATGCTGTCATCACAGGATGCCAGCTGGCTATTATGGCAGCTAGGGGCCTCCTGAAGGCTTACGGTATGTTCACACGCCGTAATGTGGGGTGTACTGTATGCCCCACAATACACTGGATTTTTTAGAAGTACCCTACTTGTACGCATGTACTTCTAAAACACTGACATGCGGCTCCCATTCACTTTCACACTCTCTCCGATGCGTAAGCACTGGAAAGAAGTGACATGTCAATTGTTTTTGCGATCGCGTATTATACGCCGGGGAAAACATCGGATATTCATAGCTCTCAATGAGAGCTGTGAATTACTGTAATTGCGGGGCACATTTCGGGAGTTTTGCAGTGCAATCAGGCGCCAAAATACGCCTTGCAATTATGATGTGTGAACATATCCTCACAGGCCTAACATCTTACTGCTTTTATTACACTAAGAAAAAAGCAGGCAATTGTATGCTATGGAATACATTGGAATTACAGTATAGTGTACAAGCATTTGCACCCTCTGTTGGTCACCTTTCTACCTAGAGAGACTAAAAACAAAGACATTTTAAAAATATGAAACAGTTGTGTATTAGAAATTCAAAATATCCCTTTTTTCTATTTATAATATAAAAAAAGGAAAACACACCAAAATGTTTTACTGGCAGCCTCTCCTACTCAAAAAATTGGAGTAAAAAAATGTATGGCTCTAAGGCATCCTCACTGTGTTAGGAGTCAGGTAAAATGTTAAAATAACATACTGATGGGCAGCTTTAATTAATACTGAAAAAATTTGCAAATTTCTTTATAAAAACCTATGTCCCACTACAGGATCTGCAAATGCACTTCAAAGAAATATTAGAAATGAAACTTGCCCAAGAAAACGGATGACTTTATGCTTGGTTAACTCTTCAGCCAACACTTGGACACCTTCATCTGTGATCTGATTCACACTTAATCTGTAAAATAAAATGTGCAAAAAAATAGACCTTGACGTTAAAGAGTTATTGCATGGTTAAGTTTTACATTAATTAATGTCACCATTTTTTAAGTGCATAGCTAAAGCTGGTCACACACTTAAAGAGAACCTGTTACTTTACTCATGCTATCTGAATGTTATAGAGCAGTAGAAATGGAAACAATTGATATGTAGGTTATAAGGAAAAGATTCAGTATAACTTGTATTTTATTCATTTAAATCCCTGCTTATTCTGGATTAAGGAGTCCAGTAGGCGGTGATACCAGTGACTGACGGCTCTATATATATACAAGGAGACTGTCACTCACCGATAACACCACCCAATGGATTTCTTAACCCAGAATAAGCAGGGATTTAAATTAATAAAATACAAATTCGACTGAATCTTTTCCTAGTAACCTATATATGTGCTTTGGTCTTCCTGCTCTATAACATGCCACCAAAGATCCGATAGCATGTGCAATGTGTCAAGTTCCTTTGCCATAGAAAGTAAAACTAACCCCAAAATATTTTTTAACCATAAAAATATGTTTTTAACTATATAAATAGTAAAAAGATTCAAACAAAAAATGTTGGCCCTTTGAAAAGTAGTGAGGGGGATATTGTAGAAGGCGACGAGATGAATGCAAAGCTAATAAACATTTTTTTCTCCACTCTATTTACTGAGGAGGATGACCTTCCTGTTGATGAGCAGAGGGATGACGTAAACTCCAACTTGAATGTTTTTTGTCTAACCCAGGAAGTGCAGCTCAGTCTTAAGAAGATTAAAATAGACAAATTCCCAGGTCCTGATGGTTTATACTCCTGTGTCCTAAGGGAGTTAAGTAATGTCAAAGATAGGCCCTTATTCTTAATATTTATGGACTATATAATAACGGGGTATGTCCCAATGGATTGGCGCATAGCAAATGTGGTGCCAATATTCAAAAATGGGTTAAAATTGATCCTGGAAACTATAGGCCGGTAAGCTTAACCTCTGTCATGGGTAAAATGTTCGAAAGTTTTCTAAGAGATGATATCATGGAGTATCTCAATGAAAATAAATGTATAACTCAGTTCCAGCATGGGTTTATGAAGGATCGGTCCTGTCAAACTAATCTCATCAACTTCTATGAGGAAGTAAGTTCTAGACTGGAATGGGGTGAGACATTGAATGTCATATATTTAGATATTACTAAAGCATTTGAAGGTTGGTAAGTAAAATGAGAATGCTTGAACTGGGGGAAAATGTTTACAAGTGGGTAAGCAACTGGCTCAGTGATAGAAAACAAAGGGTAGTAATTAATGGTACATACTCAGACTGGATCCCTGTCATTAGTGGGGTACCATAGGGCTCAGAATTGGGCCCTTTGCTCTTTAATATTTTCATTAATGATCTTACACATGGATTGCACAGTAGAATATCAATCTTTGCAGATGATATTAAGCTCTGTAAAGTAATCAACACAAAAAGGGATAATGTGTTATTACAAAGAGATCTGGATAAGTTGGAGGCTTGGGCAGAGAAGTGGCAGATGAGGTTTAACACAGATAAATGCAAGGTTATGCACATGGGGATGAAAAATCCATTACATGATTACTTGTTAAATGGAAAAATGCTAGGAAAAAGTGACATGGAGAAGGACTTGGGAATCCTGGTGGACAGTAAACTTAATTGTAGCAGCCAGTGTCAGGCAGCAGCTGTCAAGGCAAATAGGATTATGGGGTGTATTAAAAGAGGCATAGATGCACATGATGAGAATATTATGCTCCCATTGTACAGATCACTGGTTAGACCACACATGGAATATTGTGTACAGTTTTGGGCACCAGTTCACAGGGAAGACAATGTAGAGCTTAAACAGGTACAAAGGCGGGCAACAAAAATAATAAAAGGACTTGGTGTACTGCAATACCCAGAAAGATTAGCAAGATTAGGGTTATTTAGTTTAGAGAAAAGATGGCTTAGGGGGTACATAATAAATATGTATAAATATATTAAAAGTCAATATAAAAATCTCTCTCAAGATTTATTTATACCCAGGTCTGTATCCAGAACAAGGGGGCATCCTCTACGTCTTGAGGAAAGCAGGTTTCTACATAAACATAGAAAGGGATTCTTTACTGTTAGAGCAGTGAGACTGTGGAACTGAATGGACGTCTGTCTTTTTTTTGACCTTACAAACTATGTAGCTATGTAAGATAAAAGATGGCCAGACCCGAGGTTTTCAGAAGGCCTGACCAATGTACATTGTCCATCTAGACAAATCTAACTTGTTGCCATAGCCAAGGTTGCATATTAATGGTGGCTTTGCACAAAAGAGCTGTTGCCTAAACATGCATTTGTTCCGTAACTACAGCATGTATATGCTTGACGTTAGGCTCTATTCACATAAAATTCAAATTACAAGTATAGGTGCAAAGTTTGTGTTGCTGAGCTACTGACTGAAATTTACATAACTGTATGCCTACACCAATGCATATTTTTACGATTGATTGCCACCATAAAAAATTACCCGTTTCCAGGCGGTGTGCATTTCAATATAGATAGAGGCTATTTTTACCCACACAATCTATTTTTTAATGTCATAAATCATCTAAAATAAAGCAATATTTGCAATCAGTGCATTTTTTTTAAGTGTGTGTGCATTTGGCTTTTCAAAATTGTTAGGGATGTATGTGTTCTCATACATCCCTAACGTAGGTGAACTCTTTAGCAAATTTTAACTAATTGAAAAATTAAAAAATACACGAGTGTTTGCCGCATGCATTTTTCTTAAATCTCCTACTGAAAATAAAAATGCATTGTGTGAGCCCGGCCTTTCTTTTCAAACTTAAATGGAACCTGTCACATTCAGCATGCCATCTGATCTGCTGGCAGCCAGTTACAGAGCAGGAGGAGCTTATCCTGGGAGGAAAAGTGCAGTAGGTGGTGTTTTCAGTCATTTCTTCTATAAGTATGCTGACAGAGATAGCTGTCAATTACTGTTAACACCGCCCACTGGACTCCTTGACCCAGAATAAGCAGGGATTCAAATGAATAAAATACAAATGCTACTGAATCTTTCACCACAAAATGATGTATCAATCTACTCAGCTCCTCCTATATAACATGCTAACTGCAGGTAAGATAGTATGTTCAATGTGACATGCTACCTTTAACCAAATTTATGGTACAGACTATAAACAAGTCCTTCATACTCTATCCTACAGCCATACTCTCTTCCATCTATTCCATTCTTACATACATTCAGTAAGATTTGTTACCAGGTCATACATAGGCGCAGAAAACAAGGAAAACCAACCTGATGTAAGCTAAAAGGGTGGTCTTTTGGATACTAAAATCTTAAGAACATAAGCACTCCTCCACAACAAATGTTATGTGAACAGAGACTAGTTCCACATTCGACATTTTTGGTGTTCACAACGGTCGTACAAAATAGACTTGCTTTAACTAGATTGGAATAATTTGTGCTTGAATTAATGTGCCAAAATTTTTTTAAATCAAAACATAATGACAGGTAATCTAGTATGCTTCAAATCCAGTAACAGCTTAGGCTAGGATCACACCTCACATCAGATGTCTAAAAAACAGAAAATAACCCAGAATAGTGATGCAATTGTATAGTTCTTAAATAGGATGTACCTATTTTTTCCTTAGATTGATTCATACTGTTCAAACAAATACTCATTCATTGAGATACATCTGCTACTGACTTCCATTATTTAAAAAATACATGCTTTAATATCTATACTTTTTGTGGTTTCCTACGATTAAAAAATAAATAGAAAAATGCCAAATATAGAGCAGAAATTACAAAGTTGGAATACAGATGTTACATAGAAACCTATGATAATTATATACAATATGTCTGGTTCCTCTTTTTTTCTTAAATATCTAGCAATATACAGCCAACTGCATGGCCAAACTTGGTGAGAATACAATCTTATCTGAATTTCTACTCCAAAATTTAAACAAAAAAATGGAAGGATTCCTACCTAACCACAGTGAGTTTTCTGAAGCATGGTATAAGCTCTTTCACGCCATAATCATTTATATTGTTATTGTCCAACTCCAAAGCAATTTGTTTCTGATACTGATTCAAAAGAAAGGAGATGGCACCACAATCAGAAGAAGAAGCCCCACAGAAGCTTAGCTTAATGTAATCTGCACATATTCCTTTGGCTACAAGTTTCCCCACCTTCTCACACTGAGTCTCACATATGCATCGTGCCATCCAGATGAAGTGAGTCAATGCATGAACTTGGTTGTATCCCATAAACCGTGCCCGCGGCAAGTTTTTTAGATGACATTTGACACTTCTGAAAAGCTGTTGCTTGAGAGCTTTTCTCTTTACTTTTAAGACTGAAAATGGCACAAGATGTCTAAGGAGAAACTGTTTGGGTTTTGAAAGCAGTCCGCAGAGAAAGAGATTAATGAACTGTAAGTGATCGTTATTTGAAAAAGGATCCCCCTGCTTGCGCCTCTTTGCACAAAAACACATCATCAGCTTGGGTTCAACCTCCTCTTGTTGGGAGTGTGCACAATGACTGAAATACTTCAGTAGTTCTGTTGTGCTAATTTCACTGCTGATCACAAGAAAGAAAGCGGTAAAGAATGACTGAAGTGTCACATGAAAAAATTCGAAAGAGTCATTTTCACCACATCGGTTGTAAATGTTCACCGTTCGGAGAAAACCCAACTTGAGAGCTTGCTCTGGGATGTTCAGTGATGTAATAGCATCATGGTCAAAAACAAAGATGGATTTGTCCATTCCATTGTAGGCGAGCTTACCTACCAACAGCAAGGTTTCTTTACCCTTCTTGTAAGTTTCAACCTGACTTCTGGTGGCTCCTCTTGTTGACACGTTCAAGTAAACTTCAATGATGAGTAAAAATATATCAGTAAGTGTTATAGAACTGCTGGAAAACTCATGACTCTCATTTATGGAATAAAAATGTTCATAAGACTTAAATATTATCCAGCAAAACAAGGGGATGGAACATAAACTGCTGAAATTGTGGTTGGCTTTTAAGTGGTTTATTACACGCTTCTGAATACCTGGCTCCTTGAAGAACAAGCCAGTATATTCCATCAAGTTATCCGTCCCAAAACCACGTAACATAATTTTCTTCCGGACAAATTTCCCCGAGACCTGACAACCTGTTCTTGCTGTCAAGACTTTTCTTGATCCTTTCAACAGTTTTCCACTAAGTAGATGCATGAACAATGCTGCAGGGTGGGACGTGTCTGTCGGAAGGGAAACTTCTGGAATGTTGTTTAGGTCAAAACTGGAATGCATTTCATCAAAGCCATCAAAAGTGAACATGACAGTTTCTGGAAAATTCAGAATATATCTAAATACTTCTTCCGGATCTTGGTCTGGATAACAGTTGTATCTGAAGAGCAAGTCCTTCAAAGAGAGCTCAGTGTTAGCATTAAAAAAGACAAAAGTCCGACAACGAAACCTAAAGAAAAATTTAATTTCAGAGTAAGATTCTCCTTTTGCCCATTTATTTTGCATTTTTTGGATCAGGAGTGTCTTTCCCATGCCAGCATCACCATAGATGAATGTAGTTCCTCCTTCCTCATTGATCACCCCAGTGTCATCAAACAAGGAATTTAGATCTTTCGCCCGTCCAATAATTTCATTTCTGTCGCTCATCAATTCCATGACTCCATTAACATAAGTTTCCTGGAGCATCAACTCTTCTTTATGAGAGTAGGATGTTACAAATTTGGAATCACTACACAACTCTTGTTTGAGCTTCTTGCTATATAAATTAACTGAAAGATAAGAAAAGAGACATTAATTACAAGCAATAACACAACAGACAATACTATGGTACTTGATATAAAAAATGTCAGCATGTTGTGGATTTTTTAATTAAAAAATCAATTATTATTAGGTAACTTGTTAGGACAAATAGTCGGAATAGTCCTTTATAGAGTTGGAAGTATCTTCACAGGTCTTTACTATGTTGTACAAAGACTTTTCAATAACTGTACATATGAAAACGGCAGCCGATGTAGCTGTAATGGTTGCCTTGAAGAAGGTAGAACCCATGTACACTCACCAGCACAGTCCTCTTTATAAAAACAGAAAAGTTAGGAAATCAGTGACATAACCACGTTACTACTCTCAAAATGGATGATGGAGACATACATCATTGTGTGCTCTAGCCCCAAAGTAAGAGAAAAAGTATGATGGCATTAAGAAGGAGGAGGTTACTGTATATTAATGTAGTATATTAAAGTTTACTGTGGGAACATTTCAACCTCTATGGGAACATTTCAACCTCTATGTCATCCTTTGGAAAGTAAAAAAAAAATAAAATAATGGAAAAGACCATAATGTCACTGTATAATTTTTAAGGGATAGCGTTATTTATTACGAATGTGGTGCAATACGCCCCCAGAACATCCGAAAAAAACGCCCCCACATCTTTGTCACATTACTAAGTGTCAGGTCTGGTGCACAGTGTGCCAAACATGTTCGTTCGACGCGCCATACATTGGCAATTTAGGCCACTCACCACTCACTTTTGCATGTTGCCCTAGATGAGGGCAACCCCATTTTGTTTTTTTCTGTGTATAAAGCACATGAAGAAAAGCCGAAAAAAGCTCTTTCCTCAAAACATAAAGTAATTTACATCTTTAAAGCAGCTGTTTGTCATGGTTACATAAAAAGACTTGGTTTAAACTATATTAGTTACTTCTTAAAGGGGTTTTACCACAAAGGCATTTCATGTCCTGCTTGTCCTCTCTTCAGCTTTCAGTGTCTTCAAAAGGGAGTGTGTATAATTTGTTTGAATTGTATAGCATGCGACTCAGCAGGCTTGACATCACAATGCCTTTCCCCACAGTGTGCTTACTCCTGAGTTTTTAGTCAAACAAAGGTCTGTTTATGTGAAGTCAAGTAACCTAACATACAAGAGTTATGAGTAGCTACAATGTAGCTGAGTAGTTAGCCCTTCTCCCTCTCAGCATAGAGGTTCTAGTTTCAAAGGTTCAAATTCTTGCAGTGACCAAACATGTGGATTTTTTTTTCTAAATGCATATGATTGAGGTTTAATCTTTAGGGGGAGGAGAGAAGGTGATGAAAAAATATCAATAGACAGACCAAAAAAACAAGCAGCATGATGATAACTTATGTGCACTGTTTAACTAATTACTAAAGAGTACAGAAGTAGAATGACAACACCTGGGGTTGAGCACTCACTCAGCAGTGAGTGTGTGTGATTACTATACTAGCAATAGCCTGACAGTAGCTGCCTGAGAAGAGAGGTGATGTTTGAGCATGTGCGGCCAGGACTGAGGAGCTCTAGTCACTGGTCAGATCCCCTAGAGCCAAGCTGTACACTCCGAATCACGAAGATATCAGCTAAAAAAAAAGGTACATAAATTTATATTAATGAATGGTGAAAATGTTTATTATATAATTTGCAAGCTTCCCACATCAATTTTACTTGGTGGGAAAGCCCCTCTAAGTTTTGCATAATTCTGAATCGATAATTTTTGGCTTTTGAATATCCATAGAGTTATGGTTTCAACAAACAATGCCCATTCTAGTACCGTTTTTCCCCGATAGTAAGACACCCCCGATAGTAAGACGTAGCGGTGTCTTAGGGAGGTCGCCTAATGTAAGACGTACCCCGAAAGTAAGACGTAGCGCGGCCTGAATGACGTCACTGCCTGTGCCGGGATGAGCGCGCGGGAGGCCGGGAGCAGCGAGGACGGCGGCGCGGGAGACGGAGCAGCGGGGAGCCAGGTAAGTGTTTTTCTGCCTACAGCTGGCCCTATACCTGTCTACAGCTGGCCCTATACCTGCCTACAGCTGGCCCTATACTTCTACCTGATCCGTTACAGCTGGCCCTATACCTGCTACAGCTGGCCCTATACCTGCCTACAGCTGGCCCTATACCTGCCTACAGCTGGCCCTATAAACCCGTCTACAGCTGGCCTATACCTGCCTACAGCCGACCCTATACCGGTCCACAGCTTGCCCTATACCTGCCCTATATAAGACATACCCCGAAAGTAAGACATACTGGGACTTTTGGGGGTAAAAAGAATGTAAGACGCTGTCTTACTATCAGGGAAACACGGTACAATTGACAATTTTATATTGAGGGACCAATGTACATTACCTGCTTCAATTTGCAGAATTGGTCTTTGCTTATGGGTGACCTGTTATGGTTAGGACCCAACATATACTAAAGCATAAGCCATTTCTAGTTGGATTGGTGGACCAATCCAAACCTGAACAGGTTAATCTTTCTAATAAATTGTAGAAGCACAGAAAATGTTTAGCTGTATAATAACCAGAGTTGCTCATTCAGCATGATATTATTATTAGGTGACATAATAAAAGAAATCAAAATTATTACCATTGGATGAAATAGCATTTACCTAACTATAGTGAAACATGATGGGTGTTACGTACAGATGACCAAACTGAACGACTGCATTTGTAACAAAGAAATATAGGATCATTCATATACAGTTAGGTCCATATATATTTGGACACTGACACAAATTTAGTTTTTTGTACCCATTTACTGAAAGATATTCAAGTTATACTTATCTAATGGACATTGACATAAAGTCCAGACTTTCAGCTTTCATTTGAGGGTACCCGCATTAAAATTATATCAAGGGTTTAGGAGTTTCAGCTGCTTAACATGAGCCACCCCATTTTTAAAGGGACCAAAAGTCATTGGACAAATTAAATAATTGTTAATAAAATGTTATTTTCTAATACTTGAAAACCCTTTGTTGACAATGACTGCTTGATGTCTTGAACTCATGGAAATCACCAGACGCTGTGTTTCCTCCTTTTTAATACTCTGTCAGGCCTTTACTGCAGCGGTTTTTCGTTGCTGTTTGTTTGTGGGCCTTTCTGTCTGAAGTTTAGTCTTTAACAAATGAAATGCAGGCTCAGTTGGGTTGAGACCAGGTGACTGACTTGGCCATTCAAGAATATTCCACTTATTTGCTTTAATAAACTCCTGGGTTGCTTTGGCTTTGTTTTGGGTCAGTGTCCATTTGTATTATGAAACACCGACCAATCAGTTTGGCTGCATTTGAGCACACATTATGTCTCTGAATACTCTCCAGGATGTAGGCCTATCAATATTCAAATTTACCTTAAAGAGAAGACAAGCCACTCAAACCTCAAGAATAAAAAGGCTAGATTGGACTTTGGTAAAAAAAAAAAAAATAATCTAAAAAAAGCACAGTTCTGGAAGAACATTCTATGGACAGATGAGACCAAAATCAACCTCTGTCAGAATGATAGAAAGAAAAAAGTATGGCAAAGACGTAGTAGAGCTCATGATACACAGCATACCACATCATATGTAAAACACGGCAGAGGCAGTCTGATCGCTTGGGCATGCAGGCTGCCAGAGCACTGGGTCACTAGTGTTTATTGATGATGTGACACATGACAGGAGTAGCCAAATGAATTCTGAGTTATTCAGAGACGCACTGTGTGCTCCGATCCAGCCAAATACAGCCAAACTGATTGGTCAGCGTTTCAGAATACAGATGGACAAAACAACCCAGGAGTTTATTAAAGCAAAGAATTGGAATATTCTTGAATGGCCAAGTCAGTCACCTGATCTCAACCCAACGGAGCATGCATTTCACTTGTTAAAGACTAAACTTCAGACAGAAAGGGCCAAAAAACCAGCAACTGAAAATCACTGCAGTAAAGGCCTGGCAGAGCATTAAAAAGGAGGAAACAGTGTCTGGTGATGTCCATGAGTTCAAGACTTCAGGCAATCATTACCAACAAAGGGTTTTCAACCGAGTATTAGAAATTAAAATTTTATTTATAATTATTTATTTGTCAAATTACTTTTGGTCCCTTTAAAAACAGGGTGGCAAATATTAAGGAGCTAAAACTCCTAAACCCTTGTACCAATTTTAATGTGGATACCCTCAAATGAAAGCGGAAAGTCTGGACTTTCTGTCCACGTTATTGTCCATGTCCATTTTAAAGACGCTTATCCTAACATCTATATAAAAAAAACTACCGTAGTAAAAGTAACAAAAGCCTGAGATTACATTTGCATTACATTCAGAATGTGAAATCTGTTTTTCTTTGACAGTGAATTAAAGGAAGCACAATCTATTAAACAGAAAAATAAGGTGAAGTCCATTCCAGTGCATCTATTGTACCATCCAAAATATTTAGTATGACTACAAAACGAAGGAATTCATACCAGGGTCATTGTTGGTAATATGTAAAGTCTTTATTTGTTCCGAGGGTTGATAATCAATTTCTGTTAACCAAGAGTTCAGCTCAATGTAGGCTTCAGGCACTTTGTGAAGGATATATAGGAAGCACTCGGCAACTTCATCCCCTTTGCTTTGTACCAGATCAAGAATCTGCCGAACCTGTAAAACAAGATATGAACCATATGCTATAGATGACAAGAAATGTCTAAAATGTCAAATATTTGCTGTGGACAAACTTATAGAAAAGAGCTGAATAACACATTCTCTCAAACTTCAAGGACGCTACAGCTTTTATTCATTAAACCATAGACAATGCAATCCATGCATCCGCTAGGAGAAATACTATAGCTATTTAAAATAAAATATTTG
>JAODAL010001947.1:0-211207 GCA_025379985.1 Phyllomedusa bahiana
CCCTACCTACAGAAAATAAGGATGCCCGTCCCAATAAGGACGACTCCTCCGGAACCTATCCTAAATAGGAAACCCTATTTTCCCCATGACTCTCCCCCCCCAAAACCGAATATCCCAAACAAATTTTAAAAACACAAACCTGAAGCTTTTGAACCACCCCCGTCTGAAAAGGAAGTTAGAGCCCAAGCTGTGGACCACCCCCAGCCTGAAAGGAATGGGAGCCTGCAGACATAGGACCGCCCACAGTTGAACAGGAAGTGTGAGTCAGAGCTGTAGCCTATTACGGCCCACCGACATTGGAGTTGAAGCTGTAGAATACCCAAAGCCTGAACAGGAAATGGGGGCCCGAAGCTCTAGAACTGCCCCCAAGTCTGAACAACAAATTTGGAGCCTTAAACTGTAGAACCCCCCCGACCAAAAAGAAAATGGAAGGTAGAACTGCCCCACAGCCTAACAGGAAGTGTGGCCTGAAGCTGTAGAAAACCCCCCACAGCCTGAACGGAAGTTAGCCCGGGGCGTAGAACCACCCACAGCCTGACTAGAAAATTGGAGCCCGAAGTGTAGAACCCCCCCACCCAAAAAGGAAAGGGGAAAACCTGAAGCTTTAAACCCTCCACAGCCCGAACAGGAAGTAGAGCCCAAGGCTGTGGGGCAATCCACAGCCTGAACAGGAAGTGGGGAAACCCGAAGCTTTAGAACCCACCCACAGCCCCAGACGAGGCAGGTAGCCTGAGCTTTTAAATCTCCCACAGCCTGACTAGGAAATTGGAGCCTTAAACTGTAGAAAACCCCCCACACCCTGAAACAGTAATGGGGGCCTGAAGGTTTTAAATGCTCACAACCTGAACAGGAAGTGGGAGCCTGAAGCTGTAGAACCGCCCACAGCCTAGGCGAGGAAGGGGAGTCTGAAGCTTAGGGCCCTTTCCAAAATTTCTTCCCAAAGGCAGGGGGAACCCCTGAAGTGTAGAACCGCCCACAGCCTGACCAGGAAGTCTGAGCCTAAAGCCATAGAACCGCCCTTCCAAAACCCAGAAAGTGGGACCCTTTAAGTTTAGTACTGCCCACAGAAATGAAAAAGTAAGTGGAAACCTGAAGCTGTAAAACCCCGCCCACACCCTTGAGCTGAAAGGGAGGGAGCCTGAAGATAGAACCGCCCCAACCGGCCTGACCAGGCAGTGGGGGGCCCCGAAGCTGTAGAACCGCCCATTTCCCCCTAAACCCTGGAAGTTTTAACCCAAGTTAGATCCAACCCCCCCCCCCCCAACCCCCCCTTAAAAGTCAACATGGTGGAAAACCCCTTTAATTTTAGGCCCCAACTTTTAACCCCCCAAAATTTTTGATCCCCCGCCCCAACCCTTGTTTTTTTTTAAATCCCATCGTATCGCCCCCTATGGTGCTAGGGGCGGAAATTCCCCACTCCCCCCCAACCCCCCCTTCCCCCCCTTTAACAACTACGGGCCCTGAACCCAACGCGGTGAACTTTTTCCCGGGTAATTTTGCACCCCCCCACCGATCAACGGACACATTTCTTAAAAAGGGGAAATTTTTTTTAAACCCTTTTAGGGGTTTAAAAACCCGTGGTTGGTGGGGGCGGGTTTTAGGGGATTTTTAAAACCAAAATTTTTTTTTAAACTTTCCTTCAACTTCTTCTAAAATAAAATAAAAAAAAAAAAATAATAAAAAAAAAAAACCCCCCCGAACCTTTTAAACTTGAATTTTACCGGGGGTAAAGCAGATTTTTTTTCCCCGGGGCGGACCCCCCCGGCCCGGCGAAGTCCTAAAGGCTTTTGTGGGTTTTGGGACATTCCCCCCTAAATGTCTGACCCTTTTTTAAATTTAATAAAAATTTTTTTTTCACTTTTTTCAATGCGCAATAATTGCTTTATTGTCCACAGAATAAACTTTTTTTAAAGATAATTGGAAATCTGGAAATGGCCGCTATTGCGGAAATTTTTTTTTTTTTTTTAATGCATTTTTTGAACGGGCACCGCAATAATGACCGTATCTCTGCCAGATTTTTTGATTTTTCTTTGGGAGCGAAATTGATCCATTTTTACCTCTTCTAATGGATTTTTTTTTTATTTTTTTATCTGGGTTATCTGTTTATGTAAAAGAATGTACAAAAAAAAAAAAAAAAAAAAAAGGGGGGGGGGGGGGTTTTGGTTCTCTAAATCACGGAGACGGTTTGTTGGAGATTAGAAAAATAGGAGACTTTAGTCTGCAAAAAAATTTTTTCAAGCAACAAAAATTTAATGGGGTATTTCACTGCATTGATTGGCTTTATTTACCTTTATTCAAAACCAATTTACCAGATACATTACTGTTTTTGATTTTGCTGCTTCATTGCAGTCACTGCATTGATTGGCTTTGAAAATTTGGAAAGGTAAATAAAACTATTACCAATCATTGCTGTTTGATTTTTCTTGCTTTCGTTGTATCTGTAAATTAGATTTGCAGGCAAATACAAATTAAAGGGGTATTTTCACGCATGATTGACTTTCTTTACCTTTACTTACACGTTCAAGGCCAAATTACCAGATCAGCTGTTCTGATTTTTCTTGCTTTTTTTAGTCTGTCAATTTGATTTTCAGGTAAATAAAAATTTAAAAGGGGGTGTTCTGATGCATTTATCGCTTTGAAAGTGTAAGTAAAGGTAAAAAAGACTATTACCAAAATACATTCCGTTTTGATTTTGTTTGCTTTTTTGAACGGTAAGTAAAAAGGGAAATAAACTATTGCAAAAACATTGCTGTTCTTATTTTGCTGGCTTTATTGTAGCTTTAATTAGACTTGCAGACAAACAAAAAACTTAAAAGGGGCAGTCTCCTTTTTTTGATTGGCTTTATTTAACCTTTTCTTACACTTCAAAGCAATTACCAAATACAAATTTTTTTTCTTTGTTTTGGTTGACTTTGAACGTGTTAAGTAAGGGAAATAAAGCCAACAATCCGTCGAATCCCTTTTTTTCTTTGTTTGCAAACAATTTTAAAAAACGAAAGCAAGAAAATTTAAAAAAAAAAAACAATTGCATTTTTTTTTTGGAATAGCTTTTTTAAAACTTAAGAAAGGGAATTTAATATTTCCCAAAAAATTCTGTTCTGTTTTTTCTGGCTTTTGTTTTAGTCTTTAAATTAATTTTTCAGGCAAAAAAATTTAAAGGGGGATTCTACGCATTGATTGGGGGGAATGTTAAATAAAGGTAAATAAAGATATTACAAATACATTGCTGTTCTGATTTTTTTTGCTTTTGTTGTAATTTGCAAATTTAAATTTGGGAAGCAAACAAAAATTTAAAGGGGGTATTCTCACTGCATGATTTGGGTTTGAAAAATAGGGCAAGGTAATAAAGGGTTTACCAAATTTTTTTTGATTTTGTTTTTCTTTTGGAATTAAGACTTTTAATGTGTAACTAAAGGTAAATAAAGATATTACCCAAAAACTTGCTGTTCTGATTTTTCTTGCTTCGTTTTAGTCTTAAATTTGATTTGCAGGCAAAGTAAAATTTAAAGGGGTATTCTGACTGCATTGATTGGCTTTATTTAACTTCACTTACACGTTCAAAGCAATTACCAAATACATTGCTGTTCTGATTTTGCTTGATTGACTTTGACGTGTAAGTGAAGGTAAATAAAGACAAACAATGCAGTCAGAATACCCCTTTAAATTTTACTTTGCCTGCAAATCTAATTTACAGAAACAAAAAAAGGGGGACTTTAAACATTTTATTGACTTTATTTTCCTTTTCTTTAACCCCTTTAAAGCCAATTACCAAATACATTGCTGTTCTGATTTTGCTTGCTTTTGTTCTAGTCTGTCAATTAGATTTGCAGGTAAATAAAAATTTAAATGGGTATTCTTACTACATTGATTGACTTTGAACGTGTAATTAAAGGTTAATAAAGACTATTACCAAATACATTGCTGTTCTGATTTTGCTTGATTGACTTTAAACGTAGAGGTAAAGGTAAATAAGACTATTACCAAATACATTGCTATTCCGATTTTGCTTGCTTTTGTTGTAGTCTTTACATTAGATTTGCAGACAAACAAAAATTTAAAGGGGTATTCTGACAGCATTGATCGGCTTTGAATGAGTAGGTAAAGGTAAATAAAGGCTATTGCCAAATATATTGCTTTTCTGATTTTGCTTGCTTTCGTTGTAGTCTTTCAATTAGATTTGCAGGCTAACAAAAATTTAAAGGGGTTTTCTGACTGCATTGATTGACTTTGAACGTGTAAAAGTAAAGGTAAATAAAGACTTTAAAACCAAATAACGCTTTCGATTTTGCTTCCTTTGGGGTAGTTGTAAATTTGTTTTTCGGCAAACAAAAAAATTTAAAGGGGTTTTCTGACTGCATTGACAGTCATGTCTTTGTCAGTGGGCAAACTTGGAAAATCAGCGAGGGTTCAACTACTTATTTCCTTCACTGTAAGTTAACCCCTTAAAAGTAAACTAACATTAATTCTGAACTAAAAATTAGGATATGGGTAGATTTTTGCATGATTTTCAACAGATTTTGATTCCAGGGCTATCAGAACCAAATTTAGTCATTTATGGCCACCTGTATGAAAACTGTCTAGGTCTAAAATTCACTTTGTTGCCCATAGAAGCAAATCAGAGTGCCCCTTTAATTTCATATAGTGTTTTCTGGAAAATTAAAAAAGGGGCCACTTCTGATTCGTTGCTATGAGCAACAAAGTGAATATTAGACCGAGACAGTTTTTATACATGTGGCCCCAAATGACTAAATTTGGTTATGATAATCCTGAATCAATATTTGGTGAAAATTTAGACAGTTTTTAGACATGTGGCCCCTAATTTCAGGTCGAAATTTGTGAATTGACATTTAATTCCTAAAACACCCTAAAGACCCAGACATGAGTCCTGGAGCGACATGGCACCCAGAGCAACTGAAAGTTAACTCCTCAAATGTTGGGGGGATTTTTACGAAAATTCAATTTAGACCTACCCAAATCAAATAATTTAGATATGGATTGAATTTGATATGTGACAGTATATACAACAATGCTGCACACCAAAAATGCCTTATTATAACAATATAGTAAAAGACCCTATCACCTAAAAACACTTTAAACTATAAATACAATACAATTTCCAAATCCTGTCAGGATATCCAAAAAGTAAAGGGGAGAGCAGGATGGTAACCAGAGAAACCTGTGTGCACTCAGAGCAGAGAGAGAAGGGGAATGCGGGACGGTAACCAGAGAAACCTGTGTGCAACAGAGCATAGAGAGAAGGGGAGAGCGGGACGGTAACCAGGAGAAACACTGTGTGCACTCAAGCAGAGAGAGAAGGGGAGAGCAGACGGTAACTAAGAGAAACCTAGGTGCACTCAGAGCAGAGAGAGAAAGGGGAGAGCAGGACGGTAACCAGAGAAACATGGTGTGCACTTCAAGAGCAGAGAGAGAGGGGAGAGCAGAACGGAGAACCAAGAAACCTGTGTGCACAGAGCAGAGAGAGAAGGGGAAAGCAGAACGTAACCAGAGAAACCTTTGTGCATTCAGATGAGAAGAGAAGGGGGAGATCAGGACGGTAACCAGAAGAAACCTGTGTCAACTCAGAGCATAGAGAGAAGGGTAGAGCATGACAGTAACCAGAGAAACTGTGTGCACTCAGAGCAGAGAGAATAGGAGATCAGGACGGTAACCAGAGAAAACCTGTGTGCGGTCCAGAGCAGAGAGAGAAGGGGAGTAGCAGGACGGTAACCAGAGAAAACCTGTGTGCACTCAGAGCAGGAGAGAGAAGGGAGTATCGACTGTAACCAGAGAATAACCTGTGTGCACTCAGAGCAGAGAGAGAAGGTGAAGCCAGGACTGTAACCAAAGAACACCTGTGTGGCATTCAGAGGAGAGAGAGAAGGGATAGCAGGACCGGTAACCAGAGAAACCTGTGTCACTCCAGAGCAGAGAGATATAAGGGGCGAACAGGATGGTAACCAGAGAAACCTGTGTGCACATAGAGCAGAGAGGGGGAGAGCAGGACAGTAACCAGAGAAGACCTGTGTGCACTCAGAGCAGAGAGAGAGTGGGGAGAGCAGGATGGTACCAGAGAAACCCTGTGTGCACTTAGAGCATAGAGGGGTGAGAGCAAGGATGGTTAAATCAGAGAAACCTGGTGAGCACTCCGATCAGGGAGAGAAGGGTATCAGGACGGTAAACCAGAGAAACTTGTGTGCACTCAGAGCAAGGGAGAGAAAGGGGGGAGAAACGGTAACCCAGAGAAAACCTGTGTGCACTTAGAACAGAGAGGGTGAGAGCAGGATGGTAACCAGAGAAAAACCTACCTGTGAGCACTCAGAGCAGCGAGGGGGAGAGCAAGAGATGGTAATCAGAGAAACCTGGTGAGCACTCCGAGCAGAGAGAGAAGGGGATAGTCAGGACGGTAATCAGAGAGAAATCTGTGTGCACTCAAGCAGAAAAAGAAGGGGAGAGCAGACGGTAACCAGAGAAACCTGTGTGCACTCGAGGCAGAGAGAGAAGGGAGAGCAGGACTGTAACCTGAGAAACCTGTGTGCACTCAGAGCAGAGAGAGAAGGGGAGAGCAGGACGGTAACATAGAGAAACCTGTGTGCATTCAGAGCAGAGAGAGAAGGGGGGAGTAGGACAGTAACCAGAGACTGTTGCACTCAAGCAGAGAGAGAAGGGGAGAAGCAGGACGGTAAACAGAGAAACCATGAGTGCACTAGAGCAGAAAAAGAAGGGGAGAGAAGGACAGTAACCTGAGAAACATGTGTGCACTCAGAGCAAGAGAGAAAGGTGAGAGCAGGACGGTACATAGAGAAACCTGTGTGCTTTCAGAGCAGAGAGAGAAGGGGGGAGTATACATAACCAGAGAAACCTGTGTGCACTCAGAGCAGAGAGAGAAGGGATAGCAGGACGGTTTCACCAGAGAAACCTGTGTGCACTCAGACAGAGAGAGAGGGGCTTGTATTGGTGTGTGGCAGGTTTAAAACTATAGAGAACGGTGCTGCGCTAGATGTCGGGATGAAAAGACGCCACACTTCTGGTGCAGACCCATTCATACATGTCGCCCAATGAGTCTTCTGTGGAATGAGCTCTGTCCATGGTGACGTCACTTCTTGCTCTCTGTCTAATCAGGAAGGCAGATACGGACATACCCAATGGAACCTGTGTGCACTCAGAGCAGATAAATTGTCTCATCTCAAAATCAAAAGACTAATTTATTTGAAAAATCTTCAATGACCTGTCCCTACATGTTGAAACCTAAATTTTGTAGTGCATATGCAAATGTGAAACTAATTTAAAACATATATATAGAACACTTGATATTTATATACTTGATATTAAATTGGAAATTGCACAGTAAAATTTAGCCTGAGCTGCTCATACACAGCCAATTGCAGATACAACTGCATTGGAACTATAATAATAATAATAATCTTTATTTATATAGCGCCAACATATTCCGCAGCACTTTACAATGTAGAGGGTATAATTACAGACAAAAGACAGACGTTACACAGTGAAAGCTACTTACAGATGAGACACAAGGTGTGAGGGCCCTGCTCGCAAGAGCTTACAATCTATCCTTGTTACCCTACGGGTATGATCACAGATCAGATTCTTTCTTTTAGAAAAATCCTATGTGTAATCAGCAATAGAAATCCAAGGCAATACCTCAGATTTCTGACAAGGATTTTTGCTTTACAGAGGCAGTTTTCACCTCTAATTTGGATGGGGCTACCCTGCATCACTCCTGCTGAAAGTGAACCCGAGCAGAATCCGACTTGAAAGAATGGACCTGTTCATTCTTTTTTTTCATCAAAGATTTAATACACGTGGTATGGAAAATCTGCGCCGTGTGAACCACAGCGCCAACTGCCAATTAAAATGAATTGGAATCAGATTGCACAAGTATTTTAAAGTGGAATCTGTATTGATTTCCTTGTTAAAATCCATTATGTTAAAAGTGAGTTTTAGGCATAGATGGGTCAGATTTAATAAAAAACTGACATTTGTTAATATAACAGTTAACAGATACAGTATCTCACAAAAGTAAGTACACCCCTCCCATTTTGTAAAATTGCTTTAAATATGTTTTCATGGGATAACCTGAAGATCTGAAAACGGGATACAATATAAAGTAGTCAGTTTACACTTGTAAAACGTGTAAATTTGGTGTGCCCGCAACATAACTCAACACACAGCCATCAATGTCTAAATCGTTGGCAATAAAAGTGGTACCCCTAATTTGCAAATGGACCAAATTGTTCCAAGTCGTGTGACTCAGTGGATTAGGGAGCAGGTTGTTAAATTTGGTGTTATTGCTCTCATACTGGTCACTGGAAGTTCAACATGGCAAATAATTGGCTGAGGAGCTGAAAAAAGAATTGCTGCTCGCAATAAAGATGGCCAAGGCTATAAGAAGATTGCTTCAGTGAAACTGAATGTCTAGGTCAGGGGGTCAAACGCAGACCTGTGGGACAAATTTTGCCTGCAGTGTAATTATATTTGGCCCCCAAGTAACAGCCAGGCAGTGTACAGAGGAGAAGAAGAAGAAGCCAGGCAGTGTACAGAGGAGAAAAGGGGAAGAACCAGGCAGTGTACAGAGGAAGAAGAGAAACCCAGGCAGTGTAAGAGGAGAGAAAAAAGAACAGGCAGTGTACAGAGGAAGAAGAAGAAGAAGCCAGGCAGTCTACAGAGGAGAAGAAGAAGAAGCCAGGCAGTCTAGAGAGGAGAAAAAGAAGAAGCCAGGCAGTGTAGAGAGGAGAAGAAGAAGAAGCCAGGCAGTGTACAGAGGAGAAGAAGAAGAAGCCAGGCAGTGTACAAAGGAGAAGAAGAAGAAGCCAGGCAGTGTACAGAGAAGAAGAAGAAGAAGAAGAAGCCAGGCAGTCTAGAGAGGAGAAAAAGAAGAAGCCAGGCAGTGTACAGAGGAGAAGAAGAAGAAGCCAGGCAGTGTACAGAGAGAAGAAGAAGAAGAAGAACAAGAACCCAGGCAGTCTAGAGAGGAGAAAAAGAAGAAGCCAGGCAGTGTACAGAGGAGAAGAAGAAGAAGCCAGGCAGTGAACAGAGGAGAAGAATAAGCCAGCCAGGGTACAGAGGATAAGAAGAGAAAGCAGGAGTGTACAGAGGAGAAGAAAAAAGAAGCCAGGCAGTGTACAGAGGAGGAAAGAAGAAGAAGCCAGGCAGTGTACAGAGGAGAAGAAGAAAAAGCCACGCAGTGTACAGAGGAGAAGAAGAAGAAGAAGAAGAAGAAGCCAGGCAGTCTAGAGAGGAGAAAAAGAAGAAGCCAGGCAGTGTACAGAGGAGAAGAAGAAGAAGCCAGGCAGTGTACAGAGAAGAAGAAGAAGAAGAAGAAGAAGAAGAAGAAGAAGCCAGGCAGTCTAGAGAGGAGAAAAAGAAGAAGCCAGGCAGTGTACAGAGGAGAAGAAGAAGAAGCCAGGCAGTGTACAGAGGAGAAGAAGAAGCCAGGCAGTGTACAGAGGAGAAGAAGAAGAAGCCAGGCAGTGTACAGAGGAGAAGAAGAAGAAGCCAGGCAGTGTACAGAGGAGAAGAAGAAGAAGCCAGGCAGTGTACAGAGGAGAAGAAGAAGAAGCCAGGCAGTGTACAGAGAAGAAGAAGAAGCCAGGCAGTGTACAGAGGAGAAGAAGAAGAAGCCAGGCAGTGTACAGAGGAGAAGAAGAAGCCAGGCAGTGTACAGAGGAGAAGAAGAAGAAGCCAGGCAGTGTACAGAGAAGAAGAAGAAGAAGCCGGGACAGTTTTACAGAGGAGAAGAAGAAGAAGCCGCAGTGTACAGCAGAAGAAGTAGAAGAAGCCAGGCAGTGTACAGAGGAGAAGAAGAAGAACCAGGCAGTGTACAGAGGAGAAGAAAGAAGCCAGGCAGTGTACAGAGAGAGAAGAAGAAGAACCGGGACAGTGTAAGAGGAGAAAAAAGAAGAAGCCAGACAGTGTACAGAGAAGAAGAAGTAGAAGAAGAAGAAGCCAGGCAGTGTACAGAGGAGAGGAAGAAGAAGCCAGGCAGTGTAGAGAGGAGAAGAAGAAGAAGAAGCCAGGCAGTGTATAGAGGAGGAAGAAGAAGAAGCCAGGCAGTGTACAGAGGAGAAGAAGAAGAAGCCAGACAGTGTCCAGAGAAGAAGAAGAAGCCAGGCAGTGTATAGAGGAGAACAAGAAGAAGAAGAAGAAGCCAGGCAGTGTATAGAGGAGAAGAAGAAGAAGAAGAAGAAGCCAGGCAGTGTACAGAGGAGAAGAAGAAGAAGAAGCCAGGAGCTGTCATTACACTGCTCTCACTCAGCCCCTCGCCTCTGCATAGAGCAGAGAAGGGACCATGAGGCAGGAGAAACAACTCATGCAGAGGGATGACTGATCAGATAAAAGTAGATCACAGGGAGAAATGAGGATCTGGAGCCTCAAATCTTAACCCTTCCAGCTACTTCTCAACATCTCCAAACAGAGACGCTGTGAAGCAGATACAAAGCGATGTGAAGTTAAAAGGGTGTTCCCACGAAACAAAGTCTAGTGGCACAGTTGTTTCTCAGTTAGTTGCAAGCCAAAAATGCATTCACTTCTGTGGGAACTCCCGAATATAGCTGAGCACACACACTACATTCAGAACTCCCATAGAAGTGAATGAGGAGGATTACCACAAGTAGAGTCCTCCTCATTCTCATGCACGGTTGGCTCGCAACTACCTGAGAGATGACCGTGCCACTAGACTTTGCTTCGTGGGATGAGTGAGATCAGTACAAATAAAGTGAGTACCAGTCTCTGGCGCCAAGACTATAACAGGACATAAGCCAGTTACATCTGATGAGAAGGAAAAACTTCATCAATGGTAGGCATTTTTTTAAGAAATATCAAGGTTGGCCCACAACTATGCCCAAGTTTTTAATTTTGCTCCACTGTATATTTGAGTTTAAAACCCCTAGTCTAGGTTAATCAGCTGTTACAATCCCAGTTCTCAAGGGCATCTCCCTAAACACCCCGACACGGTCATGCCAAAAGAGCTGACAGATTCTGTAGAAGAAAATACCAATAGAATTGAGCAATTTATTTATATTAAAAAAGGAAATGCATTAAAAGAGAATCTAGACAACAATATTTGGTTTTGCACATCCAAAAAACTTTTTTGAAAAAAACGAACATAGGTGCACACTTCTGTGGCAGCAATATAAATACACATTCCAATATCAGTAGCACACTACTAACTAAAAAACTATCAAAAGGCACATAGGAATGTTTTGAAAAAGCATTTCTGCTACTTAGGATACATGAAAATTTTTTGAGGTTCTTAGTTCACATTTTTTATAAAAAGTGCTTAACCCACACGAGTGTCCACCTAAGTTTTTTGGGATGTGTAAAACCAAATATTGTAGTCTAGATTGTCCGTATGGGGGAGTGGCTGCCTCCTTGTTGGTTTTTGCACTCCACCCACCTTCACAGGTTTTTAAATCAATGCAGTGTACCTTATAACTGGAGCCTTCACTCCCTGAATTATGTAGGTCTGAACAGGCCCTAAAGAAAGGTAACGTTATTGTAGGTTCCCACCTGTATTTGAGGTCCCCTTGCTGATTAGGAGGTGGGCTTAAAGGGGATTTGCCACCAGACCAAGTACTGACCTCCGTTCAGTATGAGAGCAAGATGTCAACAAATCACGCTGAGTCATGAAGCTGCAGTGGAGAGAGGGAGAGGGGGAGGGGGGAGTGAGGAATCCAAGGGAGCGTCTCAAACTTAAGTGAACTAATAAACAGTACAACAGTGGATTCAATACAGCAAGACACAGAGCCTCAGACGGCACTGTCAGGAGAAACCTTATCTGCTAAGAAGCTAATTTTAATGTAAAAAATCACGCAGCAAGACACAGTAGACGCACACAGACACACACAGCTAGAGCACAGAGCCTGCATAACGGATCCTGTGACATGTTCACTCAAATAATCAAACTATAACTTGTGAATTCTGTATACAAAAAAGAACACCTATTCTAAACAGCAGATTGAAAGCTTCTTCATCAGATAAAGCAGGGATCTAATAACACTACAGCTAGTTATTCTTTTATACAAAAGAAAACATATTGCTACCCGTTGCCTTAAAAGACCATTCATGTCTGCCTGTCATCAGATAAGAAGTGATTCACGCAAGGGCGGCCTTTCAGCTCCTGGGTCGTGACTAGGGGAAGCTTTGTGGTAACCAAGGGGGGTTGAGAAATGCTGTAGCTTTCAGAGTTTTCACTTTTTTTAATCAAAATATATTTAGAAAAGTGATTAAATACCCATTTTGGAGCTTCCCACGTCAACATTACATGGTGGCAAAACCCCTTTAAGGACTTTTGATCAAAAATGTGAACCTAAGTTGCTACTTATACTTTTTCAAAAATTCCTATGTCCTTTTAATAGTTTTTTAGTTAATAGTGTGCTGCTGATATTAAAAGAGAATATGTCACCAGGACTAACCTTTTACTAAAATCACTTGTATCATGTTCCATAGGTAATAAATAAGCAAATGCTATTGCACATGTTGAATGAGCCCCATCCCTTGAATGTTATATGGTACATATAGCACAACTGGGTATTTTTTACCACATTTGTAAACAGGACATTTATTAGGGGATGCTTTTGTTATACATTTCATCATTACTGCATAGTAGGGAAACAGTGTCAACTTTACTATGAATCACACTAATAAAACAACAGGTCGGAGATGATTCCTGATCCCAGATTTTTCCAACCTGAACCTTTAATATTCATCTAATATGATCAAATAGTGCATAAGATATTTGTCAATTTGTGAAAAACATAAATTACTCCACTCCACTTAGAGCGCTGCAAAGTACATATTTAAACAGGAAATTAAAAATGAGAATTACTTCAAACAGCTCCTAGGTGTAAATGAATTGGGCCAGTAAAGGACTTCACAGGGAGAACACCTACTAGCGCTCCTTGTATTTGATTGGAAGCCCCGCTGGCGGTGGTGATTCAGTGACCTAGAAGGAAACTATTATAAGTGGAGCCAAAGAAAGTTTTACTGATTACTTATCCACTGCTATTCTAGCCATAGCAGGATATAATAGAGCACACAGTTTCGCGTTTATGTTTTGAAAATTACTTCTTACATGAAATACATACATTATTCTTTACCTACATTATTTATACATGAAAAGAAATTTAATTTTTTTAAAGATATTTGAATAACCATTTTTTATGACTTTACGACTTTGTAATCATGAAATATAATCACTGACTTTTACTGTATACAGTGGTCCTTCATCATACAATATTAAAGGGGTTTTACCACGATCTTATTTCAGTTTTTGCCTCACAGCACAAGGGTCCTAGGTTCAAATCTTCAAATTTTTTTTTTCTCTTTATCAATGCACACACCTGATTGAGGTTTCTTTTTTATTAATTTGCACTGTTTGACTAATTACTAAGGAGTACAGAGGACGGGAGTAGAATGACAGCACCTGGGGTTTGAACACTCAGCAGCTGCCTGAGAGGAGAGGTGATGTCTGAGCATGTCTGACCAGGACTGAAGCGCTCTCAGCCCTGGAGATGAGCTGTAAACAATGGATAACTAAAGGAACAGCTAAAACAAAAATGGTGCAGAATTTTTAATAATAATGAATGGTGAAAATGTTTGTTATTTCATTTACAAGCTTCCCACGTCAAGGTTACTTCATGGCAAAACCCCTTTAACTGTTTCTGGGATGACCATTGTAAGTTGAAATCATAACCGCAGAAAACCGGTGAAAGGTGATATTTTGGGGCTTTAGAATACAAAAAAAAAAAGGAAAGGGAAGTCTTTACATATAACATCAAAAAGAGCTGCTGGAAGCTGGAAATCTCTATCTATGTTGAGGATAGCAGCTACTTTGGAGTCATGTACTCTGTACACAGTGTACTAGAAAAAGAAATACAGCGATATCATCTGGTGCGCAAAGGAGCCGCTCATCCTGGCAGATGTAAAGAGCAGTACAGGACATTTAGTACTGCACTTTACGGTAGAAAGGTGCTACTAGACCACCAATCACTGCATGCACTGCACTAATACAGATGTTTTACAAGTAAAAAGTTCATGATAATTGGTTGGATCTTCCATCAATCACATGAGCTGCAGATCAGCAGTGTCTGGGACATTGTATGGGGATTGTTATCTAAAGAAGACCATTGTATGGTGAAAATATTGTATCCTGAAGCCTTTGTGACTTGAAGGACCACTGTACTTTTAGATGATGAAAACCTGTTCTGGTAATTTAGTGCTCAATAGGGAACGCTGATATCACTTGACAGAGTCACATATTATATAACCATTTTATTGACTGGAAGCTGAGCAGTGAGAAAGTGATATATACAATTTTTTAGAATGTTTTGAATACATTCATGTTCTGAAAACAAAAAACAGTGGTACCTTGGAACTCATCCTTCGTTTATCCCAGATGGCAGGTAGAGTACCAAAATCATTTACCCAGAAGTAATAATGTCAATTGAAATAATGAGCTCCAACCCTCTGGAAAAATGACCCATTTGGCCACTTTTACAGTTTTCACTCTTCACAGCCTCTTCAGGTTCACATTTCCTATGTAGTCTATTTTAAGGTATTGAGCAATGTCTGACATTTCAGCTCTGCTAGCTCCTGTTCTTAGCATTGGCTAATACAATGATGTTACTGATTGATAGTTGTGAAAAACAATGACACTGTCCAAACAGGGTGTCTGGCTATAAATATGAGCTAGTAGAGCTGTATTTGTCATGAGAGAAGCTTCTATTGAGAGATAAAAACGTACATGCTGCCAAGACACACTGTCAGCTGCTAAATCACTCTATCTTTAATGCCATTACACATAAATGTGCTCTGGAGACCTGACAGGATGGTACCAGGTTGCTTCTGGGTCAGTAACTCTAAGGCAGGGTTCACACGGCTTAAAATCATGGCGCAATTGCGGGACGTATTTCGCCCGCAATTACATAGTGTGCTCTGCAGCGGGGCGGGGCAGGGGGGCTCACCGGCCCCATAGACATTCATTATTAACGGCGCATATACGCCGTGAATAATTGACATGTCACTTCTCTCCCCGCTGGCCATTATGTCCGAGCAGGTAGAGGAGACATCATCCATAGTTCTCTATGAGAACTGTGGATTGCCGTAATGACTGTGACGTATTTCACCCCGTATTTCATGCAGTACGGCGTGAAATACGGGGCAAGATATGTCCCATTTTAAGCCGTGTGAACATAGCCTAATGGTTAAAGTTTTTCTCAGTAAGAAGATGAGATCAGCATGTGATAAGTTCTGTTCTGCTAATAAGACACATCAGGAAGTGACATCATAAGCCTGCCCACTACCAGAACAGAGAGAAGTAATCAGTAATTAGGGAAACTTGTGTAAACAAGCAGAAGTTAGAAATTACTCTAACTCTGAGATGAAGCAAAATTGGAACAGCAATTTATTTGGTAATAACATTTATTTACCTTTCCCTACATATTTAAACTTAACCAAGGAGATGGTACGAACCCTTCAATTTCAATCAGAAGGTATGGGATACTAAGTTGAATGAGTCTTGAAGCCATTGAGTGCTGACTGCACTCCTTCAAATGGGCTGACTTTATATAAAAAACAATAAATTCACTAGCCATTACACAATGAAGTGAACGATAAACCTCTACAGGTCAGCTACCCATGAGGTCCTGGTGGCAAGAGCATTTCTCTGTGGTAATTGGAACCATGAAAAAAATCTTGGCTCTAAAAGTCATGATATCATGGTTTTGATCTTTGGCCTTGTCATCTGTCTAGGTCTTCCGCTATGGTATCCCGACTCATCTCCTAACATTGTCATTTGGATTAGGCACTTTTTAAGAGCACAGCAACATAATAATCTCCTTTTCAGCCCGATATCAGGCGCAGCCCCGTTCATACATGTTTAAATGTCCCGGACGCCATTCTCGTGCGCATTACATAGCTCCTGTGGTAGGCGGGGCGCACTAGAACTATAGCGAAGCTACATATTTACAGCTTCACTATGGCATTTCTAGGTGCATTACAGTTGGAACAGGTAGACCACCTTCATAGTGGTTTACCTGAGCCAGAAATGTCACCCTAGCGGTAGAATGCGCCTGATTTATGACCCGCTGTAAATCAGGTGCATTCTATGCCATTATTATACGCATGAAATTCGGCATTCACACGCCAAATGTCATGCATGTCGCCCACAGTATCTAAGGCATTCAAATTAAAAATACAGTGGTACACTATGGACTAAAGAAACTATCAAAAAGGACATAGGCATTTTGGGAAAAGCATTACTGCTAACTAGGATACATTGAATTTTCAATGTATCCTAGTTAGCAGAATGCTTTTTCCAAAATTCCTATGTTCCTTTTTGATAGTTTCTTTAGTCCATAGTGTGCCACTGTTTTTTGAATTTGAATGTCTATATGTATTGCTGCCACACCAGTGTGCATTTGTGCTTTTTTTAAACAAAGTTTTTTTGATGTGCAAAACCAAATGCTGTTTTTCACAGTAACTACGGCTCTGGAGTTTTTTGACTATTTGTAATGTACTAGAATACAGGTTTTCCAGTCCTTCAAAAATCAGTCTATGTTTTTGTACAACATGTACTTCACCTTTACTCTGCGTTAAAGAGGTCTTGGTCTTCAGGTTTCCATTTAGGCAATGCTTTTGTATGTATACACAGGGCTGGGACAAGGTATACTGGTGCCTAAGGCATATAGAGCAAATTGTGTGCCCTGGCTCCTCCCAGAAAATTCAAATACAGGCAGTCCCCAGGTTACGGACAGGATAGGGACTATAGATTGTTCTTAAGTTGAATTTGTATGTAAGTCGGAGCAGATATATTTATTAAGTGTATCTCCAACACAAAAGTTTTTTTTTTTTTAGTTTTGGATAGTGTAGGGAAGGGTTTCTACATTTGTTTTGCTGTCTGTGCCCCCGTTAAGAAGATTTCACCACATTTTCACATCATGTGCTGCTGTGGCATGCTGGAACTTGTCGTTCCACAGCTACTATCTGTTGTGGAACATGGAACTACAAGTGCCAGCATTCCCCATAAGTCTCCATTTGTAAATAGGGGACAGACTTAAGTCGGAACGGTGTAAGTCGGGGACTGACTGTACCGGGACCTAACCTGGCGCACGATGCCTGCGGTTGCTGCTGGCAGTGTTTTGAACATTAAATATATTTTAAAACATTTTTTTTTTATTTTAAGTTGTAATTTTTGTTTAATTATCTGCTTTGTTTTTTTTTTATTTTGCTGCTTTTTAGGACTATTTCTGCTAAAGGAACACTTCCCCAAGCTTGTACCCTATAACCTAAAAAAAAATATTCTTCATTGCACAGAATGACATGAGGGTATGAGAGGGTCTTGTAAATTTCATGGATTATATACTTTAGGCATTATATATTGCTCTTATTTCCAAGAGGTTTCAAAAGGTATAATTAAGAGGCTTCACTCTAATTCCTGGCCTCTGATATGACCAAATGATAATCTTTCTCAATTACATACTGAACATCTATAATTTATTAACTAATCTTTAATCCAAATACTGTTCTGTAGTTGGGTTACATGTATAGTTTTGAAATAGAGCATTGCAAATCAGACCACATACAATGGTCAATTTATAAAAAAAATATTAACTACTTTTTTTAATCTTTATATCATAATACACAACCCAGTCTCATTATTATGACCATCAGCTAATATCCTCTGTCTGCTGCATGGACAGAAGCTGGACAGGCCGGGAGTGACTCAAACATGTCGAGAAGGTTGTCCCAGGTATTTGGAGCCATAATGACTGCCTCCCACAGCTGCTGGAGGGTGCACATGGGAGAAACCATAAAGCAAACATCATGATCAATATGGTCCCACAGATGTTTAACTGGGTTCAAGTCTGGGTAATTAGTGGGCTTGGGGAGTACTTTAAAGTCTTGGTCATGCAATTGTAACCAATCCTGGATATCTCTAGCCGTTTGAAATGTAACATTGTCTTGCTGGAAGATCCCATCTGCCTCAAGGAAGGTATGCGTGTAGGCGATATTGAAGGATAGATTTATACCCAAATCAATTGAGACGGCCTTCCACATGGATGAGAGGGCCCAGAGAATGCCACAAAGATAATCTCCACACCGTAACGCTGCCAACACCAACTTGTGTTCTTCCAGCAATAGTTGCAGGGTGTTTGTTTTCCAATGTTTCTCATCTAACAGGCCAACCTCCCTCTGTTCGATGAAGCATAAAATGGGACTCATACAAGAAGACAACCTTTTGCCAATCAGCCAATTAGCAGAAGTCCAATTCCGATACTGCCTTGAAAACCGAAGCTTTTTCTGCCAATGCAACTTCGTTAGTATCCATTTGTTTTGGTGCCCCATACACAGTCAGGTTGTTAAACACACGTTTGGTAGCCCTGTGTTCCATTTTGGTGGTGAGCTGCTCCACTGTTGCACGTACTTTTGTACCTGACATTCATCTCTCACATCAATGGCACGTGGTGCTCCACAGTTTTCATGACGCTAATTCACAATGGGGCCATTTGTTCACTCACAATATGCTTACATCACAGGGGCACACAAACAGTTCACAAACTGCACAGTTTCAGAAGTATTGCCACCCTTAACCTGAAAGCCAATCATCATTCCTTTTTGCAACTCATAAATTCCCCCTTGTACCTATGACAGCCATGAGGAATAGGTGGGCAGACCAATATATGGCCCACTGGCACACAGGAGAACTGGGGAAACCCCTGGTGGGCCCTTGAGCATGGCAGACCTGGAGATGCTTTTAAACTGCATTTAAATCCTTGGCAGAGGCAGAAAGGCAGAGAGAAAATGGTAAAAAAATCAAGAAGGAGAGTATAAGGGGCATGTACAGAAGCTATAGAGTTGGCCTCCAGAATCAACTCCACTGGTGGGTCCCAGAATCAACTCCACAGATGGGCCCTCAGAATGAAATTACACTGGTGGTCCCTAGGCATGCCAGTCCGACACTGAAAATACCTGTATACCCTCTGAACCAGCTCACAACTTCCTTTATGAGCTATGTGTTGCCAGCATTGAAAGTAGAAAGTGGTCATAATATTGTGATCTGACTGTCTGTACTCAAGGAATGTGAAAAGAAAAAGTATAAGCAATACCATGAACAGCGCCACCTCCAGACTGTATAAGAAAATGTCACAAATAATACTATTAACAGCGCCACCTCCAGACTGTATGAGAAAATGGAACAAATAATACTATTAACAGCGCCACCTCCAGACCGTATAGGAACATGTTACAAATAATACCATGAACAGCACCACCTCCAGACTGTATAAGAAAATGTCACAAATAATACTATTAACAGCGCCACCTCCAGACTGTATAAGAAAATGTGACAAATAATACCATGAACAGCACCACCTCCAGACTGTATAAGAAAATGTCACAAATAATACTATTAACAGCGCCGCCTCCAGACTGTATAAGAAAATGTCACAAATAATACTATTAACAGCGCCGCCTCCAGACTGTATGGGAAAATGCTACAAATAATACCATGAACAGCGCCACCTCCAGACTGTATAAGAAAATGTCACAAATAATACTATTAACAGCGCCACCTCCAGACTGTATAAGAAAATGTCACAAATAATACTATTAACAGCGCCACCTCCAGACTGTATAAGAAAATGTCACAAATAATACCATGAACAGCGCCACCTCCAGACTGTATAAGAAAATGTCACAAATAATACCATGAACAGTGCCACCTCCACACTGTATAAGAAAATGTCACAAATAATACCATGAACAGTGCCACCCCCCACACTGTATAAGAAAATGTCACAAATAATACCATGAAAAGCGCCACCTCCAGACTGTATGGGAAAATGCTACAAATAATACCATGAACAGCGCCACCTCCAGACTGTATGGGAAAATGCTACAAATAATACCATGAACAGCGCCACCTCCAGACTGTATGGGAAAATGCTACAAATAATACCATGAACAGCGACACCCCCACACTGTATTTGAAAATGTCACAAATAATACCATGAATAGCGCCACCTCCAGACTGTATGGGAAAATGCTACAAATAATACAATGAACAGCGCCACCTCCAGACTGTATGGGAAAATGCTACAAATAATACCATGAACAGCGCCACCTCCAGACTGTATAGGAAAATGCTACAAATAATACCATGAACAGCACCACCTCCAGACTGTATAGGAAAATGCTACAAATAATACCATGAACAGCGCCACCTCCAGACTGTATAGGAAAATGCTACAAATAATACCATGAACAGCGCCACCTCCAGACTGTATGGGAAAATGCTACAAATAATACCATGAACAGCACCACCTCCAGACGGTATAGGAAAATGTCACAAATAATACCATGAACAGTGCCACCTCCAGGCTGTGGCAGGAATAGCATAAAGAATGGCATCAAGATACTATAGGTGTCTGCACCACCTTCTTGATGTTATTATCTTGTTTTACCTCCGCACAAAACTGGAAGGACGGCCTGACAAAACCTCCCACCTAGTTCTCCATGTTAGTATGTGGGGACATGTAAAAGACTGGAAAAGCTCTGCATCCTTATTTTTCCCCCAGACTGACATCCCCAGCAGCTCGCCTGCCAAAGATATGTTAATATGGGTTACTATAAGTAAATAGGTAATTATCAGCTTCTTGTCTTTTCATGCGTCTTCCCATTTTTCCCTTTCATGTTACAATAAATGGAAATGATTGCTGGATGAAATGTTCAGCAATCTTGTGTTATTATCTGTGTTGGCACTTACTGCTACTGTTCTCCAGCAGGGTGATGTGGATGGCTGATCACACATATTTACAATGTAAATCTGTTAGTGCAGCAGTTCTGCCGCTTCTTATGGGAAAAAAAATGTAATATAATCAGAACTCAGAAAGATGTACATGGTTTGTATCCAGCTCCTGGAGAAATGAAATTCATACAGTAAAGACTCACACTTATGAGTGTATGGCCCATGTGTGTGGTTTACTGGATACTAGAGAACACATTCCATCTCTTCTATTTATCTATCAAACATGGGTTGGTGACAACAAAATCTCTAGATTGTAAGGATTTGCCGCTTCATTTCAGGAGTGCAAATACAGTCATATGAAAAAGTTTGGGCACCCCTATTAATCTAAATCATTTTTAGTTCTAAATATTTGGGTATTTGCAACAGCCATTTCAATTTGATATATCTAATAACTAATAAATTTCACATTTTGTGTTTGTACAATAAACCTCATTTCAATCCGGAAATATTTAACTGTGTCCATCAGTTATTAGATATATCAAATTGAAATGGCTGTTGCAAACACCCAAATATTTAGAACTAAAAATGATTAAGATTAATAGGGGTGCCCAAACTTTTTCATATGACTGTATATGTTAGCTGGTCCCATAGATAAGATGAATATGAGACCCCTTTTGTGTTGGTTAATACCCCTGTATAGCAACCTAATACAGTGGTCATTTAAAATACAATATTAATTGGTTCTGGGGCGACCATTGTCTGCTGAAATCCCAAGGGTATGTTCCCACGATGTACAGTACAGCACCACATTCATAGGCTTAGACACATTTATGATTCTTGGATGCCAACCCTTGGCGCAGAACAGTTAGAACAGCCAGACCAGGTCAAACGTGGTGCCTGAGCCAGACTTGTCGTATAGCACTACACTGCCCTGTATGTATGACCTGCAGAAGAACAGCCAGACCAGGTCAAACGTGGTGCCTGAGCCAGACTTGTCGTATAGCACTACACTGCCCTGTATGTATGAACTGCAGAAGAACAGGTTCATACATTGTGCCGCAGTCTACACTGCCTTAAAGCGATTTAGAACTGGCCGGTCAGCGCCAAGATTCATACATGTCACCTTCATGAAAGAAAACTATTACTTTTACAATTCAAACACAATTTCTGATTTTCAGTAAATTTCCTTTAATTGAAGGGTACCAACAATTTTGTCCAGGTGTGTGTATATATGTATATAGCATAGATGTCCATAAATGAAGTTATGTGTAGTAATGAGATGAGACACAGAGGAAAAGTATTGAACACGCCCTTATTGGTGATGACAGCTTCAAGACACCTTCTGTATGGAGAAACTAGTCCCCTGCATTGCTCAGGTGGGATTTTGGCTCATTCTTCCACACAAACACTCTTCACATCCTGAAGGTTCTGTGGGTTCCTTCTGTGAACTCTGAGCTTTAGTTCTTTCCATAAATTTTCCTGTGCCGAGTGTTTGGGATCATTGTCTTGCTGAAGTGTGCACCCTCATGTCGACTTCATCATCCTGGTAGATGGCAGCAGATTTTTATCAAGAATGTCTCTGTATATTTATCCATTCATCCTTCCTTCAATTATATGACGTTTTCTAATGCCGTATGCTGACGTTTTCTAATGCCCCACACCATGATGTTCCACCTCCCAGCTTTACCGTTGGTATTTGGCTTTGGGGTGATATGCAGTGCTTTTTTGTCTCCAAAAATGGTGTATATTATGGCATCCAATGAGTTCAATTCTGGACTCAATGACTATATTCTCCAGCTACTTACAGTCTTGTTAAATGTTTTTGAGCAAACATTAAATGCACTTGAACATGCTTTTTGTTCAGCAAAGGAGTCTTGCGTGGTGAGCGTACATACAGGCCGTGGAGGGTGAGTGCATTACTTATTGTTGTACTTGCTGATTCCAGGTCTTTCTGTAGTTCTTCACAGGTGATGCTTGACTTCTGGGCAACTATTCTGATTTTTTTCACTCCTCTGTCTGATATCTTGTGGGGAGCACCTAGTCATGGACAGTTTATGGTGTAATGTTGTTCTTTCCAGTTTTGGATTATGGCCCCAACACTGCTCACTGGAACCTTCAGTAATTTAGAAATTCTTCTGTAACCAATGCCATAAGCATGTTTTGCAACAATTAGGTTGTGAAGGTCTTAAGATAGCTCATTGATTTTACCCATCATGAGATGTTTCCTGTGAGGCACTTGGTAATGAGACACATTTTTATAGTTGAACCAGCTGATATTATTTTTCACTAAGTGGCAGGATTGCTTTTTAATTACTTATAGAGTTCAGCTGGTGTCAGGACTTTCCATGGCTTTTTGCACCTCTCTTTCTTCATGTGTTCAATACTTTTTCCCTGTGTCATTTCTCATTATGACACATAACTTAGAGGTTTTCTCACCATGCTGTTTCACAAAGTCACAGGCAGATTCAGCTTGGTCAGGCTGTGGGTGGTTCTATAGCAGTGATTAGCATATTTAGCTCCTCTGTACCTAAACGAGCTGTTACACTACCATACGTGCAGGAGATTTAATCTTGAGTAACTAAAAGCTATAGACCTCCAAAGAGTGATTACAGGTGCTTTTCACTAATTACTTTCTTACTAATCTTTTTTAAGATAAAGTCCGGACATGATGACATGACTCCTTGCTCTCTGTCAGAAAAGGAGAGCAGGATGGTAACCAGAGAAACCCATGTGTTCATAGAGCAGATAAAATCTCTCTTATCTCCTGACCAGGGAAAAAGTCTTCAATTATCTGTTCCTACCCGTTGAAAGTTAATCTTTGTAGTGAGCAAAACTTTTAATTTATGGTAATATACGGTTGATTTCTTTGCCTGTGTTGATTAGATGGGTTGTTACCAACATCTGGTGAGAATTTCATGTCAACAGCACCTTTAGAAATATATTTACTTAGAAAATTGGTGATTTGTTCAATACTTATTTCATCTGCTGTATATATTTGTACAGCTTTTTTTGGGTACAGTTTGTGTAAAATCCATGTCATGAAATAATGGGATGTGGTGTACAGGTTGAATTCATGCAGATTTCAGCACAGATTCTATGCCAACAGTGTTAACAAGGCCTTTGATTTCCTATGAGTAAAGACAAGGTTCATGCTCAGTTGAAGAGCAATTCCCTCACAAAACATTATTATATTGCTCTCTGTGGTAAAACCCACAATATTGCCCACAAATCCCAATTAGAAGGCAGGTTATCATCAAATGACCTCCCAGACCCAAGCTGTTAGAAATGTCGGCTGATTTACTAGAAGGGAACGTAACAGGAAATTTAAGTTTACATTTCTAAAACATTAATGTTATAATACTCAAAAGCTAAGAACAGTAAAAAAAATAGTAATATAATTTGATATCCTAACAAATCACAGAAAAAGAACACTATCTAGGGCCCTACTAAAATATAACTTTTAATAATTACTCTTAAAAAATATTACCAAAAATAGACATTACACTTACAAATTTAAAAATATCAATTCTTATACCTAATAAAGTTATTCCTAAAGAGACATAGTGTATACATTAATATCTTGTCTGTGAAGCTTGATATATCATTACTCACGATTAGCAGATTCACACAGATCAGTTCTTTATACCGCCAATACTGAGGAAAGAACTACATATACATGGAAAGGATATTCACATGAATGGATTCCCTATGCTCTTCCCTAATATAGGACAGAGTAAGCGTCCCGAAAAGGACGGCCCCGTCAATACAAAACTGTCCCTATATTAAATGCTATGAATAGAAACTGTTAGTCATAAATAATATATTAATCATAAGGCACATAGCCCCATCCCGACGCGTTTCCCCCCTGTAACAGTCCACAGGGGTTCATCAGGGGACCACCTAAAGTGGCTATGCCTATAGATATAGAAATTGATATTCTAGTGCTCCCCAGTCATGATGTACTGGTGAAGCCACTGACACTCGTGTGTACTGTCTTTAAAAAGTAAATGCTCCACCTACTCTGATCTTACTTACCAATTGGAGGTAGCCATAGTCACGATGATCTGTGGACGGCATATCGGCGTGTGTCGGCACCTATTGCGCCGGCGCATCAAGGTAGGAAGTGCCTCATTGCACTTCCGCCCTAAGTTTGTCAATGCACATCATACACAGACCTGGCGGAAATACGTCATCACACCAGCGTGTGCGCGCGCATCCGCCAGTAATCAGCGGCAGAGCGTAAAGGCATCGCATCCATTAGCTTTACACATGCGTACGCCAGCGAGGGTGACACACTAATGTAACCATGGCAACAATGGGTCCACACATTAGCTTATTTATATAGACAGCAGACACTTCGTATAATCCCATCCGAGTCTATCCTCTTAAATGATTATATTATTCTATTCAATAACCAGGGAAAATACCCTGTTGAGGTAGGAGCAAAAAATTCTTTATCATGATAAATAAAACAATAGATAATCAGTCAGAAAAAACATCAAAGCTATCTCGCTTCCATATCCGTCTAGAAGAATTAATCCCACTTATTTTAGATACAGTTATCAAATAAAACATCCAAAATAGAGTGTCTCATTTAAACCCTTAGGTTGGACTGTGTCAAGCCTAAAGGTCCATTCGGTTTCTTTTCTTAATAATTTTTTATCCAGATCTCCCTTTCTTGTTGATTGATTGATTTTTTCAATGACAGACACTTTAATATCAGAGTAAATCCCATTATGTTTTAACCACACATGACTAACAGTTTCTATTCATAGCATTTAATATAGGGACAGTTTTGTATTGACGGGTCCGTCCTTTTCGGGACGCGTACTCTGTTAGGGAAGAGCATAGGGATATGTGGATATCCTTTTGTGAAGAAAATTGACTCAAAATGACAGACCTCTCTCCAACCTAATCTAGTCAGAACACAGCTTCCCCCACCACAGGACAAGCTCAATTTACATGTTAATCAGCACAGCTCTCTTCCCCAATGCCTCTGTAGGAAGTCGCCACAGCATGGGGTCAACCCATGAAAGGATCCTCATGTAACCTAATTAGCACTGAACAAATGCTGGTCCAAGCTCGCAAGCTTCAAAGACTTTGCTCAATCCAACCCAGTCGGGTCGTCTCCGATATTTCATATCGATTTATAGGCGACCAGCTCATAACTGGTCCATGGCGAGTTCATATCTCAAAATATGGAACTCTCCCGCACGCACATTCCCATTTCCAGGTTTCCAAGGCGCAGGGGGACTGAGATATCCACAACCGGACCCCGGGAGTCCATAAGATAGGCGTGTCTCATATCCAGGCGTTGGGTAGATCCAGCCGGTTCTGATGATGCTACCGGCTCGGTTCTGTGCCAAGGCCCTGCCGAGTTATAGTCCATTTTTGGGTTTGTATCAGAAACTGCCTGACCTGAGTGGGAGGAGTTCATAAACCGTCCCAGGGGTGTGTAGGGGGCTGCCACGTGGGCTGTCCCCTCACAGATATAAGCCAGAGCCAGGGTTGGCTCTTGCTTTGATCCAGGAGGGGGGCCACCTAAGAAAAGTTCCAGGACATCCGCATGCAGCAGCCAGGCCACATATGCCCCCCATGCGGCCGGGCCCCAAGCAACAAGGTAACTTGACTTATTTTAACTGCCTTTTGTCTGTAATCCATAATTGTATTTGCACCTCTCTCTGACCTGTATATTATTATCCATCTTGTACATATTACCTGTCTAGTGTGCCCTTCAAGGCTAATTAAATCTATAAACTTTAATCTGAGTTAGTCTGTCTTGATCAACGGCCTCACACGCCTAATTCTCGGTCTATAGTATATAGCTACCCAAGGGTTGGTTCCTGACTCTGCTATAAGTCAGTAACGGACCGGTCTTATAACTAAATGAGCGAACTGGTGGCAGCATTGTTGTTTCCCTGTGCTAGTGTGGGCAAGGGTTAACAGTGGAACAGTATCTGGCTGACCTTGAGCTCCCCCCTAGTGGGCAGCGCAACATCGAGATACACCCCAAGTCAGGCCGTCGTCCCTCAAGCGGGCCGGCGGACTAGGCTGTTTTCGTCACACCTTTCCTTGTATATGTAGTTCTTTCCTCAGTGTTGGCGGTATAAAGAACTGATCTGTGTGAATCTGCTAATCGTGAGTAAAGATATATCAAGCTTCACAGACAAGATATTAATGTATACACTATGTCTCTTTAGGAATAACTTTATGAGGTATAAGAATTGATATTTTTAAATTTGTAAGTGTAATGTCTATTTTTGGTAATATTTTTAAGAGTAATTATTAAAAGTTATATTTTAGTAGGACCCTAGATAGTGTTCTTTTTCTGTGATTTGTTATGATTTGGGCTTTTTTGGTATTCCCTGCCATTCTTGGGGTAATCTGTGATTGTGTTCAGTTTTGATATATATTTTTTCTATGGAAGGATTTTTGAGTACTCCCATTAGAAGAGAGGGCTGGATGATAGAGGCCAATAGAGTGTTCTCAATAAATGAGAGTAACAAGGACAATGATAGTCCAGATTTAAAAACGGTGTTTAATGAATTATATGTTGGTTATCGGGACAATATAAAATCATGGTGGGAAACCCAAAGTCTCGATAACTTCATTAAGGCCAGGATTATACCCAAAGGGCTTAGGATTAATGTGAGCCCAGCAAATCGTTCAAGATCCCCTGAGGTAATTCAAAAATGGGAACAGGAACTTATTGAGAGTTCATTAAGGCTAATGCAGATTCTATTAGATGAGGAAAAAAAAACCTTGGAGAAGACCTCTAAACATTTGAATGAATTGATTGAAAAAACATTAAAGTTTAAGAGTGATCCGGATTTTGGTAAATGAGAGAATTTTTTACAGAACGCAATTGAGAAGTATCAGAACTCGATTAAATATAGGAAGCATCAACAGTTTAGCCGAGATCTCAGTGAGTTTCGGGAACATAAGGCCTTCTCGTTTTTGGGTGAGAGAGATCAAACAGACACTGACATCTCCTCTTCTGACCAGGAGAATAGTGATATTGAGGGGAGACGCTTTGAGACAAGGAAGGGTAGATCATTCAGAGGAAGACAGGGATATCAATCTAATAGAAGGTGGTATCAATCAAGGAGAGGAGGATCGCAATGGAGAGAAAGGGTTCCATCGATGCATATGACGGGAACAAATGGAAGTCGAGTCAATATGGGAGGTGCAATGGCCTACTCCTCATCTTCCTCTTTATCTGCTCTCTTAATGACTTCCCAGTCATTTCCTTTTTTAGAGAAGGAAATGGTTCCAGAGACATCAGCAGGGAAAGTAGGGAAGGGGGTAGGAAGGAAGAAACAATAACCCCAAAAGATAAGAATCAGATCATTAACCTTTCTCAGCGGATTCTTACAGCTGAAGAAATAAGTATGCTCAGTAAAGGTCTATCATTTGTGCCTATCAGCAGATTTAAACGTTTTGAGTGGGTTAAGGACTTGAATTTATTCACAAGGAAACTGAAATGGTATAAACATTTTAAAATTGAAGAAAAACGCCTATGTGAAACCTTGGGTATTGAGGGATCTGATTTGGAGGGGGTCAGGACTCTGGCAGGAATGCTAGAAGAGAATGAGGGTGTGAGGGATGTGCAGGCCTACACAGACCTTAAGGTTAAAAGCAACAGGATGCCCCCCGCCATTTGTACACCGGAGATTGACATCTTTTTGGGACTAGTAGAGAAAGATCTAGAAAAACTGGAGAGAAGGTCCCAGGGAGTGACTCAATCATGGAGGAGAAACTTGAATCCAGGGGAAATGAAAGCATTACTGAATCTTGAAAAGGATGCAACCATTGTCATCAAGCCCTCTGACAAAGGGGGGAACTTGGTGATAATGGATCAAGAGCAATATGTCAAAATGTGTCAGGATCTCCTGAAGGATAAAGAACGCTATGCTGTCCTCAAGAGAGACCAGACTGAGATGTATCTTAAGGAATTGGAGGGCTATATTGTGGAAGCCCTGGATTTAGGGATAATCTCCAAAAATGAATCTCAATTCCTCCTCCCAAAGAAACCTCAAATTGCCACCTTCTACTCATTGCCTAAAATCCACAAAGGGATATGTCCCCTAAAGGGACGCCCTATAGTCTCGGGGATTGACTCTCTCACCTAGAATTTAGGAGTATATTTGGATAAGACCCTAAGGAATTTTGTAACAGCATTACCTTCCTATATAAGGGACAGCTCTGATCTATTGAAGAGGCTGGAGGGCATCAGTATTGATGCTGATGTCAAGTTGGCATCTATAGATGTTGAGGCCTTATACAGTACAGTATACGGCATGAATTAGGCCTTAAAGCCACTGAACATTTCTTGAGAACAAGGGGCATAAAACACAGGAACCATAACATTTTTATCTTAAAACTGTTGGAGTTCGCTTTAACCCATAACTTCTTCCTCTTCGGGCTCAGACTCTACCACCAGCTCAGGGGCACGGCAATGGGGAGCCCTTGTGCTCCCACATATGCTAATTTGTTCCTGGGCTGGTGGGAGGAGACTCTGGTGTTCGAGGAGGAAGGTAATGAGTTTACCCCACATATTTTGTTTTGGGGACGTTTTATAGATGATTTCCTAATCCTGTGGCAAGGGTCGATTGAATTATTTAATAACTTTGTTAGCACCCTCAACAATAACCAAATAGGTCTACACTTTACAAGTGAAATTCATGAGAGAGAACTGTCCTTTTTAGATCTAAGAATTTGGAAGGATTCTTTGGGCCAATTGCAGACAGAGACGTATAGAAAACCGACAGCAACCAATAATCTCCTGAGATGGGAAAGCCATCATCCCACAAACCTAAAGAGAGGCATTCCGAGAGGTCAATACCTCAGAGTGAGGAGGAACTGTTCCCAAATTGATAATTTTTATAGACCATCTAGGGAACTCCGTGAGAGGTTTGTGGAGAGGGGGTACCCTGTGCCAGTATTGCAATCAGCATTTAACCATGCAGTCACATGTAATCGGACTGAGCTATTAACGCCAAGAATAAGAGAGTCGGGTAAAGAGAACTTTAGGATTATAGGGACCTACGATGATACCACACAGGAAGTGATAATGATTCTAAAGAGACATTGGGGAGTACTTAGAAATGATGTAGATCTACATGAGGTTTTAACGGAACGCCCATTAGTGACGTTTAGACGGGGACGGTCCTTAAAGGATAGACTCGTTCACAGTCACTATATCCCCCCCAAGAAGAATAGGATCATGGTTAGAACGTAGACCTATAGGGATGTTTAAATGTGGCAGATGCATGTACTGCCCATTTGTCGATCAGTCAAAGACCTTCAGAAGTACTGTGACGAAGAAGGTATATGACATCCGAGATTTTGTAAATTGTGACTCCGAGGGGGTGGTTTACTTGATAACATGCTCATGTAATCTTCAATATGTGGGCAAAACCTTGAGACCCCTTAAGAAAAGATTTGGAGAACACCTAGGGGATATTAGAAACCATCGTGAAACCCCTCTCTCACAACATTTGTGGTTAAAACATAACGGGATTTACTCTGATATCAAAGTGTCTGTCATTGAAAAAATCAATCAATCAACAAGAAAGGGAGATCTGGATAAAAAATTATTAAGAAAAGAAACCGAATGGACCTTTAGGCTTGACACAGTCCTACCTAAGGGTTTAAATGAGACACTCTATTTTGGATGTTTTATTTGATATCTGTATCTTAAATAAGTGGGATTAATTCTTCTAGACGGATATGGAAGCGAGATAGCTTTGACGTTTTTTTCTGACTGATTATCTATTGTTTTATTTATCATGATAAGAAATTTTTTGCTCCTACCTCAACAGGGTATTTTCCCTGGTTATTGAATAGAATAATATAATCATTTAAGAGGATAGACTCGGATGGGCTTATATGAAGTGTCTGCTGTTTATATAAACAAGCTAATGTACGGACCCATTGTTGCCATGGTTACATTAGTGTGTCGCCCTCGCTGGCGTACGCATGTGTAGAGCTAATGGATGCGATGCCTGGAGGGCGGAAGTGTATCTGGCGGTCTATTTGGATGGCGGAAGTGTCCTTTACGCTCTGCCGCTGACTACTGGCGGATGCGCGCGCACACGCTGGTGTGATGACGTATTTCCGCCAGGTCTGTGTATGATGTGCATTGACAAACTTAGGGCGGAAGTGCAATGACGCACTTCCTACCTTGATGCGCCGGCACAATAGGTGCCGACACACGCCGATATGCCGTCCACAGATCATCGTGACTATGGCTACCTCCAATTGGTAAGTAAGATCAGAGGGGGTGGAGCATTTACTTTTTAAAGACAGTACACACGAGTGTCATGGTTCACAGTAGCATATTGGAAGCAGCTAGAATTTTCAATTTCTATATCTATAGGCATAGCCAATTTTAGGTGGTCCCTATGAACCCCTGTGGAACTGTTAAGGGGGAACGCGTCGGATGGGCTATGTGCCTTATGATTAATATATTATTTATGACTAAACAGTTTCATTCATAGCATTTAATATAGGGACAGTTTTGTATTGACGGGGCCGTCCTTTTCGGGACGCTTACTCTGTCCTATATTAGGGAAGAGCATAGGGAATCCATTCATGTGAATATCCTTTCCTTGTATATGTAGTTCTTTCCTCAGTGTTGGCGGTATAAAGAACTGATCTGTGTGAATCTGCTAATCGTGAGTAATGATATATCAAGCTTCACAGATAAGATATTAATGTATACACTATGTCTCTTTAGGAATAAATTTATTAGGTATAAGAATTGATATTTTTAAATTTGTAAGTGTAATGTCTATTTTTGGTAATATTTTTAAGAGTAATTATTAAAAGTTATATTTTAGTAGGGCCCTAGATAGTGTTCTTTTTCTGTGATTTGTTAGGATTTGGGCTTTTTTGGTATTCCCTGCCATTATTGGGGTAATCTGTGATTGTAATTTGATATCCTACTCATCTCTGGTTTAAAAGAAAATAGGGCCATGGACAACATGCAAAGTAGGGTTCTTGCTACTCTGACACTTTTTTCTAGTAATTTCAGCCTTCATAACAACTTCATATGGAAATAACCTGCCAGGATAATGCTGTGATATATACAGTAGCTCATGAAAATAAAACCAAGTGGTATCAAAACATGTAGAATGTCAAAAATATTTTCTTGGAGAGCCCACTTAATACTGTCATATAGGTCTCATATAATAAAGTTTAAATCCAAGCTTTGGTTTGAACCTAAGGTTTCTGTCTGAAGCCCCCTCAGAAATGGGCACATTGAACAAATGCCAAGTTTGCTGCCACCCCTAAAACTTGTCCTATATCTTTATGAATAAGGGTCAATTTGTATATTAATCAGCATGCCGCTTAGCATACAAATATTTCTTTTAAAAAGGTCCGATCTGTTAAGTTCAAGGGGGACTATTATTTAGTACCTGTAGTAGCACTACATAAAGAAGAGCTTCAAGTCTAGACCAAATAAATTAGTATAAATACAAAGGGAAGGTCAGAAGCATTTTACTAGATTGGGCATATTGGACATGCCGTACCTGGATTCTAGGTCAAATAAAAATATTTGCTAAAATTAGCTTTTATTAAAGGGGTTTTTCCACGATGTAATGTTGACGTGGGAACCTCCAAAATGGGTATTTAATCACTTTTGCTCAGTCTCCCTTAGTTTACTGAAAGTTTACACGACCAGGACACTGACAGGAGCTGATCTGGCTGCGCTTGCATGTTTGCACTTCTTATCTGATGACAGGGAACATGAAGGAGCTTGCAAGGGGCTGGGAAGAAAGTGCAGTGTATGAGGCTGTGTCTTTTGTATAATCCACTAGTTGTAATGTAATTATTTAAGTAAACATTGTAGACTCTCCCTTCTTCCTCGCTCTCTGCTCACCCCCTCCCTCTCACCCCTGCAGCCGTTTATGACTCAGCATGCTTTGTTCATATTCTCTCCTGAGCAGATAAGAGGTAAGGAACTCACTTCCTGGCAAAACCCCTTTAAAGTTGTAATTGTCACAGAAATGTGTGTTGTGTATGGTGTAATAGGAAAGTGTGTTATGTACAGTATTTCCCAGTGACTACAGATTCTTTATGTTTGACCCCCTCTCCACAGATCAATTATGTGTGTTCCGCTGTTTACAAGTTGGTTTATTCAAGCCTCATTAATTCTGGTTATAAACCACGAGGCCTCATTTATTGAAGGTAATAGTTTATCTCCAAAGCAACAACTTTTGACATGGGGGCCTAAAGTCTTATCTACTTTAAAGGTTAGCCAGACCCTCATCTGTTCATTCAACCCTGTCATCCCTCCAAACCACATCACAATAGGTGAAACCAAGGTTTTAAACAATTAGGTAATTCTCTGCCTTCCCTTTATCACCTTTTCAGACAGTCAGGGACAACAAATGACCCTAATGAACTGATGGGCAGCTCTGAAATCTGAAATGAGTGTGCAGACAGCAAAAAAAATGGTTTCAACAGAAGAAACTCATTCACAGTGTGGAGTTCAGCCATCAGTTGAGCTGTGGCCCAATTCTTTAATTGCCCCCAGAAACAGAAGATAATCTACATTGTGTTAGGTGTTTTCTGCAATTTCTCCCTTTTTATTTTATAACTGTATTGCATGTGTGTATGTATGTCATCTTATTTTATCATTATTAAAACGTGTCTACTCTAAGAATCCATAGCCTTGATCCCAGTGTTAAACCCTGTGACTGCTGGAGAGCGTGCTATAGTGCCAGTGAGCGGTGTTTGTGGGTAGTCTTTTCCTCCAATATTGATTATTGAGGAAGGTGGTGACAGCGTATATTTTGGAGCACCTGGATTGTGTTGGGCTTTGATTTATACTCAATTTGCCACCTGAGTGAAAGGTGAGTGCACATAAGATTGAGTGGAAATAAATTAACCCCTTTATAGTAGTCCCCACATCACGTGCTGGCAAGGGTATACGTGACAGTAATTATAAAGGTTTGTTCCTTATACAGTAAATACTGCTTAGCAGTCATCTGACTCGTCTTTTTCTGCACCTGAAAACTGAATTCCAATAGACACAGATTCTTGCAGACTATGCACATTTAAGTTGCTTAATATAAATCTCCCTTTTTTTACCATTCATCTATTTCACTCAAATACTCATGCCGACTGCAAAATTGCCATGAAATACAAAAAGAGATTTTGAGTTTGAGCATAAATCTTACTAGACAATAAAAAATATCAATGAAATTGAGTTGTGTTATGTCCACAATTTGATACAGGACCACCCAGCTAAAACAGACAGTGTAACTCCTGCCAAGTTATTTTCTATTAGTTTTGGATAGTATAGTAAAGAGCTATAAGTAGCATGGTAGCTCAGTGGTCCCAAATCCCAACAATTATAACATCTACAAGGAGTTTGGGTTACCTCCAGTTACTCTATAGAATAAAATGGTGCTATATAAATGAATAAAATAAATAACAACCCTATAATATTTGTTTGGCTGCCTGTGTCCTTGTTCAGATTTCACCTCACTTTTTGTCCCTCAGGGTAATAATATTCATACTGCACACCTTGGTTATGTAAGTCTGTGGGGTGCCCAGTGGTAAGATTTTTTTCCTGTATACGGCTGTAGCGAATCGACGCACGACTTGTCTTGAATTCATGAAATGTATATAATTTATTTTAAGCAAACATAAAGATGAGCAGGTAGAGTAGCTCTCCATGGAGCAACAATCAAGTAGATACTGAAAACGGCAATGTTTTAAGTCCAGATATACGTGCCACATTTCGACCCATTTCGATGGCTTTCTACTGATCACATCTGGAGGAAGAGAGTCTGGTGACACATATGCAAGCGGTGGCAGTGAATAGCATGCAATGTTACTAAAGAAGTGGGGAGAGCCAAGGTGCCTGGGGCAAAAGTAAATTGGGCGTGTGTCAGATCATAAGTTATACCCCATTGCTTTAGCCCTGCGCTCCCCATACTACATCCTTCATTCTTAAGTATGAGTCATAGGTAAATTGGAAGTTTGTAACTTAGTGAATGCCTGTATTTTATTATAACACATCAGAACCAAGAGAAAGTATAGCTAAAGAGGGAAAGGTTACTTAACTATTCCTCCTGGAAAAGGGGAACATTGTCACCTCCAAAATGTACATTGTATTTAAGAAGAATTGGACTAGCTTTGTTCCCTAATAGCAAGCACATGGTGCTATAAGTTTCCTCTCTAAGAGACTTGTGGTCTAGGATGTGGCCATCATTTGTTTTAAAGGGAATCTGTCGCAAACTTATTTTTTTACTTATTAAATCAAGACCCTGATCCATATTCTTTTCCTCTTAGCCGTTTTTATTTCCTGATTGTAGATTTCTCAATTTGGCCATCTATATATTTTTTTAAAAGTGTTTATTTTGAAAATATTTTGATTTTTCCAACATCAACTTCCTCACAACAATTAACTGAAAGTCATGCATACTACATATATATATATATATATATATATATATATTATTATATATATATATTTTATATATTTATATTATATATATATATATATATATATATATATATATATAATATATATATATATAATTTATATGTCTATCTGGCTGTACCTTATACATAAAATTGCACTTGATTTCAACATTGACCGTATACAAATGGCCATCTATATATTATTGTGGGGAAGACATTCTTTCACTGCTTTAACAGCAGTCAGAGAGATGCTTTACAGCAGCTTCATGCACATAGAAGCATTAAGACTGATTCTGTCCCACAGACTTCTATAGGAGAGTTTTCTAGTCATGCTGTGTGACCTGGGAAGAAATCACTGTGCATGGAGGTGAGAGGGGGAGCTGTGACTATCTCCTCTTATAACTGATGGATTCTGTGTTATCTATACACACTGGTGTCTCCTTTCAGTTTGACCTTGCTTTTACTGATAATGAGCAGACACTGAATATCTCCCTCTACAGAACAGGAAGTGTCAGACTATTATTAGGCTTAGTGGCCAAAGTGAAAATTGCAGTACTTAAGAATTATTAAAAAATATTGAAAGTGATATGGAAAATTAAAAAAACATAACCAAAAATTCCTAAAAAATGTGTTTAAAATAAAATTGTGAGTTAAAAAACAATAACATTCCCTTTAAGTAGCAATAACTGCTTTACATAGGGATGGTAACAGATCGATGGCATTTGTCTTGAAGGATAGAGGAGGGAGCAATTCTGTTAGAAGTCAGCAGATGGATAAAACTTCTGTAAAGGTTCAGTACAATAAAGAAATAAGTGTCCACTAAATCACTGACAATTTGACACAAAACTTTTCACCAACTAAGAACTAGACATTTGTCTCTAAGGCCATGTTCACACGGCTTAAAATGGGCCGTATTTCGGTCCGTAATTATGCGCCAAAGTGCGCAAATTACGGGCTGAAAACGTCCCATTCATTACGGTAATCCACAGTTCTCATAGAGAACTATGGATTACGTCTCCTCTCACTGCTCGGCGAATCCGCCGGGCGGGGAGATAATTGACATGTGAATTACCAGCGGCGTATACGCCCGCTGGTAATGCAAGTCTATGGGCCGGCGAAGTGCCGGCCCCCCGCTCACTCCCCCGCTCCCGCCCCCAGCCACACGGCGTAATTGCGGGGCGTAATTACGTCCCGCAGTTAAGCCGTGTGAACATAGCCTAAAAGTCACAAGTGACTGGTTACTTTCTAATGGAATAGACCTTCTCTAATGATTCAGCAGAAATTTGACAACCATCAGCAGCGTGAGGATGGAGAGAACAGGATATCACCTAGATATTATAGACCCTGCATTAGTGGTAGCTCAACAGAGACTGCACAGGTACAAACTGCATCGCATTAAGGTAATGGATTTAAAACCATAAAGTCATCAAGAATTGGACCAAAAAGAACTACTGTATCAATAGGATTTGAACACCCTCTCTTTTCCACAAAAATAAATGCAATTGTCACACACCAGTCCTTGTTGCCTGTTTCCACCATAAAAAAAACATTGTCTTATTATAGTACATACCTAGTTCCAATATTTCTACCTCTTATTGCACAATATGTTACCAACCAATTTAGGATGACTATAGTACAGCCACATGTTAGGTTTGCATATTACAGATACAATACCCAGCCTCACAATGTTCTATTTAAACAATAACCTTTGAACCCTTTGATCCCAATCCTAAATTGGAGGATATATGGATCTTAGGCCAGGTCCACATCTATGTTGGAGGTTCCATTTGGAGCTTCCATCACAGATTTCATCAAAAATGTCGGAAAAATAGTGCAGCATGTCTATGTTTTCCTTTCAAATTAGTCAGTAGGGTTCATCAGGCCCCATTGGTGTCAGTAATGAAACAAATCTGATTCCACCTCTGTGATGGAGGCTCTGAATGAAACCTTCGACGCAGATGTAAACCAGTTCTTATTGACAGAGAAACAAATCTTAGAATATTACATAGTATGTATTATAATAAGACAAGTTCCGTAGCTTCTTTATTCATTTTACTCCCATTATCTAATGTATTCTGAATAACAATGAATAAATATCCATAAAGGGGTTTTCCTATCTTGCAGCTTCACAGAGCCTACTCTTCACAACCAGCTTCAGACTTCCACTTCCTGTTCAGGCTGTGGGTGGTTCTACAGCAGTGACTGACATTTCAGCTCTGCTATTCCTAGCAGAGCCTGATAGACATTTTTGATGGACAGGTTTTAACAACATGGAATAAGACCACAAAACTCTAGAGGGTTAAAGTTTGTCAGTAACAAAAATAAACAAGCTGTGATGATGCTGATGAGACACAGCAGGGAGCAATATTACCATCCCCACCAGGGCTGCTGGAGCAGAAATGGATGGTAGGTAACCTAGGATCTTTTGTAACTGCTCGAACACTGAAATGAAGCAAAATCAGAGCTGCAATGTATTTAGTAATAGTTTTGATTTACCTATGCCTATATGTCTTAAGCCAGTCATTGTGGTAGGAATACCCCTTTAAGGATTGACTGTACATAGCTGTAAAAATAAATTTCTTAAGAAAAACATTTAGTCTACAGGAATGTAGTAAGATAGAACTATGAAGAAGCTAAAGGAAAGCATTTTGCCTACAGTGCAGAAGACAGAGTAGAGGTTAAAGGGGATGTATCGCTTCCTTACTTCGGCTGAGTCACACTTCTCTTAGCTTCCCAGCTCTGTGAATGCAGGGGCGTTTCTTCCCCTCCCAGCTGGATGACATCATCCCCCCTTCACTGCTGGCCTGAGACTCCCCCCCCTCGGAGTACACATATCACTGTGTCTCTCCCGATCAGTCGTATTTTATAAGAGCTGTATACATACACCCGGCTGCATTCAATCTCATCTGCGCACTGATCTCTCACAGCTGGAGATGTATTACAGCTTTCTAAGAACGGCACAGATCTGCTTGTATGCAGGAGAGTTAGGCACAGGGTCAAAAGTCATGGTTTTCTCATTGTACAATCTGCTGCAGTCTGTTTCTGCTAGGTGTGGAAACAGAAAATGCTACAGCCCCTAACTCTGAGTCAGAGACACAGCTCGGTGAATCGACCCAGGGGCTGTACAGAATGTAAATGAGCTCTCAGCTATTGAATTGCAAGGAGGGAATCAGACCCACACTGGATATCAGTGTAAATAAAAACACAAGATAAGGGACACTGTGAGAACAAGGCAGCTTTGCTAATGACATCCAATTGCAAAGTTGCTTGTTTTCACTGTCCACTTATTCTGAAGACCATTTAATGAAACGATAACACCCCTTTAAGTAGTTGGGGCTGTATTCACTTTAATAGAGCTCCTAATCCTTTAAGTAGATAAGCAGACGATTTACAGAAATTCATTGCCATGGCGAGATTTTTGCTCTTCAACATCTCACTATCCTGGTAAAAAGTAACAAGTAGGCCTCGTTCACACGGCTTATTTCGCCGCGTATTTGCCGACGGATTGACGATCGTCAATCCGTCGGCAAATCCGTCCGAAATAGTCACAGACTATTTTCTATTGATTTAAATAGAAAATACGGCTCGTCGTACACAAGACGCGTAGTTCGTTCCGGATTGCCGCCGCGGATTGACGACGGCAATCCGGACGGAAAAACAAATCACATGTCAAATTATTTACGGACGGATTCACCACCTACAATGATTGTAGATGGTGAATCCGTCGGAAATCAGTTACAAATACGTGCCACACTTAGTGGCACTTATTTGCAACTGATTTTCAACTGATTTCAGAACGTATTTACCATCGGCAATCCGATGTAAATACGTTCTGAAATAAGCCGTGTGAACGAGGCCGTAGTCTTATGCATGTCAGAGTTTCTGCTGGTACATTATAGCTGCTAACCAGTTATACAACATGCAGATACTCTGTAAAATAGTTCAATTTCCATACAATATCACAGCGTAATCCTATCTAAATTATTGTTACGTATCAAAATATCCTCATCAATATATGATCGTAGCACTTAGGACTTGTGTTGCACTTCTGATTCGGGTATGGTTGGTTCGTCCTGATCCGTATGTTGCTGGTGATGGTGGTAAAATCATTCGACCAGTCACCAGCCTATTCCCAGACAGGAAAAAGGAACTGTATCATTCATGGATTGCATATACTTCCTTTTTCTTAACTGAATCAGAAGCACAACAGTAGTTAGGACACTACAGAAGTCAAAACATGCTATATATCTTACTTTATACAGAAGCTTCTATTTCTATAAATTAGTAATGTAATCCACCTCTGAATCTTGTTGGGCTACAACCAGGCATCCTCAAACTGCAGCCCTCCCGCTGTTGGGAAACTACAACTCCCATCATTCCCACTGTTATAAATGATATAAATGCATGATGGGAGTTGTAGTTTCCCAACTGCTGGAGGGCCGCAGTTTGAGGATGCCTGGTACACAATATACTGCCATACACTGTATTCCAGACGTGGGACAGCTAAGCATTTATTACAAAAAAAATAACGTTACATACTCAGCGTATATTATCTATAATACCAATAAATATGAACACTGCAGTCAGTAGATGATGTTTCCAGGGGCTTTACATTCACCTTGGTCAGTCAGACAAAGCAGAATAGCATTTGCTTTAAGCTCTTTTTTATATATGGTGTAGCACTCTGCCGCACCAAGCACATTGTAAAGATTCATGAGCATCATTAATTACAAACCTTTTAACCTTCACAGAGCGAAGGAGATTTGTACACAAAGTAAAAAAGGATTACCAAAGTTTGTACCTTTAGGGCTTGTTCACACGGCGTTTTGGATCCTTTTTACGGATCCGTTTTTCGCACTTGAAAAGCGACATCGGAAAAGCGGATCCGCAAAATGCAGCAATGGATACTTTATTTGGATCCGATTTTGACTGCTTTTTCAGCTGCGTTTTAGCATCCGCTTTCCGGATGCGTTTTAGAAGAGGAAGAGAAAGAGAGAGTCTCTCCTCTCTCTCTTTCATTGTTTGTGTCTGCCCCCTTCTCCATTCATTGTTTGTTTGTGTCTGCCCCTTCTCCCATTCATTGTTTGTTTGTGTCTGCCCCCTTCTCCATTCATTGTTTTTTGTGTCTGCCCCGGCTCCTATTCATTGTTTGTGTCTGCCCCCGGCTCCTATTCATTGTTTGTGTCTGCCCCCGGCTCCTCGCTTGTCACCGCTGCGCTCACCTCCTTCCGCTGTCATCTGCCGCCGCACACCTCCGAGTCGCCCCGGCATACCTGCGCCGCCGCTCACCATCCGTCCCGACACTCACCTGCGCTCACGCTGCCGACGCACACCTTTCCAGCGATCCGTCCAGCTCTCCCAGTGCGCTTTTCGCATCCGCTTTCAGGATGCAAACGCGCTGTTACGTGCCCGGAGTGTGGAGCGCTTTTGGACAGGTGCCAAAAAGCAGACTTTCCCTTATCTCTATGGGCTTTCAGTTGCGTAAACTGCAATAAGAATTGACATGTCAATTCTTAAAGCGGATGCGAAAGCGCAGTGCAGAAGAGGCCCTCAAATGCGATCGCCGATCTCCCGTGGGAACAGCGATGCGCTTTTGCCATTCAACACAATGTTAATCACACTGACAATTGTTAGATCCGTTTTGTGGATCCGTAAAACGGATCCGTAAAACGGATCACAAAAACGCCGTGTGAACAAGCCCTTAATATATGTAATGTAACCTTTACACATATCGTCAAAGTATCAATACAGTTAGAAATAAATAGGAACTGTAGATATATCAGTTTACTGCAATGTTTTTGAATCATGTAGAAAATCTGTTACTCGTCGCAATAAGAAAAAGATTAAAGCAAATTCATCTATGGCTATGTTTACTTCTGCATAAAGAAATTACGTAAAAAAAAATAGCACCGCATGCGGCGCTATTGTTTCCATTACAGTGACAGAGACCATGACAAAAACCCAACCAATCCCACTATAGTCCATTGGGTCCATCAGGCGTCATTGGTGATGCCATATAACACAGGTCTAGAAAAAAAAATGTTTTAGGTGCCAAGGTTTTTTAAATGGATTTACAGTATTTTGAGGCTGCTGAATTAAACAAGTCCCATTACTTTTGCTGAATTAGTTCTGTTTTTTGAGATTATGGACATCCATGAAAATAATGCATGTCCCCAATGCGACTTGTGTGTGATAAAAAAAATGCAATAGCTTTTGGTCTGTCGTTTGACTGTTTAGGTAATGAAATATCCCATATAATTATTTTGTACTTCAATTGGAAGGCCTACAATGAAATAAAAAGTACTTTTTGAAGCAGAATTCAACCATGAATCTGCAGAGGAAAGAAGTCTGCTACAGTAAAAGTTTAATAACCTACAAAAACCTGGGCAAATAATACTGTGACCAAAATGTAAATACGAAAACCAACAACGTTAAGGTAATTTTTATTTTTATTGTATAACAAAAATAATTATAAAAAAAAGGTGATATCAAAACTACATAAATACAAAAAATACAACACCACCCAACTGAACAAAGGCTATCCCCACCCACAACTAAAGGAAATACAGCCTACATAGTATCCAGACCAAGATAATAATAATGTAATGACAATGCATCAAATTACATACTTAGCCAATCGGCCGACCTGGGTGGAGTCGGGCATCCCTCCACACTCAGTTCGGCCGATTGGCTAAGTATGTAATTTGATGCATTGTCATTACATTATTATTATCTTGGTCTGGATACTATGTAGGCTGTATTTCCTTTAGTTGTGGGTAGCGATAGCCTTTGTTCAGTTGGGTGGTGTTGTATTTTTTGTAGTTATGTAGTTTTGATATCACGTTTTTTATAATTATTTTTGTTATACAATAAAAAATTTTTTTTACCTTAAGGTTGTTGGTGTTGGTTTGTACAGTAAAAGTTTGTCAACCCAGTCTTGGTTTATACCCAAATAACAAGTATATAAATACATGTAAAAATTATGAATTTATCCAGAACAGCCTGCATCAATAATCCTGACGTATTCTGCTACATCTGTGGAAAGTACATGGTTGAAAAACAAAGAAGAAATATCACAGACTTTGTGCATCTAGTATTTATTTTGGGCTTATTTTGGAGTATAGCTTGGAGACCAAGCTAAGTTTTGGGCTCCACATGTGGTTTGCAAAACGTGTGGAGGACCTGTAATAGTGGACAAATGGTGAAAGAACAAGTTTAGACTTTGGTGTGCTAATGGTATGGAGAGAACTGAAAAACCACCATGACGATTGATATTTTTGTATTTTAAAGATTAAAGGCTTTAATTGTTACAAGAAAGCTCGGTGGGATTATCCTGATTTGGAATCATCAAGACGATCTGTTCCATAGGGCAATGACATTCCCATATCAGTCTTTACCAGCCTACAAAACCAGCTACTGTCAGCCTATAAGGAGAGGCAGGGTTTGGAGTGTATGGAAGGTGGTAGCAGTGGAATTGAATTTGAGTGAAGCTCCTTGACACCTCAACCATTAAGCCAAAAAGAAATGAATGAACTGATTCGAGACATAAATCTGTCCAAGCAAGCATCTGAACTTTTAGCACCAAGACTTAATGAAAGAAATCTTATAAAAGGTGATGTGAGGAACCAGTCAGGAGCGCACGAGAAGACACAGACAGAGTGAGGCCCTGACGCTGTTCCCAACCACTGTCCCTGCCTTTTGAGGTTGCCCGACTCCTTAACAGGTCGGCCCAAATCGAAGACTACGAGATGCACTATATAAGTGAATACACAAGACACAGACAAACAAACACCGAACACAATGAAAGAGGGTCCAACTAGCCAGGTCGTTAACGGTCAGAAGAAGCGGAACAAAATCACAGGGCAGAAGAATAGTTAGTAACAAAGCCAAAGTCAGATAAGCAGCAGTAGGTACAGAAGGGAAAGGCTAGCTAAAGGCAGAAAAGAAACCAATATAGCAGGCAAATGGGAAGTGATACAATAGCCCTTTAATACCTGACCAGAAAACAAAAGACAAAGGTAATAGGTGGAAAAAACAGAAGACCGGGTTGGATACAAGGCTGTCAATCAAAAGGACTTGCAAGAAAATAGTTTAACTAGTAGAGTGCTGGAGGATACTTGACCATGGGCGTTGGCCAGGAATCAATTAAGAATACAGAGCAGGAAAGACCGAGTTCACACTGGTGAACACAGATAACAGCACTACGACTGAAACCATGGTTTTTGTCGCAACGGTTGTGGCCGGCGACCTGGGTTTCCAAGCTTGGGGTCTGACAGGCGGAATCCTGACAGGTGAAAGTTAAAATTACAGCTTATCGAACAAGAGAAGAGAGGCTTCTCCCATATTTCAACCAAGAGGAAGAACTGCTACACAGCAATGATATCCCAGGAATTGTACTTCAAATGGGACAGAATATCGACCAGAAGACTGGCGCCTTTTTATAAACTGCTCCATTAGAAGCTTGAAATGTGTTTTCTTGCACAATGGTAGCTGTTATGCATCTCTTCCCATTGCTCACTCAACAACACTCGAAGAATATGAAAATATAAACATCGTATTACAGAAAATCCGCTATCATAAACATCAGTAGCCGATTTGTGTTGATCTGAAGATGGTGACTTTATTGCTTGGACAGCAATCTGGATACACAAAATACCCATGTTTCATGTGTCTCTGGGATAGTAAGGCAAAGCAAGATCTCTGGACAAAAGTGTCCTGGCCTTCAAGGAAGAAATGATTGTTGGCGCTGTGATTATCAGCAACAAGCCGCTGGTGGACAAGAACCAAATTATTCTCCTACCGCTTCATATTAAGCAAGGATTAATGATGCAAGTTCTTAGGGCTTTGGACAAAACGGGTAATTGCTTCAAGTACATTGGTAGATCATTCCCTAGAGTGAGCATGGAAAAACTAAAAGCTTGAATCTTTAATGATCCTCATATTAGTAAACTCATAGACAATTCCAATTTTACCAAATGCATGAATGACACTGAGGCTTCAGCCTGGAAGAGTTTTTGGGTAATCACAGAGCAGATGATTATAAAGAACTAGTGCAGGATATGCTCTCCAACTTCATAAATTTAGATATTAACCCCTTAACGACCTTGGGCGTATGAGTACATCCCAGGGCCGCTAAGGGGCTTTGCTGGGGGTTCGCGCCGCAACACCCCCCCCCCCCCCCGCACACCCGCCGGGTGTTCGCGGCAAATCGCCGATAACACCCGGCAGTAACAGCGCCGGCGGGTGGCTCCGCCCACTGGCGTTGTTTAACCCATCAGACCACCGCGGAAAAGATGGCCGCGGCGTCTGAATTAACGCCGATCTGTGCCGCGCACGGATCGTTAGGGTCATCGGCATCAGCGCAGCTATGCTGCGCCGATCCGATGACCGGGCATGGTGGTGGGGAGCCCTGTGAAGGCTCCCGTCACTAACTCTGGCCGGTTTGCCCCACTTCTGTCCGTAGACAGGAAGAGGGGAAACCGCCATCTTTGTACACCCTAATGCATTGCCTATGCAATGCATTAGGTTGTATTGACAATCGCTCCACCTAGTGGTCAAGTAACATAGGTGGCCTCAATGTTACAGTAAACAATGTTACAGTAAAAAAAATAAAGTTTTAAGTACAAAAAAAAAAAGTATTAAAAGTTCAAATCACCCCCTTTCCCCATTTTACAAATAAAATCATTCAAATAATAAAAAAGTTACACATATTTGGTATCGCCGCGTCCAAAAAAGTCCGATCTATAAAAAATATAACATCATTTATCCTGTACGCTGAACACCGTAGAAGAAAAAAAATTCCAAACGCCAAAATTGCGTTTTTTGGTCATTTTACGTCACTCAAAAAATGGAGTAGAAATGATCAAAAAAGTCGCATGCATTCCAAACTTCTAGCGATAAAAAGTCCACTTCAGCCCGCAAAAAATGCCCCCTCACTGACGTCCGTAGGTGTTAGTACAAAAAAGTTATTGGTCGCACAAAATGGCGCCGTGGCGCAATTTCAAAAATAGAAAATGTTTGGAATTTTTTTACGGTACCAAAACATAATGGAAACCCTACATGTTTGGTATTGCCGGATGCGTAACAACCTGTAGAATACAGATAACACATTATATTTACCAAAGATTGAACGCTGTAAAAGCAAAACCTCCGCAAACATGGCAAAAATAAAAAAAAATTCACAATTTGTCCCACTTGGAATTTTTTTGCGGTTTCCCAGTATATTCTATAGTATAGTGAATAACACCATTAGAAAGTACATCTTGTCCCGCAAAATAAAAGCCCTCATGTATCTATGTAGGTGGAAAAATAAAAAAGTTATGGCTTTCAGAAGGAGAGGAGGGAAAAACGAACATGTCACCCAAAAAAAAAACCCTGGTCCTTAAGGGGTTAATATGAGCATAAAGATGCACTATCTCCATAGCCATTTATACAGATCTCCAGATAACCTTGGAGACTTCAGTGAGGAACAAGGTGAGAGGTTCCATCAGGATATGGAGGTGATGGAGGAGAGATATCACGCAGATGGACATACACATGATGGCAGACTACTGTTAGAGTCTCCAATGTCTCACGATTACACGCATAAAAGGAAATCGCATAAACAGCATTTTTTGAAGCATTGACATCATTGACAATTAATAATTAATATTGTATTCATTTATCAGATCATACATAACTTTTTCCTGTCAATGTTAGATATTTTTAATTTCTTTTCTGTATGATGTTAGACTGTTTAATTACTACTTGTAACTAAAATAATAATATTCTTGCAATTCCGAATGCTTTTCTAACGTGTTGTGTTAATTAATTAATTAATTAATTAATTAATTAACTATTAAATATCTCAGAAACTAGAGCCAATCTGGACAAACCAAAACTGTCAGATATAATTGGCACCAAAATCACTGTATGGTCCGGTGCCACCTCTGCAATGGGGTCTCCGAATGGAACCTCCAATGAAGATGTGAACCTAGCCTTAGAAGTGATGTATTGATGTATTGCTGAGGCCTAAAGTCTGCAGAAGAGAAAAAAAAAAGCAGTGAGACTAATATAGAATGAAAGATTTAAACTAAAGCAACAAACATAGAGAATTACTTATATGACAAGAATATATCCATCTATTAATGCTGTACTGCAGATCTTCAGGCCAATAATGTCATATTATGTGATGTTAAGACCGAATAGTTTGCTAAATATAACAGAAGAGATAAAGGAAAATTGTGAAGGGATAATGCATCTTCAAGAAATAGTCTCACAGATCAAAAGAAATTCCTAAAACAATAATCTTTAATAGATATGCATTAAAATAATTATCCTTTATATATAAAAATGGCCTCACACATATAGCCACTATACAAATATGCAACTGTATATGTATAAAGTACCCGGTGTATATCAAGACCTAATTACAAAAGCAAGTGGACAATGTCTAGCTAATCACAGCAAAAAAGACATTGTACCAAATACCTATTAGCAGGGAGAAGTGCCCCTATAAGAGGGAGGAAAATGTGGTCAAAAATGTGGTCAAAAACTCACGGTTCTGAAGACCTTGTCACAGTAGACTCCGTTGCCCCATAGGACCAGTATATACCATATAATAGAAAAAGCACTATCGCTATCACTATACTAGTCCTATCCAGATAGAGCACTCGCCCCGAAAAGGGCGACCCCACCTCTCGGCGACTCACCCTAACTAACTAAATTATACAGTAACATACATAAAGAACACAGACATAAGTCCCGACGCGTTTCCCCAAGATATGGTTCATCAGGGGATAATAATTATACATCTGTGATGAGAGATGATGATGGTCCAAGTGATGGCATGATGAGGCCATAAGTAAGTGCCAGACAGTATATCACTTATATACCCACCCCTATTAACCAAATAAACTACTCAGCCAATCCAATGCCACTTTACTCACCAATGATACAGGAGCAAAGTCCTTGCACATGCTCAATAGCAAAACAAAGACGCCAAACACCACATTTTTCGTGCGCCTCTCGTTCCGCCAAACCGGAAGTGGCAAACCGGAAGTGGCAAAACGAAAGTAATTCACAGCACGTGCGCCCCAAATAGGAACTAGACTGGCGAAACGAGTGCAAACGCGCACGCGCCCCGGTCCCCGCCGCGCAACTAGCAAAACAGTGCACACGCGCCCCATAGACAAGGGCGCACTCGGGCGCCCCAACTATACAGATAATACGTTGGACACAATAGCATAATGGTGACCCAAGTAACAGAAGGCTTATCATCAAGACTCAATATCGAGTACACAAGGTTACGTTAAATAATCCAATGGATATAAACTACCAATAGTTAAGGCTAAGTAAAATAAAGTGATGGGCAGTAAGACAAAAAAAGATATAGAAATATTATATACTCTGACAGTATTGATAATAAAGAGACTATACCCAACACATGGTATGATATTCTCAACTGATTACCCTATCAACAGAATCCAAAGAAAAGGACCAAAAAAAAAAAAAAAAAAAACCTGAAATTATGAAAAATATAAAAAACAGCCAAATTGCAGGTTTTCATTAAGACCATCAGGGGTCGTAGCATGTAATCTGAAAATCCACTCGGTTTCTTTTTTAAGCAGTCTTGTATCCCAATCACCCCCTCGAGGTGATTTCCTCACGACCTCAATGATCGAAAATTTCAGGTGTGTTGGATCATTATTATGACATTCACATACATGTCGAGCTATCGGTGTATCTCTCCTATGCCTAATGTCCCCTAGATGCTCGCCAACTCGTCTTCTAAATTGTCTCTTAGTCTTTCCAACATATCCTAACGGGCAAGTACAACTGCATAAATATTTTCTATATTCCTATTATTATCTCTTTTTTCTGTGAGTAGATCTTCAAGAAATAATCAAATAACTTGAATAAATAAAGTTTGCCAGACAAGAATTAGATCAACATACTGCACTGAAGTAGTAATTGAAATAGTAAGACTGATGAAATAACTTAAAAAATTAAAGTATACAAATCAGACCCTGACTGGCCCACAGGGAAGCAGGGAAACCCCTTAATGGGCCCCTGGGCATGATAGGATTTAGGCAGCTTTTCAGAGAAAAAGAGACAAAAAGCAAGAGGCATGTGCAGTCATGTACAGAAGCTGTAGAATGGGCTCCAAGAATCAACTCCACCGGTGGGCCCTAAGAATCAACTCCACTGGTGAGTCCTAAGAATAAACTCCACTAATGGGCCCTAAGAATCAACTCCACTGGTGGGCCCCAAGATTCAACTCCACTGATGGGCCCCAATAATCAACTCCACCGGTTGGCCCTAAGAATCAACTCCACTGGTGGGACCTAAGAATCAAATCCACTGATGGGCCCCAAGAATCAACTCCACTGATGGGCCCCAAGAATCAACTCCACTGATGGGCCCCAAGAATCAACTCCACTGATGGGCCCCTGGGCATGACAGGATTTAGGCAGCTTTTCAGAGAGAAAGAGACAAAAAGCAAGAGGCATGTGCAGTCATGTACAGAAACTGTAGAATGGGCCCCAAGAATCAATTCCACTGGTGAGGGGCAAGAAACAAATCCACTGATAGGCCCCAGGCACTCCAGCCTTATACAATTAAATACTTGCTAAACTGCATCATTGTCTAGTACAATGTTAAAGTGTATCTGAACTGTAAAATAACTTTTGAGGAATAAGCTGCCATGTCTCTACATGAGGATTACTGTTTCTGGCTGTTACATAACTTGTAGTATTTTTCAACAGGCTTTCTTTCTGATTCTCAGTTGTCCCTGTGCTAATGGGTGGAGACAAGCTTCTATGATGTCTCCTATACACTGTACAAACACAAAAAATTATATTCTGCTCTCCTATATCTTTATAGAGCCTCAGAAGCAGCAGCAGTTCTGAGTAATTAAGTCTGGGACTCCAGCACTGGGGTAAAATACCTTAATAGCTTTTCAGTTGTTTCTCTTTACACCATGGTTGTAGTCACCATGATGTTATGGTAATGTTATGAGCGTGCCTGGTCAGGCCTCAGCGCAGTCCTCTGCCTATAAATTACGCCAGCGACCATATTTTTGGCCATGATGCTGTCCTAAAACTGTGTTTTCTGTATCCAGTCTGAACATTGCCATTGGTCAGCGCTCGATGAACTATTATTGACAGATTCCCTGCCACACCAGTCAGCTGCTGCTTGTTCCGGGGTGCAGGTGATTAGGCTGAATGTGATTGACAGCTGCCTTGGCCATTCACATATTTTGCGTGGCTGGATGTCAGAGGACCCATCCAATCATGTTCTAGACCGGGACTCTGACATCCCACTTATAGATTACTTGGGCTCTGGTTCTTTGCCTGTGATAGTGTTTTTTGGCTTGAGCTGGTGTGCTTTGTGCTACTGTTTTGCTTGGTATCTGATTCTTGTGCCTTTCTCCTGACGATTTTGTACTGCGTTGCTCTCTCTATCCGGCTTTGACCTGCTCTGTCTGACCTTCCGCTTTTATGTTTGTCTGTCTTGTCCATTCAGTGTTGCACCTTATCTAGGTAGGGATTGCGCCCAGTTGTCGCTGACCACTTAGAGTCTGGTTGGCAAGTAGGTAGGGACAGTCTTGGGGGACTTAGCACTAGGGGGCACTGTCTGTCTGTCTATGTCTGCCCAGGTGTCTGGTTCCTCACAGGTAGCCTGGCTGTCTTTTTCAAGTTAGTCCATGATGGAATTATTTAAAGTTTCACATCAAGTCAACCACATATAATTATGGTTGGCTTAGAATATAGAATAGATCTCGGTTTAGCAAACTCCATAGGAACAGGAATAGATGCCAATTCGGTAAGTAAATATAACGAATGGTTGACTTTCAATGGACTATAAACAAGTAATCAGGGTAAACATCCCAACAATCCACCCACTCAAATGTCACGAATTCTGCCTCAGAAAAAAAACAGTTAACAATACATTTTAGTTAATGATTCATTGGCCTGCGAGAGCCACAAAAGCAAGTACGAGTTGAAGGAACTGCCTCGATGTGCTTTAAAATAACATGTTCAGGAAGAGTGTGATAGTGGTAGAGGGAAGGGCGTAACTTTTTACTTGGTGTCACTAGTTAATTGTCACCCTCACTACCACCCACTTGGCCAAAGTATATGATTTAACTCACTGCTCCACAACAAAAGTGAACAAGTTTCCTTTTTTGCAGCACATGGGGCCTCCTTGATGCACTCACTTTGTCAGATGTGTGGCAGTTGTGGGCTGCGCTGCATCTGAGTCATGCAATCTGTTTATACATGGACCAGGAGAACACAGGCAAGTTCACAAAGCTGTAATAGGGTCCTGTCATCCTCGGCAACACATAGTCTACTTCTGTGTTATTACTCAACGTGAAATGTTCTCAAACTCATAGGCATAAAAAGGGGTTTTGCCAAGATGTAATGTTGACATGGGATCATCAAAAATGGGTATTTAATTACTTATCTAAATATATGTGATTACAAAAAGTGAAGCCTGTGAGAGCTACAGCATTGCTCAATCCCCCTTCGTTACCTGAAAGCTTTCATTAGACACGACTGATGAGCTGACAGGCCGTGCTTGCGTGAAACACTTCTTATCTGATGACAGGGAAAATGAATGAGCTTAAAGAGGCTGGGGAGAAATGTGCAGTGTATGAGCCTGTGTCTGTGTCTGCTGTGTCTGCACTGTTGTAATGTTATTATTTTAGTTAAGTTTCGAGACGCTCCCTTATTCCTCACTCCTTGCTCACCCCCTCCCTCTCAGCCCTGCAGCTTTCATGACTCAGCATGATTTGTTGACATTCTCCCTGTGCTGATAAGGAGGTAAGTAATTTGCGTCCAGGAAAATCCCCTTTAAAAAAAACAGACCACCGCATTGAGAGGCACAGGAAGGATGTTATCACCAGGTCTTCTAGGCGTGGCAACAGACAAGCAGATATCTTGTGTCACTGACCTTCTAAGGCTTTTTTTTTTTATAAAAGTGAAGGAAAATTTTACCAAAAGTCTCTTTGCCATGCTTCAATCCAAGTTGTAGCCTTGTTCTATAGAAGTATGCCAAAACTTTGCGCAATCTGCGCCAGACACGATACTTTGGAATGCGGCAAAAATGTGGGGGCATTTTGCGTCAGACTCAGAGTGGCATGGCTGAAACTACTTTTGGCATAGAGCAGGACATATTTATAAAGTGCCGTGAGACACATAAGACCTTATGCAATTCTTTTCAAGACAGAGCGCAGCTGCGCTATTGAAACACGCAGCTGCATTCTCTCATGTGAACGCCGCTCCATGTTCAGCACAGCGAGCAGTGATCATCTCACTGCTAATTGTTAGATCCGTCTTGGGGACCGACAGAGCGGACCCCAAGATGGATCCCTAAAGCACTTGTAACACGGAGTGAAAACTCAGTGTGAACAAGCCCTTACCTGTTTTAGGTAAATTAGGATTAACAAAATTATTTTATATTTACCAAATGCCAGAAGAATGTTGCCAGACTATTGGCAACATTTGAGTTAGAGACACACCTGTGGATATATTTTAATGCACACCAGAAACACACTGCTTCTGTGTGTAACATCATTGGAAAATCTAAAGAAATCAAACAAGATATCAGGAAGAGAATTGTGGACTTGCACAAGTCTGGATCACTCTTGGGTGAAATTTCCAGATACCTGAAGAGCCTCATTCATCTGTACAAACAATTATATACAAGTACAAACCAGATGGGAATGTCCAGCCATCATACCGCTCAGGAAGGAGACATATTATGTGTCTCAGAGATTACTGTGCTTTGGTCTGACTAGTACATATCAACCCAAGAACAAAAGCAAAAGTCCTTGTGAAGATGCTGGCGGAAGCTGGTAAGATTGTGTCATTATTCACAGTGAAACGAGTACTGTTTCAACATGAACTGAAACACCACTCTGCCAGGAAGAAGTCATTACTCCAAAAGAAACATATAAAAGCCAATTAACATTTGCAAATGCACACATGAACAAAGACTTACATCTTTGGAGACATGTCCTGTGATTTGACGATAGTAAAATTTAACTGTTTGTCCATAATGACCATTGTTACGTTTGGAGGGAAAAGGGAGAAGCTTGGAAACCTAAGAACACCCTCCCAAATGTGAAACACAGGGGTGGCAGCATCATGTTGTGGGGTTTTATTGCTGCAGGAGGGACTGGTGCACTTCACAAAATAGATGTATCATGAGAAAAGAATATTATGTGGCAATACTGAAGCAACATCTCAAGACATCAGCCAGGAAATTAAAGCTTGGGTGGAAATGGGTCTTCCAAATGAACAATAACCCGAAGCATACTGCTAAACTTGTTACAAAGTGGCATAAGGATAAGCAAGTCAATGTTTTGGAGTGGCCATCACAAAGCCCTGAACTCAATCGTATTGAAAATGTATGGGCAAAGCTGAAAAGGCAGGTGCGAGCAAGATGACCTACAAACATGGCTCAGTTACACCAGTTCTGTCAGGAGGAATGGGCCAAAATTCCTATCAACTATCACGAGAAGCTTGTGGAAGGATATCCAAAGCGTTTGACCTAAGTCATACAGTTTAAGGGCAATTCTACCAAATACTAATGAAATGTATGGAAACTTTTGACTTAGCAGAAAGTAATTAAAATGCCTTAAAAAAATTCTCTCTCTCTCATTATTCTGGCATTTGACAAATATAAATAATTTTGGTTCCTAATTGACCTAAAACGGGTAAGGTTTATTCTGATTTCATGTCAGATAGTGAGAAAAACATGCATATGTGTCTTTTTATATTGTGTATATAAACTTCTGGTTTCAACTTTATATGCAGTTAAAAAACAACTCCAGATCTGCCATGCCCACCGGGTGTTTCCACTATTCCCCCGAGCCTCGGTATAAACCAAGACTAGGTTGACAAACTGTTACTGTATCTGACTTCTTTACTCTACAAATTCGCAGTTGCATTCTGGTTTCAAAAAGTCACTTTTATTGCATTGTAGGCCTCCAATTTGAAATACAAAATAATTATATGGGATATTTCAAGACACTGTTAAAGAGTCAAAAGACAGATATAAATCTATTGCATTTTTTATCATTGCACACATTGGGGAAATGCATTATTTTCATGGATGTCCATTATCTAAAAAACTCGAAACAATTCAGCAAAAGTAATGGGATTTTTGAATTCAGCACCTTCAAAATACCCTAAATCCATTCCAAAAGCCTTGGCACTTGAAACATTTTTTTAGACCTGTGATCAATGCATGTAGCGCCACTGCTTAGAAAATGGCAGGGGGTGGCCTAGGGTACTGAAATAGCAACAGCTTTAAATGGGAATACCCATTTCATTGATTAGTTTTAAACATAAAGGCAAAGGTAAATAAATATTATTATCAAATAAATGGCTGTTCTGATTTTGCTTCTCTTTAGAGTTAGGAGTAGATCTTATTTTCTACTTATAAAAAGGTTTCCCTAGTTACCGGCAACTTCTTTCTGCTTTTACTGGCAGGAGCAGTGATTGGGATGATGACTCACTCCCTGCTCTAATCCTTATGTTCTCGGTAAGTAATGTGCTAGCTGAGCTTACAGAGACATAAGTGCAGGAAAGTTAATCTTTAAGTAAACACTACAGACCTCCAAGGGGTGAAAACAAGTTTTTTTTAGCCTAGGTCTACACAGCATAGGACAAAAAACTTGTCAAAAACCAGAACTTAAAAACTGCTTTGAACAGCAGTTTATTGTCCAAAGCAGCTGGGCTTCTGATGAGTTTTTGGGTAGTTTTCAGTTTTTCGCCATGTTTTTTGGACTGTTTTTGGGAAGTTTTTAATGTATGCAGAAACCACCTGGGCAGTTTTTCAGCAGAATCATCCAAAAAAGTCTGGCGGTTTACATAGGCTTCAGTACTAAATTTTGTGCCCTGCTCTGTCGTTTTTTGCAACATGTTACAAAAAACGACCAGCAGCAAAAAAAGTTCTGTGGAGACTACAGAATGTTTTTACTATTAAAGTCTATGGGATCTGCGGATCAGCGGTTTTAGAAAACGAAAAAACGACTGAAAAGCTGTGCTGTGGAGACATAGCCTTAAAGGGGTGTTATCGTTTCATTAAATGGTCTTCAGAATAAGGGGACAGTGAAAACAAGCAACTTTGCAATTGGATGTCATTAGCAAAGTTGCCTTGTTCTCACAGTGTCCCTTATCTTGTGTTTTTATTTACACTGATATCCAGTATGGGTCTAATCCCTCCTCCTTGCAATTCACTAGCTGAGAGCTCATTTACATTCTGTACAGCCCCTGGGTCGATTCACAGAGTTGTGTGTCTGACTCAGAGTTAGGGGCCGTAGCATTTTTCTGTCTCCACACCTAGCAGAAACAGACTGCAGCAGATTGTACAATGAGAAAACATGACAGTTTTGTCCCTGTGCCTAACTCTCCTGCATACACGCAGATCTGTGCCGTTTCTAAGAAAGCTGTAATACATCTCCAGCTGTGAGAGGATATCAGTGCTCAGATTAGATTGAATGCAGCCTGTGGTATGTATACAGCTCTTATAAAATAAGACTGATAGGGAGAGACACAGTGATATGTGGACTCAGAGGGGAGGGGGGAGAGGGGAGTCTCAGGCCAGCAGTGAAGGGGGGATGATGTCATCCAGCTGGGAGGGGAAGAAACGCCCCTGCATTCACAGAGCTGAGAAGCTTAGAGCAGTGTGAATCAGCCGAAGTAAGGAAACGATACATCCCCTTTAAAGCTAAACAATCTAATCCAGTTAGAGATAAAGACTATTTGTCCGACCATGGTGACATCACTCCCTGCTCTCTGTCTAATCAGGAAGGGAGATATGGCTGGGGACCTAGAGAGACTTGTGTGCACTTAGGAAAGATAAAATCTCTCTTATCTCCTGACCTGTAAAAGTCTTGATTTACCATTCCCTACATGTTAAAAGCTAAGCATTGAAGCTTAAAAACCCGTTAATACCTCTCCCTGACAAACTCAAATACATTTGAGTGGTCATAATACTTTTTAATCATGAAAGTAGGATAATACGTAAGGTTACACTGTAGGAATAGCCTTATATGTGATGAAATGCTTTTGATTTCCATCAAATAAGTCAGCAGTGAATGACTGAACCAACTTGGCACTCTGAGCTATGTCCAGAACAGCAAAAACTGACGAGGCCAAAGCAGCGATACTTTGGTTCTTGACTGAAGGACATATACAAAACCCTTGAGGCTGATGGTTTACTTCTTTGAGCGCCACACCACCAATTATTTGCCAACATCTGACAAGGAGATATTTTTAGTGATCAGAAACAGACTTTTAGGGCGACATGTCCCATTAGGGCTGCGCCATTTTTTCGGTGTATTTTGCACCCCAAAAATTGTTGATACCCTATTCTCTATATAAATGAATGGTAATGCACCAAAACTAAGCGCATTATATGCCAGACATTACACATTTGAATGCGCCTAATGTAGGCAGATCAAATATGCTAGCAATGATATGTTATGCGCCTATATTATGCTATGCGCTTAGATTAGGCGCATCAATTATACTATGCAAGGTATATCAGCCAGATTTTTGACAGGTTTATTCATTCAGGCGCAGTATACACTCATTTAATGTGCCTTAAAACTGGTGGCGCCTCTTTTCTGACTTGTCGCCCTTAGTATTTAGTAATGGTTATGAGAAAGCAGAATCATAACTTTTTTAAAGTAGTACATGTCCAAATTAGGGAAATATAAATTTCCATAAAAGTAGGCTACTGTTTACCAAACAAAGTAATAGTGTATATGCAAATGTATTCATGGATTTACAGCTACAATCATCAGCCGTCCCTCAGAATCCGAATGGAACCAGTCCCTCAGGTAACATACTCAACCTCCGCTAAATTCACACTTTTTGCTAAATCTGTAAAGATGTAAAATAGAGGATCAGGTTCCCCCATACTATCTTTCAGTGGGAATCCCAATGCTCAGAGCCCCATCAATCTACTGTAATATGCATCACCTATTCAAAGAATACATTATGAATGTTTGTGATTGGAATACCCTATAAACTCTTACTGTTGGTGTCAGTAGCCACCCCTTACACCCTGATAAACTCCTCTACCACTACCACACCACTCTATTCTGTTCTTCTATATTTTTGTGGGCTGCTGAGATTGAGACATTGTCTTCAGAGACGTCCATAATTGCATTTCACACACATCAGATTAATGTTGGCCAAAGCTGGCAATTTAAGTAGGATCCACCAACTATAGAACATTTCTGACCAGGGGCTAAAAAGGACCAGGTAGTTGATTTCAACAAACCTTATCCTTTTGTACTCAGTGATGGCCCAGTGGTGGCCTTACTTCCTTATTCCAATTCTGCTGAGCTGAGCATGCAGGTGTATGGGGAGGGTCAGGAACAAGCATTTAGTCAAAAATAAACTCCTAAAAAAAGCCCCAGTGCCAAATGAAAGAAGTTGTACAGGTGCAAAATACTGATGAACAATCACCCACATACCTACTATTAATGAATAGAGGGACTGTGTTGGGCACTTAGAGTATGCTGGGCAGCCCAACTGATTGAATAGTATGGACAACACTAAGGCTATGTTCACACGATGTAATTGTGGGACATATTTTGCCCGCAATTACGCCATGTGCTCAGAAGCGGGGGCGGAGCGGGGGGACGGCAGCCCGCCGGCCCCATAGACATTCACTATACGGCGTATACGCCGTGGATAATTGACATGTCACTTCTCTCCCCGCTCACCGTATTGTCCGAGCGGGGAGAGGAGACGTAATCCATAGTTCTCTATGAGAACTGTGGATTACCGTAATTATTGGGACGTATCTCACCCCGTATTGAATGCAGTACAGGGAGAATATGTCCCAATAATTGCCATGTGAACATAGCCTAATAGGTTGTAAGTCTGTTTTCTGCACTACACGTAACCACATGATTGGCACCCTATAGAAGACTTATCTATGTGCAATCGTTATATTAGCAATCACTCCTTTATGAATAGTAGGTGTGTGAGTGCTGTTCACCAGTATTTTTGCATTTGTACAATCTCCCCTGTATGGTACTGCTGCTCTTCTGCATGCTGGTATAAGGCTCAGTGCACACTGCATTATTTTGAAAAAATGACGGATCCGTAATGAAGGAAGGGAGAATGGATATTCACAGGGCGTGTTGAACATGTTTTTGGATCTGTTTTGGATCTGAAAAACGCATCCAAAAGCATTGAGTAAATCGCATACAAAACACATTAAGCACACATGTGCGTGTCTGGCTGCATTTTGGCTGCAGCAGGATTGCACCCTATAGTTTTAAATAGGGCGTCTTTTGCATCTTTCAGATCAAGAATTTATCTGACAATTCTTTGACCGGATCCGAAAGACGCATAAGACACATGCATACCTCCCAACTTTTAGAGATTGCGAAGAGGGACACATTAGGTCACTCCTCTAACCACGCCCAAATGTATGACATCACACCAGGACACACCTCTAACCACACCCAAATGTATGACATCACAAGGCAAGCCTCTAACCACGCCCCACCTAACCATCATGCCCCGCCCCCTTCAGCAGACACAACAGCAGTGTTACTGGGGTCTATAAATATGTAATTATAAATAGTAATATATATACAGAAATCCATACAAACAGCTGGAATGTTCTATGGATGATACCTCTATATAATCTTCCTATCACAACGGTGAACATCTCAGTGGAACCGGATGAATCCCATTATGAGTCAATGGGGTCTGCTGGGTGCTGGAGGTGACCATCGTCTGACTGATCTGACGCTGCTAGTATGGTTTCCATTTAGATGAAAACCATGACAGCAGTGGGAACAGAGTCTTACTAATTGTAAAGTCCTATGTCTCAGGTATATGGCTCCCTGTGCACCACTCAGACAGACTGCAGCACGGCAGGCTGGGACACAGTACACAAGCGGACTATGCTCAGTCTGTTTTAGCACGTGGCGCCTGCTGCACCACAATATGTTCCACTACGTTTTGACAGACAAGGCAGGAGGCGTATATGTGAGAGACAGTATATACCTAGGCTGGGGCTTTAGAATAGATGGGTGGAAAGAATTGTCTGGTGCACACAGTAATCAGCAGGTAAATGGGAGAGGAGTACATAGAGCAGCACTACATTTCTCTGCAGGCACATATGGAGCGTTTAGTGTAGCATCAGCAGCACCGAATCTGAATTATAGTAGCAGACATATCTGGGCATTTAGTGCAGCACTGTACAGTAGCAGGCCAATATTTGCTGCAAAAATCTACTGTACAATGGGGCACAGTGTGACATAGGGAGATGAGCAAGGAGTGAAGACAGGGTTTGCCAGTCTGCTACTGCAGACAGATGAACTTATGATCTGTACTGGACATTCAGGGCACTTACATTCACAAGGCAGCACTGGTATGCAGAGCCAGCAGGAGGGAGAGGATATGAGCAGGCAGCAAGAGGAGAACAAAAGGTTAAAAGTAGAAGCAGCAGCTCCAGACTGTGTAGAAACCGGGAGGGAGCAGTGCTCATGTGATGTCCAATGATGTGTGAAGGGGCAGGGAGTGTCTACAAACACCTCTGTGTCCAGTAAGATTCTCATACTGCTCAGCCTGCCACACGCAGAGGTGTACTACTTTGAAGACGCTCCCTGGCTCAGCAGGCAGAGAGGCGGAGGCGTGGCCAGCTCAGAGCAGTGAGTAGCTGAAACTCAGGACTTATGCTAGGTAAATCGGGAGGGCGGGACCTCCTATTCAAATCGGGTAAGTCCCGCCCAGTTCGGGACAGTTGGGAGGTATGCACATGTAAAACACACATCGGCGATCACTTGTCTGAACACCGATGCGTGTTTTACATTGAAAGCAATGTAAATCACACTGCACATTGTTAGATGCGTGTTTGGGTCCGTTTAGGGTCCGAAACACAGATGCAAACACGCATCTAAAAACAGATCCAAAAACGGACCCAAAACGCTGTGTGAACATACCCTTAATGTGCTCATTGACTGATGTAGGTGGACGGATGTGCAACGTACATTGACATAGGGCCACATATATGAAAAAATTCACCTTGTAGGCCATAGCAACCAATCAGAGCGCTCCTTGCATTTCATATTGTGCTCTGGAAAATGAAAGTGGTGCTCTGATTGGTTTCTATGGGCAACATGGTGAATTTTAGACCTAGACAGTTTTCATACTGTTTTCATACTATGTGGCCCATAGTGTCCGTTTTTACACTTTCCGTCAAATATGTGTTTAATTTTAACAGGAGGACACAGGGCACTGCGCTTTTTCACTTATACTTTTTTTGCAATGGAAACAGATCCTAGTGTTTGTGCCCAAAGGCCTCTTTATCACATACGAAGACACCAGTAGTGGCACATGATAGATGGGGGCACAAAAGATTTAAGTTACACCTCTAGTAATAAGTATGGTCTTTCCTATGTGATTTTAAGTAAAGAAGTCCCCTTTTCCGTGCACTGTTAGTATATCTGTTAACAGACATAAATAAGGCAAGTCTTTGAATGAGCTCAGACATATAAGTCAATGTGTATAACACATCCATCGACTCATGCAGATACCAGTGTGTAAACAAACGCATCAGCCTTATTTTGTGATTAAAATGTTAATACTTCGTTAGCACCTCTTGGGAACAGTTATTCACGAGACCATTCATTGGTCTCCTTGTTTAGCGAGCACGTGGCACTGGCAGACTGGTGTGTCCCTGCACTCAGTACCAAGCATCAGAACACAATGGCATCTATTGTAAATATCTCTTGATGTAAAAGATACAATTTAGATAGATGACTGTGTTTTTCCACTAAGTCATCAATAATATGTATACTTTCCACCACATGTTAACATTACATGTAATACTAGTTCTAGTGACCCATCAGCTTATTTCTATGTATGTACTAGTGGTGATCTTTCACTAAATTATATAATTGTATAACATTGCTATAGCTAAAACACAGGCTAGCTTTTGGGGTTCAAGTAAAGTATTGATGTTCAATCTAAGGTCCACACAACTATATAGTAGGGTGGGTCAACATACCAGTACACCCCAGAATTTAAAGGGAATTTGTCATAAAAAATGACTTATTGTTTAACTCACATTTTTATGTTCAGCACATTTTTTAAGAATTTTTGGTTATATTTGTTTTAAATTTTCAATATCACTTTCAATATTTTTTAATAATTCTTAAGTCCTGCAGTATTGTCCATATACCAATATGTGAAAAAAATTGTTTTGATGGTAGCAAACCTTTAATAGGGCAGTAATCCACACAAAAGGGTCACCATTACAAAAGTGCTCCAATAGCGTCAACCATAGTAATACTCATACAATTATTTCCAAAGGAAGAGCAGCTTCAACTTGCGGAGACAGTAAAAAATCATTGCTATATTTCATCCATAGTAAAATAGTTCAATGGACACCTCAAATGGAGTTAAAGGGGTTGTCTCACTACATTGATTCATCTTACCTCAGTCCTGTTTTCAGGAGAGATCAAACAGGTCTGTAGCTATAGCGACCTGAGGAGCTGATGCAGCCCATACAAGAGGGGATATCTAGGAATAGGACACTGTTAATGGACACATATTGCAAAGTGACTTGTTTTTGCAAGAACTTTAACATCAAAAGCAATCCTTGTAGCGAGACAACCCCTGCAAAAGTAGTCCTCACCGAAGCGTTTTGGGTGACATATGATCCTTAAACTTATCTCCATTTGAGGGTTATATTTAAAATTAAACGTTTAAGTTTCCTTTTTAAATTTCTGTCCTAAAATGACATTGTTTTGCTCTGTCCATTTATCCTTGGGAGTTTTGTTGATTGTAATGTTTGCGTGAATACTCATACAATTAAGTTATATATTTTTAGAAAGTCGGGCAATATACAAACTGTAATGATAATTTTAATTTATACATATAAAATGATGCAATGCTCTGAAAACCCCATAATGGAAATTATACTATTTTCTAAGAGTTAGTGCTAGGAATTCAACACTTCAGTCTTCATTGATCAGGTTTTTCTTTTCTTTATCTTTTCAGCATTTTTCTTAGATTTTTTTTCCCCATACAATGACGGACTCATTGATTTTCTGTTGTGATGGAATACTGGTATGGGTAATTTTCGCCACCACTTTTGTCTGTGCTGAAGAAATGAGTGCAGTGGAGTGCAAGCTGTGACCAGTCAACAGCAGTTTATTCCTTTTCTACTTTTTTTTTCATGTGAGCTTTTCAGTTTGTAGAATAATTTACAATATGACCATGGACAGCTGCTGCAGGCAACCAAACCCTGGAATATAAAAGAACAGCTGTTTGCAGCCTCTGCTGTTATTCAGCCATGGTCAACTTTGGCATTGCCACTTTAATCTCCATTACAGATATGGTAAGGTAACGCCTGAGAAAAGATACAAGCTGACAGATTGCTAGTAGCACCCTGCATATCTTATTTCAGTTGTAAAGGAATTCTTCACCTATAGGATTTGCTATGCAGATGGATAGCAGCCAATGATCCATGTAAGCAGTCATTGTAGACTGAGGACAGGATGAATTTAGTTCATTTAATGCAATAATTGATTGAAAATACAGATAAACATTTAGCCCGATCAATCCTAATTATTAAAAGGAGTTTTCGCAGCCCAAAGATTAGCTTTTAACATGCAGGCAAAGGTAAATAAAGACTATTACCAAATACATTGCTGTTCTGATTTTGCTTTGTTCAGGAGATAGAGGAGATTTTACCTCCTGCTTGTTTACACAAGCTTCCCTAGGTTACTGACCATCTCTATCTTCTCTCATTGCTCCGGCTGCCTTATCAGACCATCGTGACTCACTTCCTGCTGAGTGTTATCTCCAGCACAGGAGCTTGTTAGTCTATGTTACTGACAATCTTTTAACCCGTAGAGTTCTGTAGACTTGTGTACTACAATTTATAAACTTCTTGCACTATTGTCCCTCTAACAGACTCAGCTAGAAATATGTCAATCCCTGCTGTAGAACCACCCACAGCCTGAACAGGAAGTGACAGCCTGAAGCTGACTGCGAAGAGCAGGCTCTGTGAAACAGCATGGTAAGAAAACACCTTTAAGTCTTTATTGTTCAGGTACTCAGGAGCTCCAGAGGTATGTACATATCTTAAACAGATTCTCCAGGAAATAAAAATGATTCCTTAATGGGCCCATAGTAGGTAAAAAATCTTCGACCTACCTATCTGTACCCTGCCACTGCTGCAGAGCACCAAGGCAGATCTGTTTTTCTTCTCTTTCGAGTACTCATCCCAGCACAGAGGAGAGGCTCATGCTCCATTTACTTACAATGGAGTGCAAGCCACTTCTGTGTGTTGGGATGAATATTGGAAGTAAAGAGGAACAGATCGCCTAGGGGCTCCAGAGCGGCAGTGGCGGAGGACAGTTACAGTCATATGAAAAAGTTTGGGCACCCCTATTAATCTAAATCATTTTAGTTCTAAATATTTGGGTGTTTGCAACAGCCATTTCAATTTGATATATCTAATACCTGATGGACCCCGTAATATTTCCGGAGTGAAATGAGGTTTATTGTACTAACACAAAATGTGCAATATGCATTAAACCAAATGTTGACTGGTGCAAAAATTTGGTACCCTTATCATTTTATTGATTTGAATACTCCTAACTACTTTTTACTGACTTTCTGAAGAAACAACTTTGGGTTTTGTAACCTCCACTGAGCTTTGAACTTCATAGCCAGGTGTATCCAATATGAGAAAATGTTTTTTAAGGTGGCCAATTGCAAGTTGTTCTCCTATTTGAATCTCCTGTGAAGAGTGGCATCATGGACTCCTCAAAACAACTCTCAAATGATCTAAAAACAAAGATTTTTTCAACATAGTTGTTCAGGGAAGGATACAAAAAGTTGTCTCAGAGATTTAACTGTCAGTTTCCACTGTGGGGAAAACATAGTAAGGAAAGGGAAGACCACAGGCCCGTTCTTGTTAAGCCAGAAGTGGCAGGCCAAGAAAAATATCGAATGGCAGAGAAGAAGAATGGTGAAAAACAGTCAAGGACAATCCACAGACCACCCCCAAAGAGCTGCAGCATCATCTTGCTGCAGATGGTGTCACTGTGCATCGGTCAACAATACAGCACACTTTGCACAAGGAGAAGCTGTATGGGAGAGTGATGCGAAAGAAGCCGTTTCTGAAAGCACGCCACAGACAGAGTCGCCTGAGGTATGCAAAAAACACATTTGGACAAGCCCGCTTCATTTTGGAAGAAGGTCCTGTGGACTGATGAAACAAAGATTGAGTTGTTTGGTCATACAAAAAGGCGTTATGCATGGAGTCCCAAAAAACACAGCATTCCAAGAAAAACACTTGCTACCCACTGTAAAATTTGGTGGAGGTTCCATCATGCTTTGGGGCTGTGTGGCCAATGCCGGCACCGGGAATCTTGTTAAGTTGAGGGGGCGCATGGATTCAACTCAGTATCAGCAGATTCTTCAGAATAATGTACAAGAAATCAGTGATCAATTTGAAGTTTACGCCGGGGATGATATTTCAGCAAGACAATGTCCCCAAACAAACAGCTCCAAATCTACTCAGGCATTCATGCAGAGGAACAATTACAATGTTCTGGAATGGCCATCCCAGTCCCCAGACCTGAATATCATTGAACATACTGTGGGATACTTTTTAAGCGGGCTGTCCAAGCTCGGCGACCATCAAACTTAACTGAACTTGATTGTTTTTTTAAAGAGGAATGGTCAAAAAAAACCTTCATCCAGGATCCAGGAACTGATTAAAAGCTACAGGGAAACGACTAGAGGCTGTTATTTTTGCAAAAGGAGATCTACTAAATATTAATGTCACTTTTCTGTTGGGTGCCCAAAACTTTTGCACCGGTCAAATTTTGGTTAATGCATATTGCACAAATTTTTTGTTAGTCAATAAACCTCATTTCAATCCGGAAATTTTTACTGTGTCCATCATTATTAATAATAAAATTTGAAATGGCTGTTGAAAAACCCCAAAATTTTTAGAACTAAAAATATTAAATTAATAGGGGTGCCCAAATTTTCATATGCTGTAAGTAAGTATTTATTGTACATTTTTTTACAACCCGGCACCTTTAAAAACAATATTTTTATCTGGCAACCCCTTTTAAAATTATGAGCTGGAGCAGTAGGATGGCAGCCTTGGAGGTCTTCATTAGACCCCCGACTGGCATGACACGGCATCAGTTGACACCTGGCAAACTTGTTTTGAGGGGCCGATGAGGGAGCAAAAATCACAAACCCCATTTTTTTAATTCCAAATGCCATGGAACCTTACTGTGGTTAAAAAACCGGGTCGATTTTTTCTCTGATCCCCCGGGGAGCAGCAATTTGCAATTGTAACTAACAGCCATTACTTGCATCTTATAGAATGGATTGCTCCTTATTCCCTTCCCGTCATGATGATGTAAATATACATCAAATGTCTGGAAGGAGTTAAAGGGGTTCCTTACTTTTTTATCACTTGTTATCAACTACTGGGACACTCAGTATTTGCACTGTAATCTGTGGGGAAATCTGGCAGCAGTTCAATTTCCCTGCAGCACCCCCAATGGAGAAATAAAGCATTACACTGAGAGAAATAGATGCTCTCTGTAAAAACTTTCTGCTGTAGTTGGTAACAAGAGATCCTGAACGGGGGGTGCCTTCTCCAACTATCCTCTTTATTTATTTTATCATTTTCTATAGTGCTGTTATATTCCACAGTGCTGTATGGAGATTGTCATTATTCATATTTGTCTCTGTCTACTTTGGGGCTCACAGTCCAAATTCCAGATTAACTATCTGTGTGTACTGGAGTGTGAGGGAAAATAGAATACCAGTAGGAAACCCATACAAACATGGGGAGAACATACAAACTCCTCACAGGTGTTGTCCTTGGTGGGATTTGAACCCAGGAACCCAGCACTGCAAGACATCAGTGCTAACCACTGAGCTTAGAAACCCCTAGTATGGTTATTGAAAATGGGATTTCTAAACCAGATAACTGTATTAATTTAGTTCATGGCCAAAGAGGGTGTTCATATCCATACATGGGGAGGTTGTATACAGACGGCTGTGCAAACAAGGATTGCAGCAATGCTAGAGGACAAGTAAAACATTCATTTATTGTAGTTCCTTAAAAACAGAGCAATAGTCTTTGTGCACAAGCTAGTGCTACTTGCGTGTAAGCATAGACAGTCCAGGCGGAGTCTCGGAAGGAGTTACGCACTGAAAAATTCTTCAAAAGGTGGAAACCCTTTATTCTTGCTCACTTTTCTACTGATGAAATAACCCACCTGATGGCCTCTTTTAAGTAAAAACGGGTTTGGTATGCTAGGGCAGGTCTGTTGGGATCTCTGGGACCTTTGGAACAACCTTGATGTCCTCTCTTGGGTATAAGATTTGGTCAGGTGGATGGAATAATAAGTTGTAGATCTCCCACAACTCCTCCTCCCCCCGACACTCTAACTGCTGCGTTTAATCGAGGGACAACTCCGTGTTCGGAGTGGACGACTCTCATGGACCTCTGGCTGTCCCCTCCCATTTCCCCCCTCCCACTGCTCCTTCCCTCCGCCTTTTCTTCCTCCCCTCCCTCCCCCCTTGAAATTGGGGTTAGGGATGGCTCCCGAACTTAAAGACTCGGACTCGAATTCAAGTTCATGTACTCATGCATTCATTTATTCATTAATTCCATTTTATTCTTTTCATTTCTTTATTTCATTCTTTTCTTTTCTTTATTATTTCTTTCCATTTCTTTTCATTTCCCCCCCCCCCTTTTTTTTTTTTTTTTAAGCCTTTTTTTTCTTTGTTTTTGGTTTATTGTATCCAATTGTGTAAATCGCACTGTTTTATGTCTCATGCCCCCTTCCTTTTATTTGCTCAATTTTGGTAAATTAATCCTGCCAGCAGCTGTAAGTCTGGATTGTCTTAAGATGCTGTTCTTTTTCCCCGGCTTCTTGAGTCGTCCAGATCGAACCCCTTTTGGGATCGGGTTTAAAACACCCCACCTGATATGTGTCTAGATGACTCGGCTGGGCCTGACCCAGGAGGCCGGAATCTGCCGTGAGGGCATGAGTTTGATGTAAGTTCTATGCTGTTTCTTATCTTTTCTACGATATTTTCTGTAATATCCAACTAGTTCACTCTCAGTTGGAGACAAGACAAGACCCTGTTCTTCCTGCTTTGTCATATATTTCGTTGACGCTTTGTTTAAATTTTTATAAAACTCAATAAAATTTGTTTAAAAAAAAAAAGCATAGACAGTCCGTAGCCAGTCAGGGTCCCAAATCCATGGGTACTTGAGCTTGTGGTGCTCCAGCGGTCTCCTAATGCACAGAGCCAACGTAGTGGAGCAAGCGGGCATACAGACAGGCGGGGTCCAAGACGGACATATGACGTGTGACGTTTCGGGGATGGGAGAGAGGGATACTCCCACTAGCAGCTAATGCTACCGTAGCAGTCATATAGACTCTTAAATTGCCACATTCGGGTATCTGGAGGTTGTATACAGACCCATGCTCTAACTAGGTTGCAATCTACATAATCCACCCAGCGCCGCAGTAAATAGCATACACATAACATCTTATAACAAGTACAAATCAACAAATCTCATTAAAATTACATAAGGCATCTTACTATCTGCAAGTTTATCTCTAACAAAATAGGTCACAGAGAGCAGAGACCGAGTGTACAAGGGTGCTGATGTACATCAATTATTTATGTGATCGACACCAATCTGTTATTATAGCCTTGCTTTGTTTCATATACTTGTTAATTTCAGCTTGGCATGATAACTAGGAGTTGCAAATAAGCAGCAGAGGCTAATGATGACCTTGGCAATGTTACATTGCCTTAGGTATTGCCACGAGTGGGAGCACGTACAGTATCTCTTATGCATTTATTTTAAGATGATACATTTTTAAACAGTTCAAAGCTGTAACTGATACATAGTACCATAAATCACTCATCGATCTCAGAAGTCACTGCCTACACCTAATATTACGGAATTAGCAACTTAAAGGGACACTTAATTCATTTTTACTCCTTGTTTGCAAAGTAAATTTGAAAATGTTCCAATTCCAGATAAACACATTTTCTTGGACATAATGAGTTTGCTTGCACAGTTGGCACTCCCTGATAGTCCTCAGGGGTCCTTCTACTAACTTTCCCTCTAATCTTCATTATTCAGATAGAAACATAAACTCTTATATAAACAGAACCAGTGTTATAAGAAGTGAAAATGCAAGTTTTCCTTCAATAAACAGCAACAAAAATAGTATTAACCTCCTGGGTTGGAAAGCATTTGCACAATACTCATATACAGTGTGCCCCCCTGAGGCATTTAATTTGTTGCCAGATGGCACTTGAAAACAGCTGTTGCCACATGACTTTAAACTTGGTGGTAATATTCCTCCACTGAGTCCTTAGATTAACAATATCTTTTCATTTAACATCAAGTCCTCTTAAAGGGCATTTAGAGAATTCAATTTTTTTTCTATTAAGAGGTTGTGTATTGCTAAGGCAGTAAGTGATGTATCTTCCCTTTTAGTATTGTAGGCTTCCAAAGATTCACAGTACAGATGTTCATAGGAAAACACTGCTGCGGATCCATGTGATGTATTGCAGTAGTAGTCATGTGATGACTGCTCGGTCCATGGCCATGTGATAGTGATACAGCCGAGTGATTTACACATGTGCAGATACATGCACATGACCTAAAGCTATGGAAAATTGCCATATGTCGCATGGATAAGCTGCCTTACCTTCATACAGAAGGATGCTTACCATGTGAAAAGGGACGCCTAGTTGGGTATTCCCATCTCTTAAAGTGATGGTATATCTCCATACTTGCCAACATTTGAAAGTGGGCTTCAGGGAGATCCCATGATATGACACTCTACACACAATTTTTTGCATGTGGCATGTCCCTTTTTACATATCATGACCCTTTTTCCTATACCACAACCCCTTTTTACATACAATACTTCTTTTGACCCATTTATTTTAGCTTCCTCATAATAGGAAAGTTGATTGACTGCTGTGGGGATGGTCTTGGCATCAACAAGGTTTCCTGGATGCTAAAGGAAAACCAGGAGATGCTACATCACCACAATGGTCGCGTAGCTTTTCATTGATACTGAGTATATGTAAAAAATACTTTACAGCGCTGCCTACAGGAAGCAGTGGGTGCTGTGAGGTAGGGAGTGGGCAGGGGTTTGTAAGCTGACCTATGCAGGGAGCAGCAAACAAAGGTAATAGTCAGAAAATCCATTCCTACGGTCAACGCTAGATTATGTAGTCTAAGGACTTGTCCGCACAGCAGGGTTTTCAGTCAGTTTTGCAGATGGTTTTCGGATTTGAAAACCGTCTGTAAAATGACTGTCAACCTTTTACATTGCTTTTAATAGAAAATCTGTGCAGCAGTCCACACTGCACGGATTTTCTGCTGGACAGTTTTTGACACCGCCAGCGTAACAAAAACCTTAGAACATGTTCATTCTTCCGCCCGGTTTTTGGGCAGAACATTTACATGTGGGTGTGAAGGGGGATGGCTTGAATCCGCAAACCGCAGACAAAAAAGTCCCTCTGTGTGCCAAAAAAAAGACAAAATGCCGGCCGGAAAATTCAACCGGTATCTTGTCTTTGCCATGTGAACGCACCCTCACTTCCTCATGTCCCTTCTGCATGTCATAGGGCGACAACGCAGCGTCTCTCCACACACAACCCGGGCACCAGCTGCCTTATCAGCAGCAGCAGGAGACTTTCCTTCTCTTCTGGGAGAACTCCCCTTTTCTTAGTAGTCAGCTCAAGACACCAGAAAAGTTATCAGGTATACTTCTTATTCCAATTTCTTTTTTTGTGGTGATTAAATACCATGGAAATTGTATGAACTGGATCATTACAGACATGGGATAAAATTTAGGCTTTATGTATGAAAACTGTCTAGCAGTAGCACTGCCAATGGCAACCCATCAGAGCTTGGCTTTTATTTCTCCAGAGCCCTATATGAGATGACAACTGAGCTCGGATTGGTTGCTATGGGCAACAAAGACAGTCTTACTGCCAGACAGTTTTCACAAACAAGGCCCATAATGTGTTTCTTCTTACTTAAAAAAACAAATTGGGAATACATTTTAATTAGAGAAACAGGGGTATGTGTTTGGTTTTAATTTTTTTTTTATGTTTAAATATGTTGTTTTCTCTCCCACTATGGAACTACAATATGTGATAAGCTGATCACTTGTATAATACATAGCAATTCATTACTTCATTGTTATGTATTACACCTGTTACAGACAGCCTGATTATTGGGGCCCAGCAGTGGAGTTGATTCTTTAGCCCACCCTACTACTACTGTACACGATGGCACATGCCTATTGCTTCTGCCTCTTCTTCTCTCTATTTCTTCCAGAAAAGCAGCTATAGACCTGCCCAGAGGCCAACTGGGGGTGTCACCTACTCCCCTGTGTGCCAGTCCGAGCCTGATGGCAGAGCCTAATAGGTTTCATACACAGCAGACCCGAGGCCAAGGCAGCCAAACGCTCCCCACGGTTGCATTTGTGGGATTCTGGTGGTTAGACAAAAGGAGCTCCCTCCCTCTGTTAAAAGGGTAATCAGAGAGTTTAAAGATTTCATTGAACACTATAAACAGCATTTATATTGAAAAGTAAAGATATTAAACTTCCTTTATATCTTTCTTTTCTTTTCTTTTGCCTCCTTATTCACCTATCATAAGATGTACTTTTTGCTGTGAAACTTCCTGCTTGTGGAAATGTCAGTAATTCTCCAGCATCTGTTTCCTACAAGTCCTAGACTGCATTGCAATCTAAGGCTTCCCTCCACCGTTATCACTGCTAGATATTGTGTTGATATAGGTGTGTAATCTCCCCAGCTCTGTACTTGCTGTCATGATAATGAAGATAGCTAGGACTCATGAGTCACTGTGTACTCTGTACAGACCTGCAGTCATCATTTTCATGACAGCAGTAGACAACTCCCCAGCTCTGAACTGCTGTCTTCTGCTCCCATTAGGACTCAACGATAAACAATTAGTTCCCCCTCTCTTGTAATTACTCCAAAGTAATTACTTCTATTCACTTGCAAACTACAGGCTGGAAAGAGTGAATGCAGCCAGATCGTTCTGTGCTCAGGTCACGGCCACTAAAAGGGAGTGTCTCTGAGATGAGCCTGGCTTAAAAGCACACCCACTGAGTGATGACAAACCATTCATTGAGGTCATGTGATCAATGAACATCACATGGTTTGCAGGAGATGGGGGTAAGGGAGGACACGGCTCTTTGCCTGGTTTTGCACAGCAGGACAGGTAAGTAATTAAGTGTGAATTACAAAGTTTCATATAACACAGTTGTGAGCTTTATAACAAATTTAAAAAAGAAGTCCTATTGTCAGGGCTGGGCAGCGCTCGGCTTGCAGGGAGGAAGAGCCCTGCAGCAGCTGATCAGCGACCCCAAACTCTGATAGACAGTCTGCGGGGAGCTGGTGTAAGTGACAGACGCCCAGCCACTCCCTGAGACGAGGCGAGTCGCACCAGCCAATGGGAGGACCCGGGGGGCCGCTCCAATCACTACAGGGCGGTATCTGGGATCACATTTAAACTCCCGCTAGCTGATGCTGCGCCTGCGATATTCTCCGGGCTTGCCTTGCTACTTGTGCTTTTGGTTGTTGTTTGCATACCTGTGTACCTGACCTCGGCCTGTTCTCCTGACCCCGGCTTGTCTTCTGTTTTTGTACCTCGCTCCCGTTCGTGTTTGACCTCGGCTTGTTTACGTTTATCCCTCTGGTTCTGATTTGGGGCCTTGCCGTTCCTGATTTGGTATTGACCCGGACTGTCTGACTATTCTTCCTTCTGACGGCCCCAGCACCTTAGCAGCGCAGGGAACTGTCCGCCCAGTTTTCCGTCTGCCGCCTAGGGCAGCACGTCAAGAAGCAGGGACAGTGGGCTGGGTTCCAGTCAGGGCTCACTGTACCTCCCTTGACGTGACACCTATATAACCCCTTTACCTATCTAGACGTTGCAACTGCTACTGACTGCGGTATCTAGTGGCTTAGACAACCAGTATTAGAGCTATCTCCATTCCTAACTGCTGCAGTGGGAGCCCATCTGTAAACTACAGCTGTTTCCCAATTTGACTAGTGCAGACAGTTTTTGAACTTGTCTCAAATGGGTTCTGCCAAGGAGACTTGCCATTTCTTCCATAAGCCCAAAAAAATTCCTGTTTTGGCAGAAGTCTCACAGATTCAGGAGAGCTGGGAAATATGCATATTGCTAGAATACGCCATCATTATATTTTCTTTTCAAATCTGACCTCTGTCCCCCACACTGATCCAAGAATAAAGAGGCCGTGGCAATGAAACAGATTTTCTCCTCATGGCAGCGACCAACCACCCAATGTATAGCAGAACACCATACAAAGTAATAGCGGTGACTACAGTCCCTGCACAGCAAGAAATGCAGAGTGGGGCATTACACTGAATGGAATACAACAATAAATAAGGGCTGTGACCCCTTCATTATCAGGTCTGGTACGGGTCCCAGAGGTTGAATCTGTGATGTGTCATCACTTTATGAAATATTTAATAGACGCTTTAATGTAAATGTTCACCTTTTCACACTTGGTCATTTTAAGTTTGACGTTCTGTGCTGATAATTTTCTAATATGTCTTTACAGTAGTCTGAGCTTTGTGTAATAGAGCTTGCTAAAGTCATTGCATGGATATAGAACTACGGTGCATGATAAAATTAATGTTGCCTGCAGCCACCACTAGGTGGAGACTAGGAGCATAAAAAACTATTTGTATTATTCAGTTCAATGTATAAATATGGCAAACAAAAACAATGGACTCTCTCATAGCGACTTTCACCTAGATTTAGGTACCAGCATTCTGGAACAGAAAATCCCAAATGAAAGCACCTGACAGCCTCTGTAATTCTCATTTCATTTAAGTGACAGGGATCATCCTGTGCTAAAGTTTGCTGCTTATTTAATTGGTTGCTTCCAAACCAATCTTTTAATTTATTATACAAAATTGTGGTAGAAATTCTCTTTTAGATAAGCTGAACAGTTCTTCCATTGCAGGCTGTATAATTCTGCATTTCAAAAACAAGAAAAAAAACATGTATTCTACAATGTGCAAATTGTATCTACAGTAGTATTTTCTAGTTATGTAATAAAGATCAGACAACTATTCACGTAAATGAGAAAAACATTGCTTCCATGTAAGCATTGTGAAGATTGGTATAGATTTGTATTCCTCAAGCTTTAAATACAACCAAAAACCTTTCTGTATGGGCTGAGACGCGTAAGGTTTTTCAAGTGACTTTTATTGCTTCAAAATCTTGGATTTTACTTTTGGAAACGCTGGACATTTCCCTCCTTTTTCATCTCAAGCTGTAATATAAGAAGGGATGGTCTTGGATGTTTCACATATATTAAGTTTCACTAAATATTTTTGCTGGCTTAGGCCTCATTCATATTCAATACAGCATCCCATTGAACATAGCCATTTTATCTGTTGGATTCCCTATGAAAACATAGTAAAACTAATGTTCAGTGTATGCCATACAGTGTGCATTAGGTCTTAGGCAGCAACCACAATCAGCTTAAAGGGGTTTTGCCACCATGTAATGTTACGATGGGATCCTTCTACAAAATGCGGTATTTAATCATTTCCTAAAAAATTTTGTATTTAAAAAATGAAAACCTGAGAGCTACAGCATTTCTCAATCCCCCTTGGTTCCACAAAGCTTCCCCTACACGACCCAGGGCTAAAAGGGCCCACCCTTGCGTGAATCACTTCTTATCGGATCGGGCCCAAAATGAATGGAAAATTTTGCACCGGGTACAAATGTTTTCTTTTGTATACAGAATAACAGCTGTATTTTTATTAGATCCCGCTTTATTATGAAGAAGCTTCAACTGCGTGAAGAATAGTTTTCTCTTTGTATAAAAATTCAAAAATTATAGTTTGATTATTTATGAACATGTCACAGGATCCCCTTATCAGGGCTCTGTGCTCGGGCTGTTGGTCTGTTGCTCTCGTCCTTTTTTCTCCTGATTTTTTTACAAACTTAGCTTTTTAGCAGAAAGGGTTTCTCTGACAGGGCAGTGTAGGGGCCGTGTCTTGCGATTGAATCCCTGTTGACTGTTTATTAGTTCACTTAATTTTTTGAGACGCTCCCTTTGGAAATTCCCACTCCCCCCCCCCCCCCCTCCCCTCTCCCCATTTCAGCTTTCATGCCAGCGTGTTTGTTGCATTCTGCCTGGGCTAAGCTGAAAGGTAAGAATCTTTGTCTCTCGGCAAATCCCCTTTAATATACTGTATGTGACACATCCAAAATCATACATGGTTTTTGTCTTCTAATCAAAGCTCTTATAATCAAAACTTCTATGTGCCTCCGAATAAAATAGAAAGCGTACGGAGATGGAGCACAGCCCTACATTTATGTACAGAGCCAAAGAGATGAACTAAAATAGACAACGGCACTAGGAATTGACCATGTCCAAAAAATGTCCATAATGTCTTTAAGTGACTCAAACAATGACTCAAAGCTTGAAGAGCCGTCTGTGCCCCCAGGTACCAATAGTCATAAGCCCCTTTGCAAGCATCTTAGAGAGGATAACACAATGAATTTGAGAAGCATTTATCCCTTATTTGTTTAGTTTTCTTTTTCAGATGCACTTAAACTTCAATGTATATCTGGAACCCTCTGGACCAGAGTCCATCTGGAGTAGCAAGCAATTACAGAAAATCAGAAAAATATTTCATACATGTGTATTATAAATAAATATGTATACACAAGAATTTATTCCTCTTTCATCCATTGTATAAATGTATACAACACAAAAATGTTTTCCTATATCATCTGATTTATATATATATATATATTAAATATAAAAAATATATATATATATATATATATATATATATATATATATATATATATATATATATATACATATATACACATACACTCGGAAAAAGTGAATAATAGCCTCACATTTTCGAAAATATTGTATCATGATTTCATGTGATAACATGGAACATTTGACACTTTGATACAATATAAAGTAATCAGTGTACAGCTTGTATAACAATGTGAATTTGGTGTGCCCTCAAAATAACTCAACACACAGTCATCAATATCTAAGCCATTGGCAACAAAAGTAAGTACACCCCTAAGTGAAAATGGACAAATTGTGCCCAATTTGCCATTTTCCCTCCATGGTGTCATGTTACTCATTAGTGTTACAAGGTCTTAGGTATGAATGGGGAGCAGGAATGTTAAATTTGGTGTTATCACTTTCACACTCTCTCATATTGGTCACTGGAAGTTCAACATGGTACCTCATAGCAAAGAACTGTCTGAGGATCTGAAATAAAATTGTTGTTCTACACAAATATGGCCTAGGCTATAAGAAGATTGCCAACTCCCTGAAACTGAGCTGCAGCACGGTAGTCAAGACCATACAGCGAGCATTCAGCACTCAGAAAAGGCCTCGCTATGGTCGACCAAATCATTTTAGTGTACTTGCTCAGCATCATATCGAGAGATTGTCTTTTCCAAATAGATGTGTGAGTGCTGCCAGAGGTTACAGGGTAAGAGTCAGCCTATCAGTGCTCAGACTAAACGCTGCATACCGCTTCAAATTAGTCGGCATGGCTGTCGTCCCAGGAGGAAGCCTCTTCTACAGGTGATGCACAAGATAGACGACAAGCAATTTGCTGAAGACAAGCAGACTAAGGACGTGGACCTGTGTCTGATGAGACCGAGACCTTATTTGGTTCAGATGGTGTCAAGTATATGTGGCAGCAACCAGTTAAAGAGTACAAAGATAAATGTGGCCAGAAACTGGGCCGCAGAGAAGTATTCCAACATGATAACAACCCAAAACACACCTCCAAAACTTGCTAAAGAAAATGAGGGTAAAGGTGCTGGATTGGCCAAGCATGTCTCCAGACCTTTTGCAGAGATCATGCCTCTTTTGTCATACGAGATTCAGAAGTGTTTAGAAGCTGTCTAAAACACATTATAAATGTGGTGTAAAGCATGTACAACATTATTTGTAGTTCAAATTGTGACAGAATTGGGGTGCAGCAACTTTCATACATCTAGGACACTATTTTTTAAACTTTGACTGCAACAGTGTACTGTATGTTTTGAAATAGGAGTTTTATTATTTTTAATTGATGTTCCCACAAAGCCACTTCCTGCAAAGTGGTTTTGGGGCTTGTAGTGGTGTGTAGCTAGCTATGAACTGACTATATTACAGAATGACAAGGGTAGTGTTTGTGGCCGTCTTCCACTTTCATTCCTATGGGAGTTCCAAATATAGCTGAGTAAGTGTGCTTGGTTATGTTTGGGACTCTCACATATATCAACGGGGAAGAGCTCCTCAAGCATGGCCATTTCCCTGTTTTTCAAGACCGGCTAGTAGCTAGCTATCAACTGACCTGTTGGCCGGAAGTGGCTTTGTGGCAATAGCCCTTCAAGGTAGCAAGAGTTCATCATCATAATTATGTTTGCACTTCAGATGCAACTTTTTTCGTACTGTGATTGTATTTATTAAATGTTTAGATATTTTGATCAGATACACTTTGATTGCACTTGATTGATATGTTTGTTCATAATGATCAATTGAATATTCATGTGTCTGACAATATATGTCTTGTGAAATGTTTACTTGAAAAACACAAAATGATCATATGGTCACATAAAGGACTTTTTATTTGGACACCATGCTGCGATTTTTCTTATACGTTTAAAGCTTTGGACTGCTAACAACGGTCTGGTTTCTCTTGCACCCAAAACTATTTTTGCTATACTTCTGCATGGGCTGCTTCTTTCTAATACATCACATGACTTCACTTCTATTTCATCTATTTAGACACACTGAATGTTGGTTCTTTTCTATCAGGAAATTGCTACAGATCAGAGTGCTTGTCTAACACAACTCAAGAATGTGTTTTGCATTTAAGCGTTATGCTGTTTCTGGCATTGTTATATATACTTACACAATTACTGTCAAATTATTTAAAAAAATAATTTTAAAGAGTCTTTTCTGAGAAACAAAAGTTGGGAATGCAAGATATTAGATGAAAATGACACAACCCCAAACACCATGGACTGGATATGGGCTGCAAAACATTGCATATCCCAACTTACATGGTACCAGTGTTGGAGTGGGGTGCCTAAGGCCCACCAGTGGAGTTGAATCTTTGGTCCCACCAGTGGAGTTGGTTTTTAGAGCCCACCAGTGGAGTTGAACCTTGGGGCCCACCAGTGGAGTTGGTTCTTGGAACCCACCAGTGGAGTTTGTTCTTGGAACCCACCAGTGGAGTTTGTTCTTGGAACCCACCAGTGGAGTTTGTTCTTGGAACCCACCAGTGGAGTTTGTTCTTGGAACCCACCAGTGGAGTTGGTTCTTGGAACCCACCAGTGGAGTTGGTTCTTGGAGCCCATCAGTGGAGTTGGTTCTTGGAACCCACCAGTGGAGTTGGTTCTTGGAGCCCACCAGTGGAGTTGGTTCTTGGGGCCCACCAGTGGAGTTAGTTCTTGGAGCCCACCAGTGGAGTTGGTTCTTGGAGCCCACCAGTGGAGTTAGTTCGTGGGGCCCACCAGTGGAGTTGGTTCTTGGGGCTCATGCTACATCTACTGTACATGACTGCATTCTGCCTCTTACTTTCTGTCTCTTTCTCTGCCTTTCTCCTTGAAAAGCAGCCCCAGGCTTGCTATTCTTAGTGGTCCACCATTTCCAGGAGCCCACTATGACCAGGGTTCCACTGAGGGTTTCCTCAGCTCCCTCTGGGCCAATTCAAGCCTTGATGGTGCATGTGCCATTATGGATTAGCACAGGAAATGTGTAGGAATAAAATTGCAATGACAGCGCTGCCTGCACATAAAAAAAATGGTTTTGTGTTTTGTTCAATTCAGTTTATAATATTTTAGGGGATTAATAATTAATAAAGTCCTAAATTAATAAAGTATATACATTTTGATGGTATCCTTTAGATTCACCTGATTCCTTTTGTAATTCCTAATAAACAATTAGGACTGATTTGCTATATTTAAAAAAAACTGCATTGTCTTAAAATTGTCAGTGTTTCTTTACTAAGTACACATAGCCTTACATGCTTAAAGAACAATAACCACAACATAAAAAGTTAGAATTCCACGTTATCTCTAAAATGTACATTAAATGTTCCCCGTAAAAGGGAGATGTTAATAAAAATAAAGCATATAAAAAACCAACACAATCTTAAATCCTTTAGCTGCATCTCTTCACAGCGTGCAGTCATACAAAACATAACAGAAAGCAGCACAATGCCCAATTGACTGCTGTGACCTGCAAGAGACAAGACTAGAGGATTAAATAATGGCCTGTTATTTACTGTCATTCTAACATACCAAATGTACCGACAGCAGATAAATATAAAGATGAATATAAAAATACAAAGCTATATTTTATAGCCATTTCCATATAGAATTATGAAATTATGAGATGTTCATTAATTGGCAGATAAATGGTCAATACATGGGAGGGTAATGATACAATGACTTCCAAATAAAAATACAAAATGTTCAATATGGCTGTAAACTCAGCACCCCCATCAGCATCCATTATAGACAATGGACTCACATTTCATGATTTCCTATGGTTCCTCCAGAGATAACAACTGATCGTAGGGGCTCCTAGCATCAAACTTCCCCAAAACAATTAACTTTACTTGGAAAATAAATTTGCAACATAACGATCTACGAAATGAAATGCGGGCTACAAAGAATACATAAATAACCATCTGCGTAAATAACAATATACACCCCAAAAAAACGTGTGTAAGTAAACAAAATACAATATTTATTAAAATACAAATAAAACACAAATAATAAAATACATACTGCAGATAGAAGCTCCCATATAGAAAGCACGCATATGGAAATATCACAAAGTAACTAATATGGAGCATTCAAGCACAACTTAAACACGCATAAGGTGTTCAAAACTGCGCATTATAAAAAGATAATGAAATCTCATATGTATATGGGTTATATATAATTATATAAAGGAAACAAGGGATACAGACCATAACACCACAGATACCCCAACACACATATCACCTAAAGTCTGGGGAAAACATTTTGTTAGATAGATAGATAGATAGATAGATAGATAGATAGATAGATAGATAGATAGCCTCCATCTTGGTTTTTAGCACTCCACCCATCTACACAGACTTTTTAATCAGTGCAGTGTATTTAGTAGCTGGTGCCTTCACATTCTTAAAGGTAGGTCTGGATGGACCACAGAGAAATATAACGTTAGTGTAACGTAGTGTAGGACCCACCTGCATTGAGGTCTCGTTGAAAGTCGAAGGTGGGCTTAAGCAATTTTGCGCAAAATTGTGAACAAAGAACCTCATAATACTTTCGTTTTTTTTAAAGCAGAAAGTTTTTTTCAACGTATTCTATTTTTGTGTGCTGCTGTTATTGTTACGTGTATTTAGATAGATAGACAGATAGATAGATCAAATTTGCAGAACCAGTATTCATGAAAACTTGAAAAAATTAATATATAATATATATATATATATATACACTAAAATATATATATATATATCAAATATATATATATATATATATACATACCCTTCTTAAAGCATTTTTCTAGCTATATATTTACTTGAAAAATCTAGCAAACTAAAACCGCTACTTTAAAAGAGTGCCTAAACCTTTTGTGTGATTCAATCATGAGAAATGTCCCCTGCAGCATTCTTTAATCTTCGACCACAGGGAAGTTAAAATTCAACATAAGTTTCACAGGATAACTGCTCCCAAAAGGTATAATAATTCCCTCACTGCTTTGTTGGATTATCCCTGATTTACCTGCTTTCCTTCCCACTTCTTTTTCAAGCAATCAATGAATTGTGAATTCTAAATAGTTCAGCTATTCTGATTAAGTGATATTTAGGTGTTCATACATTCTTACAATGCATATGAAAGCTGCTGCTCAATCTGTTTTTGAAGAGGAAGTTATGCCAGTCTTTAACTGCACAGTGTTAAACCTTATGAATATCTATGGGCGACATCTATGAGTTTTCATGCGGTTTTTTTTCGGCATAATTTGCGCAAAAAAACTGCTGGCACACAGTTTTATAGATGGCACGACAAATTTTAATGCACCAAAGTTTGATACAAAACTGCCAAATAAAGATTGGCCCATTATACTCTATGCGTCAAAATGTTTGGCGCATAACACTTTCATTCATACTGTCATATTTTACACTCCTTTATATCTATTTAGAACTGGTGTGTCGGCGCCAGGTTACAAAAATGGTACAAGCGAATTCATAGATGTCACCTTAAGGGCATGTCCACAGGGCACGGGTTTTCAGCCGGTTTTTCAGCCGGTTTGCGGTTTTTCAGTCCAACTGAAAAACCGGCCGAAAATGAGCACAATTGTGCTCTATTGAAAACCTGTGCAGCAGTCCCCACTGCACAGGTTGTCCGCCCGGCGGTTTTGCCGCCGGCGGTCCGGCGGCAAAACATTGAACATGTTCATTCTTCCGTCCGGTTTCCGGACAGAATATCAACAACTCAATGGGAGGGGGGAGGGCTGTTCTCCGCTCATCGCGGAGAAAAGCAGTCCCCCCCGCGGCCGTGGGGACGGCCGCAAAACCGGTCAAATACCGGCCGGCAAACCGGCCGGGATTTGTCCACTGCCGTGGGAACATGCCCTAAGTGTACGTCTGGTAGTATCAGCCACATTGCCCCCAATATGCCCCCATAACACCCGGAATAAACAGTGAAACGACAGATAGTGGCACCCCAATAATAGCCAATGGTATTATGCATGCTCATTGTATTGAAAATTTAACATTTACCCAGTTAGACATTGAAAGTCGTTGTGAGTACAATTTATTCCTCTCCTATGGTTCCCTAGTCATGCTTGTACTACGCATGTCAATTCAGATATACAAATAATAGACAGCTTATCAGTGATAAAGATGGCAAGTGCACAGGGGTGCTACAACACAAATTAGGTGTAATTTTATAACAATCAGGAAGTTAGTAATAAAAAGGATAAGGAATCAGTTTATTATGACATGTATAACAGAGTTTGGTTTTGCTAAAAAATATATTAAATTCTTTAATAAATCTGCACTGTGCAAACATGGTCTAAGGACTGAGCTGTATTACATGGCTATATCTGTTGTAATTGATATGCAGCACTCAAGTTACATGTGTCCAACATTTACTTTTGCTTTCAATTGAACCACAAGATTTTTACATGGCCAGTGCCACAGTTGTATTGGCACAGGTGAGCACATCTGAAATCACAAAGGCCCAATAGGTAGTGGGTATAAAAGAAAAGGGGCAGAAAGCTAACCTATACATTATATTGTAAGGGTATGTTCACATGACGTCTTGTGTCCGTGTGAACATACGCTTTTCTGATGCATGTCTGTGTCTGTCTGAATGGAGCCAGACACGCATCTAAGAATGAGTAGTGTGCACTTTAAGGATTGCATGTCATTTCTTGGAGCGGATCCGAAAGGCGGACCCGACAGACGCGATGCAAACACGCATCAGCGATCACTCATGTGAACGCCGATACGTGTTTCACATTGCCGGCAGTTATAAACTCACGTTCAGATGGACCCAGACACGCATCAGAAAAGCGTATGTTCACACAGACACAAGACGCCTTGTGAACACACCCTAATATGACATACACCAATCAGTCGTAATATTAAAGCTGAGCATTATTTGGGGCCCCTAGTACTTAGAACCTATTGAGGCCTGGCATTCACAAGACCTGTAAATGTGTCTTTGGTATCCTGCACCATTGGAGACATTGGAAGCAGAAAAATTTAATTTGTAATTAAAAGAGAAACATTTTAACCATTTATTGTTATTAAAAATTCTGTAGCATTTTTGTGTTAGCTGCTATCTTAGTGATCCATAGTGTACAGCTCATCTCTAGGGGATACGACAAGTGACGAGAGCTCCTCAATCATGGCCACACATGCTCTTTCCAGCCACTATACTGATGCCTCTACCCTGTTTCAGTCCCTGCAATGGTTGCCCATTCGGTACAGGAGACAATATAAATTCATCACGCTCAACCATAAAGCTCTCCACAGTTCTGCACCCCCTACATCCTCCCTACCTACCCCGCTACTACAGACCACAAACATCCAAGCCTCCCATGCCAGTCTTCAAGATTTCGCGCGTACTGCACCCATTCTCTGGAACATCCTACCACGTACTATTAGGCACAAGCCCAGCCTTCGCAGTTTTAAGAGAAAATACCTCTTCTCAGTCTGGCCTACCAAGATCCCTAATTGCTAGCCCCCACCTTCTATCACACACATCTGTCACTCCCTACACTGGAGCACTCACAGGCACTTATCTGTATATAGATATACTGTCAGTGTGGCAGGGTCACCCAGTTTTTATGTAAACCACCCCATATTTATGAAACAAGGTTGGACCATTGTAAATTTAGCACTTCTCTCCCTTTGTCTCCCCCAGGCACCCTCATAGATTGTAAGCTCTTGCGAGCAGGGCCCTCACACCTTGTGTCTCAACTGTAAGTAGCTTTCACTGTGTAATGTCTGCCTTTTGTCTGTAATTATATCCTCCGAATTGTAAAGTGCTGCGGAATATGTTGGCGCTATATAAATAAAGATTATTATTATGCTCAGATATCACCTCTCTTCTCAGGCATCTATTGTCAGTCTCTCCCCTACTTATAAACCACACACACTCAGTGGCGAGTGCGTGTTCAACCTCAGGTGCTGTCATTCTACTCCTGTCCTCTGTCCTCTTTAGTAATTCGTCAAACAGTGCAAATAAATATAAAAAAAAATGAAACCTCAATCAGGTATGTGCAATGAGAAAAGAAAAAAAATACACATGTTTGGTTCCTGCAGGGTTTTAAACCTAGGACCCCTATGCTGAAAGTCAGAAGTGCTAACCACTTGGCTACATTGTAGCTACTCACAGCTACAGTTACATAAACAGATTTTTGTTTGACTAGAGTGAACACTCTGTGAGGAAAGGCATGGCGATGTCAAGCCTGCTGGATCGTATGCTATGCAGTTCAAACAAATCATACACTCCCCTTTTGAGCACACTGAAAGCTGAAGCAGGACAAACCAGGCATGAAAAGCCTTCATTGTAAAACCCCTTTAGTGACCTGTGAATTGTGAGGTGGGGCCTTCACCAATGTGACTTTTTTTCAAATTGAAACCTGAGGATTTCCAGGCCAAGTTTAAATTTTGAATTCTTGTCATGCTCCTCAAACTATCCCTAAACAATTTTTGCATTATCCTGCTGAGGCTATTGCCACTACGGATTCCTGTTTTCATGAAAGGGTATACTTGGCTTACAAAAATGTTTAGGAAGGTGGTATTGTGTTAACGTAACATCCAAATTATGTAGAATGGAACCCAAGGTTCCTCAGTAGAACTTTGCCCATCACACTACCTCTGTTGGCATGCCTTCTTCCCATAGTGTGTGCTAGTGCTATCTCTTCCATGGACAAGGAGCACACAGTCACCCAGCTGTCCAGATGATGAAAACATGTTTCATCAGATTAGGCTAGCTGCTTCCATTGCTCCATGGTTCAATCCATGTCCATCTGTTTTGACTCTTAAAATCCAGCATGCAACCAGCAAGCAAATCTGACCTGCAAGAATTCTCTATCTATCCAAGAGACCAGAGGCCAACCTGTCCACACAAGCGCTTAAGAAGCAATGTCCAGGACCCTAAGAACAATCACCCTTAACCCTTCTGAGGACATGTGATCTCATGACGTCAGAGTTGTATTCCACCCTGCATAGTCTTTCCAAGGGGCAGCTGTTTTGGGCCTGGTACCAGGACATCAACTATGCTCCATTGCCGTTTTATGATACAAAAGTGAGGAGCTCATTGATCTTCAAATGCTCCTGTACAATCAACATGTTCAGGTTCCTGGCTCCATGCAGTACAATCTCTGTCAGTAGAAAGTGTATCCAACACAATGCTTACACAATGACAGTATATTGTGTGCTGGGAAGCAAGGATCGACCATCAATAGATAGCATACAGTGACTGTACTGCAAGCTGCCAGAGACCAGACTAAACTACCAAAAAAAATACTAAAGGGGACAGTAAAAAAAACACTACTCCTCTGTATCATGAAATCTCACTCTGAAGCTTGCAGACAAAAATTTACAAACACTAGCTCCAAAAAAATAAAACAAAGAAAAAAATGGGTTCTTTTAATGTAGCCCCCTAAACACTCCCACCCCAGGCACCTGCCCTATGGTGCCTAGTAGCAATTATGGCCCTGGCAGATATGTGCATATTAAAGATCAATGAAAGAGAGACAGAGAGAGATTAAAAGAGCGAGATATTGTCATAAGAAACTAATTCCTCTAATATTGACATTCATGCCATGGAATACTTTTGAATGCAAGGTGAGTACATTTGTAGGGATATGTATCTCATGTATTAGAAATCTGTGTGTGGCTGAAATTCCACTCCACATCTAAATTAGTTTCTGCAGTGTGTGCATTGATTTCTGCAAGCCTTACTCAGGTGTATGAGACAGTTGCATACATTTCTGCAACACATCTGCCATGTGTCAACATACCCTGATAGTAAAAGTCCGATCAGGCGAGGAGATACCACAATTAGGACAGCAGTGCATGCATTTAAAGATAAAATAGATGCTTTTATTAAAGGGGTCTGTCTAGATTCCCTTTAAGATCACTAGTGATTACCTTTTAGTACATATTATGATTACCGCTGTAAAACCAAGTAGAATGTGATCCCTTGTACTGTACAATATGGTGATCTCATGCTGTCAACCCAGAGTTTTGTAGCTCCATAGAAAACACCAATAAATCTCTCCCTCTTGCCGTTCATGCAGTTTCTCTGTTTTTGCATTTACTGAACGTCTTCTAGATCTCTGAGCTGGGATGTCATTATGTTTGCTAAGATATATTTCCACCGACTTGTATTCATTACAACCCCAGCGGTACATTTTAAATTATTCAGTGCTGACAGATCTTTAGAAGAGGGTGAGATTGTAATGTTAAGTATATTGTACATGAACATTTCACGGACTAGATCTATACTAACAACATCCAGCAAGGTCAGAAGCAACAGCATCAAAGACATAATAGGGGTCATGCGCTATAGCAAAGCAAATGATTAAGCATTATCTGTAGTATCTTAATTGCCAGTATCAGAGCTTTCCACGTTTTTAGGATTTCCTTCCTTTTTTTTTTTTAAAGCCAAGGTAAAGTGGCAGAAGAAGCAAGGCCTTGTCTACAGAGCACAATATTGGTGTAAATTTTCACATCTTCACATGCTGCTATGTGGTGATATGTTAGGAGCTGTATGCAGTCTACTTTAGTTTGCTGGTAAAAATAGTTCTGCAACAGTGTTTGTCATGGAGAACTCCACGGTTCATACAAAGTCTAATATTGGAGGCCTGTGAGGTAAAGTAGGCCCAAAGAGAAACCCATAGGTACCATATTATGGCTCTGTAAAACTGATGTTGTACAGGACCAAAGAACATTTCTGTTCATGCAGACATAAAACGAGTCAAAACTGCACGGTATGAATGAGGCCCAAATCAGGTAGAGCAGTTAAAAGGGGGGGTTGTTTTGGCACCCAGACGCCTTTTTTATTGCGCATTAGTAGCGTAGAATGCGCCTGAATCTATGAACCTGTTCTACTGCGGGTCATAGATTTAGCGCTTTCTAGCTACTAAGCGATAATTCTGACTCAGGTAAACCACTTTTAAAGTGGTCTACCTGTTCCAGCAGTAATGCGCCTGGATTTGCTGTACTGAAGCTATAAATGTGTAGCTTTGTATGGTTGTAGTGCGATACGCCTCCAGCACGTCCCCACCTCTTAGGCGCAAGACAAAGTGCTGCAGGCGCTTTGTAATGCGCCTGATATTGGAGTGCGCCTGATTAAAAATGTAGCGAACAAAAAATATAGTGAACTGGGCTGCACCAGTTTTTGGGCTGGAAAAACACCAGACTTCTGGCGTAGCCCCGCACATACATGTCGCCCATGGTGGCATCTTTTCAAAGAATAGCACCAACTCTGTCACAGAATATTTCTGGTATTGGAGCTCAGCCTTATTTACTTCAATAGAGCTGAACTGTAATATCAGGCACATCCTGTGACAGAAGGGTCATTGTTTTGGAAATAAAACAGCCATATTTTTCTAATCCTTCACAACCCCTTTAATAATTGTTGAGAAATAAGTTGTCTATGGATAACCGCTCTGTACCTGCTTCACATTCTAACAGGCCCCAGAAAAAAGGAAACTGTTTGCACTGTTTTGGTTTTTTTTTGTTCTATATTTCCTCAAGAACAACCAACCTTCTTAAAAGACATAATAACAGCTACATTGTTTTTAGTTGCTAAGGAAATCAAGCAGTGATTGATGACACTGGAAAAGCCACTCACTTATTTTTAAAGAAAAATTTGTTATTATAAAGAAAAACTTAATACAGTAGTAAAATAGAAAACCCCATACAGATAAAATCATACTTTTAGACTTACTTTGAGCGAAATCCCTCTCATCTCCAGGACTTAATCCGGTTGGTGAGACAGAGGAGGCCACAGTGGACTTTGTGAAGATTCCGCTAATGAACTTTAGCATCTTCCTATCCCTGGCTGCTGAAGACCTGGCCTTGTCCCCAGTTGGAGACGTTCCCTCGCGGCCCTTTTTAAACTCTTCAGGTAGTAAATCAAAGTCACTGTTGTCCACAGTCTTACTTTTCCCCTTTCTAAAACCTTTGGGGTCACATGAGGATGGAGACAGGAGACTTTTCCCTCCTGCAGAGGCTTTTGGAGTCTCAGCTCTAGGGCTGCTTTTGGTGGATGATTTTGAACGACTTTTGCCGCCTTCATTTTCAGGCCATGACAGTCGATTTGAACCACTTTTTTGACTTACGTTTTTGTCACGGTTGTCTTGACTTTTAGAGGCTTTACTAAGTTTAAGCAGTCGACTACCTTTTTCCTTGCACGGCGTAAGGAGCACTGGAGGGATCTTCGTGTGCTCGACAGGACTAGGTAAGCCTGAGACACTTATGCTAGAAGTGTATGGAGGTCTTGTCTTGGTTTCTACCTGTAAGGTGTTCTTCTGTGAGTCCCCAGCTTTATCTGGGCTTACAGAGAGGGATACAGTTACTGGTGCTTCACGATATGGTGTTCCTGGTTGACATGGTATAGGGAGCAATGGGCTAGCTGGAGAGCTAAAAGAGTACCTAGGCCCAGAAAAAAAGGTAGGACTTGAATGTTGTCGAGGACTGTTGCAAAGTCGATTGGGAGAGTTTTGAAGAAAATAATCAGAGGTGACGCTAGTACTAATCCACATAGCATCCTGCCTATGGAAAAGTCTTTCCAGCCGTTTGGTCTTTCCAGGGTCATCACCATCTGGTGTGAGGTCATCTCCTTCCACTGGTAAAATGATGTCTAAATCTTTACATGGTGAAAGGGATAGCAAAAGTGAAGGTTCTGGAATCTTTTCTCTGGGAGATGTTAACTCGCTGCTGTCAACAGTTTTCTTTTCTATTAAAGTAACTGGTCTGTCGCTGGTTGCTTTTGCACCAGGAGATTTGGCTGTCCCAGCAACTGATGCTCTAGCTCCTGGGTATGTTCCCATGCCAGTCACTGGCACTTTTATTCCAGCTGAAGTTTTAGTCCGAGGAGTTGGAGCTGGAGCGGCATCACCAGATAAAATTGTAGGTTTAGTACTTATGCTTGGGGCTTTTAACGCTGTAACTGGTGGTGCCACAGAAGTTAAAGTTTTTGATGTACTGACAGGAGGTTTTGCCCCAGGATATGTGCCAGTATCTCCAGTCCTAGTTTTCTCAATCACTGTACCTGTAGGTGGAGCTCTGTTTCCTGTTGACTCTTCAGTTGACACTACTACAGATGCGGCTCTAACTCCCCTAGCTGCACTTCTAGCAGCAATAATTTTGGCCTCGCTAGGTTTTGCTGCGATCACTGGGGCTCCCCCTGAACGAGATGCAGAAAACAATGCCGATGCAGTGCGAGCAGCACTTATGGGGGGAGCGGTAACTCGAGGTATCTAACATGGTTTCTCTGCAATTTCTACGGCTTTGTTATGTTTTTCTCCAAAAAATGAAGTAGAACAGGTGTGCGATGGGGAATCTGAACATACAGCTGGTACCTTTATTGCCTTTAAACTCCGACGGGTGATTCTGGATTCGGTGACTGGTGCTTGATGACTGACCCCTTCTGTAATTTTGGACCCATGCACTGGAGTTACGGAACTGGATACTAAGTCCCCGGAAACATCAGTATCAAGTGCAGGTCGCCTAATAAGGGAACCTCTAATTACTCGCACTCCACCAAAGGGAAAATCCTTTTCACTGAAAGGCACTGGAGCACTAGTCGTTCTTGCTTCCTTCATTCCTCCTGGTGGCCCTGAAGCACTGGATGTTTTCGTGTTCTGGACCGATGAGTGTCCAGTGTTAGATATACTTGTCGGTTTATCTCCTGGTCCTGAAGCTGCATAACTAGAGGTTTCAGAATTCTTAGTTTCGTGCTTTTGGGTTGTAGATGTTATGGTGTTTGATGCCACTGAGTCCTTTACAGATGGTGCTGGTAATGGAGTAGTAGAGGTTACGGTACCATTCTCTCCCTGTTTTGGAGCTATAATGCCAGTATTCCCGGTTTCACCCGAAACTTTTGTTGAAATATGTGTTGACCCTTTATCTGTAGGTGATGGATTAGATCTGGTAGATGGACACGTACCTCCTGCTCCTGACAAAAGTTCAGCAGTTTTTGATGTTTCAGAGAACCCCAGTTTTTCTGTAGTTCCATTTGTAGACACTTGGTTTTCAGCTGTTGAAAAAGTACTTGTTTCGTTACATACCGGGGTTAAAGCTGTAGAGCTGGATGTTGCAGTGTCATTCTGCTTTACCACTGGTGTTACTCCGATAGGGTCTGCACATTGTTCTAGCTCAAGGGCAGATGTTTCAGGTTGTTTTGTTTTTAAGGAAACTGGTAAAGGCGCCCCCTTTGAATCAACAACTGTCCCCTTGCCAGTATTATTCACTAGTGCACTTGCTTCAGTAATAGACTTCTCTTTTCCTTCACTCACCCCGGAACCAGGAGTGGGCCCTGCCCAAGCCCAGACATCAGGAAAATCTCTATCCAGTGAGAGGCAATGGGCCAGTCCAGGTGTGCTGCCAAGAGAAGGGGTGTCATGTTTCCGGAATACTTCAGTGCTGTCAGCCTTTTTTTCGTCTCCCACAGCCTCTAGTTTGACTAGGGTCAAAGAGATGTGGTAGGTGGTCCTGCGCTGGAGGGTGGCTCCTCTGCTCATGGGTCCCCTGAGTGAGCAGCTTGCAAGGATACCAAGGGCTGCAGAGTAGTCTGCCTGATCCACCACACTGCTGGTCTGCAATCAGCTCAGCACATCCATCATCTGATGTACCACCTCCTCTCCACACAGGTGTCCCTGCAGCATAGATCCGATCTCCAGACACAAAACACACGCCCAGGAATGCCAGTCAATAGCTATCTGCAAATAATGCACAGTAACAGAGGGGGAGAGCAACCCTTCAGAGGTAAGACCTCATTGTTTAGGAGCATCACTGCACTGGATCAGGACTGCAGAAGGCAATGATGTCCCTGCTGATAGGTCCCTGGAAATTCAGCTCCATTGTCTGCCAGGTGCAAAGAGGGATGAGCAGGTGACACCATAGTCTTGCATTTTCTCAGGCTGCTGGAGGATTCTTCATTGCGGTAGCATCAGCAGACTCCTGGATTGGGCGCAGGTTCCACGGTGACTAGAGACAGGCTTGATCTCCATTCACAGAGACACAACAGCTATTCTGCTGCCTTCTCTCCGGTGTCAGGGCTGCACTTTAACGAGCACTTCAATTTTGCATCTCGTAGGAAGAGTTTGCAAAGGAGGGGGCTCAGAAATGGTGTAATCGCAGAATAATATGCCACCCAAGCGTGTTCTAAAGACTAGCAGGACTCACTATTCATGCTATAGGAATAGGAGGAGCTGTGATCACTGTTCTACACCCACACCACAACCTCCCAGCTCAGTACTGAATGTTAAAGGGTGAATGTGACATCCTACTAGGAAAAAGATTTAGGCTCATGTATGAAATGCATTCGCCGTCTATCTGCAGCCGACTGGCTTTCACCGCTTCTTTGTCTTGACTACTGATTAGAAGACACCACATATATTTCTTCTATATTTTGTATTTAGGCATATTATAGAAACAAAAGAGCTGTAACCGGCAACCTGTGGCTCTTCAGCTCTGCCGGACAGGTGTGCCTAGGGGAGCCCACTCTACTTCTACATCCAATATTAATATTAATTGAATCCCATGAATTAAAAGGGGGCTCCGTTTATGGGAAAGAGGTGCAGCAGGAACAGTAAACCCCCATTCTATGTATAGGTTACGATCCTAAAAGTGTTGTTTATGGTCTATCTAATGTGGCTGAAATCTGTACAGACATGCAGCATTAACACATAACAGCTCAGTTCTGAAACTGATTGTTAATAGCCACGCGGTTTTTTAGGTTCCCAGCAGATTAAAACCGATCAACACTTAAAGGGGTTTTGCCACAAAGTAAAATTGACGTGGGAAACTTGCATACTAAATAATAAACATTTTCACCATTCATCATTATTAAAAATTCTGCACCGTTTTTGTTTTAGCTGCTCCTTTAGTGATCCATTGTTTACAGCTCGTCTCCAGGGGATACGACCAGGGCTGAGAGCTCCTCACTCCTGGTCAGACATGCTCAGACATCACTTCTCCTCTCAGGCAGCTACTGAGAGTTCAACCCCAGGTTATGTCATTCTACTCCCGTCCTCTGTACTCCTTAGTAATTAGTCAAACAGTGCAAATAAATAAAAAAAAGAAACCTCAATCATGTAGGTGCATTGATAATGAGAAAAAAAACACAGGTTTGGTTCCTGCAGGGATTTGACCCTAGGACCCTTGTGCTGTGAGGTAAAAGCTTTACCTCTGAGCTACTCATAGCTTTGTACATAAACAGACCTTTCTTTGACTACAGAGAGGGGCATGGTGATGTCTTCCTGCTGGGTCACATGATATGCAGTTCAAACAAATCATACACGCCCCCTTCTGAGCACACAGAGCTGAAGAGCTGGAAGCAGGAGGTATGAATTGAGATCGTGGCAAAACCCCTTTAAGAAGGTTGATTGTGAAGAGCAATCAGGGAGAAAACAACAACTCCCAGTAGGTCTTGAAGGTCTGCAGCTTTAAGGGCATGCTAGGAGTTATATAGTTCCCTATGAAGGGGAAAGGGGAGGACAGGAATTTGAAAATGAATTTATTTTAATGACAGTATAGGAGAGGACACACACCCTTTTTTTTTTTTTAGCAGTACAAGTCGGCCAACTGGCCCTTGTCTTCAGACTGATTCTGTCCTTGGGGCCCTCTCAGTGTAGGCTTTCTGCAGCCTGCTGCGTGGCCCTTGCTTCGGACGAGACCCAATGAGTTTAGTCAGCTGTGATGCCACCACCCAGCTGTCACTCAGGGTGTGGGCCGGCTGTGGAGAAGTGCAAGAAGCTGCAAGATGATTGGTGGCCTCTCCATAGTGACATTTCTGGAAGGACACTGGCTGGACTGCCATTGTGCCTAGATGTTATGTTAGGCAGTCTATATGTCTATGTAGTAATAATCTAATGAACTATGCAATATGCATCCTGCATGTAGTGCGATGTGCTGTGCTCCACTCATGTAAGATGCTGGAGGCCCACTAAGGAATTCAGTGGCACCCTGCTGGAACTATAAGGCTATGTTCACATGGCGTAATTGCGGGGCATACAGTACGGCCCGTAATTACGCCGGGTGTTTGGGAGTCACGCTGGGGAGAGGAGGTGTAATCCATAGTTCTCTATGAGAACTGTGGATTAGCGTAATTTTGGCGCCCATCTCTCTCTTATTAGAGCGCAAATACGACGCTAAATGCGCGCCGAAATTTGACCATGTAAACATACCCTTAGTCTTAGCCTTCTGTGTCAACCTCACAGCCTACTACTGCTTTGCCAAATGTTAGGTGTAGCATTCCTACACAGCTTCAAGGTGTATTCCCATTGATAGGCTATGCCATCCATGTGTGATAGGTTCCGTGAGATGGAGAACAGACCCCAAACGCTCTCAGTTGGAACTCTCATGATGGCAGTTCAAAATGCAGCCAAGCAGCGCCATATTAATGCCATATCCTATTCATATACCATCATTGTGTAGAGTGAGACTACGCCTTTGATGTTAGGTCTTTAGAGACTATGCTGTACAACTAGAAATTTACATGTAACGTCATCCATACAATCACAGACATGTATGTTGAGTTTTGTACTCTAATTAGAAAAAAACTCATAAAATCGCACAAGAATGTAAAGAAGGTGAAAATAGAGTATTCAGAGAACTGTGCATGAGCTCAACAGAGACTGTGCTATACTCTCCTTAGAGTTCGCTGCAAAGTCCTCGGACTAAGAACTCTGAATGTTATATTTGAAGCTAACCATATGATTTTTATTGCAGAACATGTCAAGCTGTGATGAAAGTGTAAATTGGAATATTCCAGCTACAAGTGACATGCTACTGATTAGAAGCTTGCAGGGGCTAGCATGGGAAGCCCCTTAGGTAGAAATTGATTGGTCGTGGAATGAGAAGGTGACAGGTGGTGGGCAAGGTCTCCATGCTGTTTAATACTAGAGTGACGAGGAAAAAGTCATATTGTGCTGAGAAAGCCATAGGGAAGATGTGGTGTGTGCAAGAGATTCCTGCGGGGAAAATTCAGGAAGAAGGGTTTTTGGGGGGGCCATGAAAAGGGTAAAGCAACTGTCTGTGTCCCGGGATGCTTGGGTTTGGCCATGAGAGTTCCCATTTGTTTCCCTAGTGAGAAAGCACTTAGTCAGTGGCCTTTGGAGCAGTGGGGGTGGGGTAACGGCAGTGTGTGTGGTGGGGAGTGGGGTCTGCCTGGAACCCAGGGGGTGTTGGGCAGTTTTTTCCCCGGGGCTCGTGCCCGGAAATTAATTGTGCTCCCCCCGAATCTTTTTTCCCCCGGCCTCTTTTCCCTATAGTAGTGCGGCGCTCCCATTTTTTGGTTCTCTATGAAAATTAGAGTGGGGGCGGGGGGATTACTTGTTTACTGCCTCTTTTTGCTGCCCCCGGGGGAAAGTCCTTTGCAGTGCGTGCGCTGTGGGGGTTTGGGAAAGCCGAGCCCCTTACCCCTTCTTGATGCGGGCCCACCCTTTTGTAGAAAAAGGGATGGAGGGGAGCGGTTTGAAAGTGAGCTTGAGGGGTCGGCCCCCTTCCCCGGGGTCAGTGAGTGCCGCCGAGCCCGGACAGCACCCGGGCGTACCCCAGGTTTTTAACTGTCTACAGTCTGGAGAGAATTTTCCCCATAAACATGTTGGGGGGGGGGGGGGGGGGGAAAATAAAATTTTTTAATTGAGGTAACGTCAGTCTGTGGGTCCCCCTTGACCCCAAAAGGGGCCCCCATAGAAATTTCGGGGCCCCCCTACAGTTTAAAGGCCCCTGGGCCCCCGTAACCCCGCCCTATAATTCCCCCCCCACCCCATCCCGCACCAAACCCTGTTCTAAACCCCCAGAAAAAAAAATGCAATTGCCCCATTGTTTTTGGATTTATTTTTTTAAATTTTACAAATCCCCCTTTTAAATTTTTGTGGTCAATTTTGTATAAAGGGGCCCAGGCAAAATCCCAACTGCATGTCCCCACGTCCCACTATAATATTCGGGCCCCAAAACCAGATCCCAAGACAAAAAAACCAAACAAAAGACTAAATAATACCGCCTTATAATACATAGGGGTGACTTTACCACTTTTAATTTTTAGGGCCCAAAAACCAAAGTTTTCCAAGACAAAAAACCCAACAAAAGCCCCAAAAAATTACCCCCATTTTATCCCAAATTTTTGGTGAAAAAATACCCAAAATGTTACTGAAAAAACCCAGTTAGAAGGGCAATTCCCAATAAAAACCTATATAAAAGATGAAGTAATACCCAATTCCCCACATATCCCCCAATTAAAGTTGCAGAAAAATTTTGCCAAATATGTTAGGGAATATTACCCCAATACAATAAATCAAATTTTACCACCAACGGGTGCCCAATATGGGGGGAAAATGCATGAAAAAGTTTAGGTCTAAATCCCCTTTTTTGGGGCCTTTTTGAACCCAACCCGGCCCATAAAAATCAAGTCCCCCTTTCATTTTTTCGAGCCCCATTTTAAAAATAAAAGGGGGACTTGATTGGTTGTTATGAGCTCTGATTGATTGTTGTGGGCAAAAAAGGGAAAAGTCTAATCTAGGCGTTTTATACATGTGGAGTTTTTAATTTTAATAAGTGATTTTAATTTGGGGGAAATCACGGGGTGACATCTGAAAGTCGCTTTTTTTCCCTTCCCCTTTCCCCATCCGGCCCGGGCCCAAACATGGGGAACTTCAACAAAAAACCTTGAAAATGTACTTTATAATAATCCCCCCGGGTGCCCCCCCATGTAAAAAACCCTTTCCTAGTCCCCCAAATTTTGAAATAATTCCCCCTTTGGTGAAGGGGCTTTAAATTTTTTATAGGGCCCCCGGGAAAGGGTAGGGGGTTGGGGGCCCCGGTAGGTAGGTACCCAGGTTTTTACCCCCACCTGTTGGTAGGGGGGAAAAACTTGAGGGGGGGCCCCACATGGAAAAAAAATTGAGTGGGCCCCCACTAATTTTCCCCAAACCCCCCCCGCTGTGGGGGGCCCCCATTCGGGGGCCCCCTTTCCCCCCACGGGTCTGTTGGGGGGCCCCCACAAACCCCAGGGGCTTTGAGGGCCGCGAGGGCCCCTGTCAAGCCCCCAAAGGTTTTGGGGGGCCCCCGCTAAAGGGCCCTTTGGGGTTTTTTTGGGGGCCCCAAATCAAGGTCCTAAGTTTTGGGGGGCCCTCTTTTCAACACCCATAAATTTGGGGCCCCCCAAAGGGGGGACCAAAAAATTCCCGGGGGCCCCCGGTGGGGGCCCCCCAAATCCCATTGGCCCCGAGTCCCAAAACCCTTAAATGCCGGGGGCCCCCGAGGGGCGCCCAAAATGCCAGGGGCCCCGAGTGCGGGCCCCAGATTCCCAGGGGCCCCAATGGGGCCCCACGATTCCCGGGGGCCCCCGAGAGCACCCAAAAACCAATCCCGGGGGCCCCCGAGGGGCCCCCACAAATCCCGGGGGCCCCCGGAGTGGGGCCCCCTCGAATCCCAGGGGGCCCGAAGGCGGCCCCACAAATGAGGGGCCCCGGAGTGGGGCCCCACGGGGAGGGGAAGGGGCCCCCTTGGATCCCTGTGGTGGAAATGGGGGTGTGGTGCGGTTAAATTGACAAAATTTAACTTTACTCGGTTCAGTTCACTTACTTCGCGTGCAGGCGCCCTGTGCCGGAGCAGTCAGTCCTTCCCCTTTTCCCTCTGGGGGGGGTGTGACGTCCTGCTTGCTGGCACCCCAGGGGGGGGGGGGCCTTTTTGCTTGTGAAGGAGGTGCCTGCACCCTGAAGAAAGTGCACTTTTAAGGGGCATTGCAGTGTGGCCCCCCCTCCTCCCCCCCCTTGGGAATCTAGTGATTGTATGGTGGGAGGGGGGCCTGTGGTCTCCCTCCCCCTTTCCCATTATTTTGGGGGAGCAAGGGGGCGGAGCTGGCGCCGGCGGGGGGGGGGGGGCCCCCCCCCCTTTTCTCCCCATTCGGGCCCGGGGCCCGGTACGGAGAAATGGTTGTACCGCCGTATGGGTCCCTGCCACAGAGGGGACAGTCTACTTTTATATAAATCCCCCAAATTGGGGGTAGGTGTATATCAAACATTAGGGCTGATTAGTATAAATGTGGATATAAACAGTACCTGGGGGGGCAGTATATACAGCTTTGAGGGGCAGTTTATCCCGTTCCCTGGGGGGGCGTTTTTAAAGTACTGGGAGGGGAGTTTATACAGTTCCCGAGGGGATTATATAAGCAACCTGGGGGCAGTTTTTACAGCTTCCTGAGGGGAGTTAACGTTTCCCTGGGGGCGTATAAAAAAGGTTCCCTGGGGGGGGCGTTTTTTACAGTTTCCCTGAGGGGGCAGTATTACAGCTTCCGGGGGGGAAAAGTTATAAGCTACCCTGGGGGGGAGTTAAAAAAAAGTACCTGGGGGGGCAGTTCTTTCAGTTCCTGGGGGGGCAGTTATACACCCTTCCTGGGTGGGGCAGTATATAAAGCTACTGAGGGGCTTTTATTTTACAGCTTCCCTGGGGGGCATTTTTTACAGCTCCCCTGGGGGGCAGTGTTTTCAGCTTTGGGGGGGTTGTTTTTAACCCTTTCCTGGGGGGGCGTGTATACAGCTGTGAGGGGGGTATTTTTTAAAAAAAATTAGGTGTATTATATGGGCTTTATACACCCCTTGGTGTATTATAAGCTTTATAATTATCCAGTGTTTTTTTATAGCTTTTATACCCCCTGGGGGTATGATATTTTTTTTAAAACCTCCCCTTTGTATTTTATGGGATTTTACTTTCCCCTGGGTAAAAACCATTTTTTACTTTCCCCGGGAAATTATACCCATAAATACATTTTCCCAAATTTTTAACACAGAGGGAAAGGGCCCGGTGTTTTGGCCCTTTGCAACCCCCCTGCGGGAAAAAGGAAAGGCGCGAAACGTATTTCAAAACAATATTAAAATTCCCTTTGAATTTATTTCGGGATGATTTCGGAAGTATTTAGTGGAAAAATTGGGACCTTTAAATACTTTTAGAAAAAAGGTGTGGGTTCGAGGGTTTAAGGTATTTTCCACGAATATAAATAGATCTTATTTTCGGCGTTTTAGCTTTTTAAAAGCGGCAAAGGTATGGTGTTCGCCCCACCCCCAAAAAGCGGCATAAAAAAGGACGAGCTGCAGTCTCCAAGTGTCTTTTCTTGTGTCTTTGGCGCCGGGCCTTTTTAAATAAACATTTTGTTTTAAACCCCGCCACTTTTAGTTTTCTTGGCGTCTTACCACAAATACAATTGTATGTTACAAGCGCTTTTTTTATCGTCTTGGGTTTTTGCAAATGTCGGTCCCCAAGAGGGATCTAAACAATTTTGGGAGTTTAGATTATCACTGCTGTTTGAGAACGCAAACGGCGTTACATGAGGGATTTGTCGCTGCGGTTTTTAAAAGTCCGTTTGAAAAAAAATGATGGGCAACTCACGGGAATTGTTAGAAACTGTCTTGGGGACTGAAGGAAGCGGACCCCCGCGGATCCCAAAAAAAGGGTTGTTCACGGAGTGTAAAAACCGTTTTGAACAAATAAAAACCCTATCCCCGTCGAAAAACCACGCTTTTGAGCCCCAAATTTCGATGGAATACAACGTGTTTTTTAAAAGGCCGCTTTTCTGTCCCACTAAATTTAAGGGAGGTGTAAATCCGCCCGAAGGGAAATTTACGTCATCCTTTGTCAGCAATGAAAAGGGAAAACTGGCCAAGGGGGAAAAAGGGGTTTGTGAAATGACGCTGATTTTTTTAGGGGGAAAAATGAAAGTATAAGTTTTTTTGTTTGGCATAAATTTTGGACACACCGGGTGAATCCCCAGAAAGGCATCCAAATCCCTCGGGGCAATACCTTAGGGCCCTGGTTTACACGGTTAATGCGGGGGTAATTCCTCCCCCATTCGCCGTGTGGAAGGGGGGGGGGGGGGGAGCGGGGGGTGAGGGGGGGCCCGGGCTTCGGGCCCCTAGACAAACTGCCCAGCGGAGTTAGCCGCCAGAAAATGACATGGCAATTTTTTCCCCCCCGGCGGCTTCGCGGGGGGGGGGAGGAGACGAAAAACCCCTGTTCTCTTATGAATGTGGATTACCGTAATGAGGGCCCTTTTTTTAGCCCCTTAAATTTTCACACTTCGGCGGGGGATTTACGGCCGAAAAACGGCCCCTTTTAAGCCGTGTGAATACCTTAGGGAAAAAGGGAAATAGAGAGAGGACAAATACAGACAAAAGGGGGAAAGTGCTCCCGAAGAAAGGGGATGTGTAAAAGAGCCCGCCTTTTAACGAGCCATTTTTGTTTGTAACAAATAAGGGGGAGTTGACACGGGTTTTTGGGGTCCTTTTTTGGGTCGGAAAAGCATTCAAAAAGGCGGGTTTTTGTAAATTTACATCCCAAAAAAATCAACCAACGTGCGTGTTTGGATGGTTTTGGGTACAGCAGAAATGGGACCCCATAGTTTTAAATAGGGCTCCTGCCCGATTCAAACGGATCAAGAAATTTTAAAATGTCAATCCCTTTTAATGATCTGGAAGGAAGTATCCGAAAGAAGCATGTAAACACGCATTGGGTCACTGTTTTGGGGGGCAGATGGGTGTTTTAATTGAAAGTTATGTTTAAAACCCCACTGACCTTGTTAGATGGTGTTTGGGGAATTTAGGGTTTTAAAAAATTTGGGTCCAAAAAAAAAAATTTAAATTTATCCAAAAACACCAAAGTGAAAATTTTCCTAACATGACCCCAAAGGTTTTTAAAAAAAAGTGGGATAAATAGCTGTGGTTTCGGGGTCAAGGGAATTCAGTGGGTTTCGAAGGTTTCAGACCCCTTTTAAAATTTTTTATCTTTGGGGGTTTATTGCAGTATTTGGGGAAGATCAAAAAAAATTATTTTTTTGTCATTTTTAAAGTAACTCTGACCCAAACTTTAAAGGGGAAATTCCCGAAAAAGTAGATATTTTTTCAAAAATTTTTTAACAAAAAAAACTGAAAAAATCACATGGGCTTTAAATATTTGACCCCTTTTTCAGTATTGGTAGAAGCACCTTTTTGAGCGTGAAGAAGAGTTTTTTTGGGAATGTTTCAAAAAAGTTTTTTTAAAAAGGGTTTGGGGGGTCCCCTGCCCTTCTTAAATTAGACTCCTCCAGTTCCCCAGGTTGGATTTTTGAACTTGGGGGACCCGCCCTTTTTAAATCTTCCGAGATGCCCCCAAATTTGGGTTTGGGTAGGGTTGGCTGGCCAGTTTAAGATTGGTTTACCGAGTTGTTCTAAAGCCTCTGCTTTGTTTTTTTTGTTGTGTGCTTTTTAGTCTTTTTTTGTTGGGAAAATGAACCCCCCGGCCCCGTTGAGGGGCCGGATCTTGGGAAAAGGTTTTAATTCCCGGGTATCTCTGTACTGGCCGATTCATCCTTCCCTTAAATTTAACCCGTCTTTTTTCCCCGCAAAATGAAAAAACCGCCATAGTGATGCGCCCCCTGTTTCACTGTTGGGTTTTTATTGGGCAGATTGAGCAGGGTGGTTTTTCCACACATACCCCCTTTTCAATTAACACCAAAAAAAATTTAATCTTCCCCTTTTAGCCCAAAAATCTTATGTTGGGGCCTTCATGTGTTTTTTGTAAAATTTGCGGCTTTCATTGTTTGCATAGGAGGGTTTTTGTTGGGACACTCTGCCATAAAGTTTTCCCCATGGTGGACTGAGTGATAGTTGGGCTTTGTGGAACCTTTCCATTCCCTATGCTCTCTGGCGTCGCCACAGTGATCTTGGGGTTCTTCTTTAGCACTCTACCCGGTCTTTCCCATGATTGTTGGGTTTTGGCTGGGCGGCCAGGTCGGGAAAAGTTGGGTGGGCCCAAATTCTTCCATTTTAAGGGTTTTGGAGGCCTTGTGTCTTAGGGAACCTTGAGTGCTGCGAAAATTTTTTTGAACCTTGGGGAGATCTGTGCTTTCCAAATTGTTTTCGAGTTTTTTGGGTAGTTCCCTTTCATGATTTCTTTGCTTGACATGCATTTTGGGGCCCTTTGGGTCTTATATAGACAGGTGGTGCCTTTCTAATCAAGTCCAATAGTTTTTAAATTTAAAAACAGCTGGACCCCAAAAGAAGGGAGTGAACATCTCAAAGGGATCAAGGAAAAGGACAGCATTGAGTTAAATATAAGTGTCAAGCAAAGGGGGGCTGATTACTTAGAAAGTGTTACTTAGTTTTTTTTGTTTTTAAAAAATTTGCAAAAAAAATTTTACTTTTTTGGGTTTTTTTCCCCCAAGTTGGGGGGGGGGGGGGGGGGGGGGCTTTTCGAGGGGTCCCTTTAAATGAGCCCAAAAAAGAAAATTTTTTATTTAAACCAAAAATGGCTGCAATGAAAAAAAAGAGTGAAAATTTAAAAGGGGTCTGATGTTTTTTCCTTTCCCAATGTACTTTTCACAATGGCTTAAAACAAGATTTGCAAAAAAGAAAAATTACCCTGTAAGCCCCAAACATTTTCCAAATTCATTAATTTTTCCCAAAAATTGTTTCCGGTTTAGAAGGGTAATGAAAAAAAAAAAAAGATACCCCCTTTTTTTTCAACTTCAAAAAGGTTTCAAAGGATTGTTTCCCCCAGTGTCAAGGGTGTGTCATCATGGAAAAAAAGTCCATAAAGTCTTAAACCTTTTGGGAAAGGCCCTTGGGCCCCTGACGTTTTTGTGATAAGTTTTTTGGTTTGTTTTACGGATTTCCCCAAAAGGAAACTAAAAAATTGTCAGTGTGATTAACCCTTGAATTTAAAAGGACAAAAACGCCCTCGCCGGGTTTTCCCCCGGGGAAGGGGTTTGGCGGTGCGCTTTTCAGGGCCCTCCTGCACTTTGGCCCTTTTTGCATCCCCCTTTAAGAAATTTACATGTCAAATTCCCTTAAAAAATTTCTACGCAAAGGGAAAGCCCCTAGGAGGGTAATGGAAATCCCCCTTTGGCACTTTTCCAAAAAACGGGTCCACATTTGGGCCCCCGTATCAGCCCGCGCTTTGAAACCCGGAAAAACGGGGTGGAAAAAAACGCGTGGGCGGCCGGGAAAGGGGGGTCGCAAAGGGGAAACGGGGTAGACGCTGTGGGGCTGCAGGGGATGCAGGTGAGTGGCCCCCGGTGAGAGGGGGGGGAAGAGGTGAGGGGCAGGGGGCGCTGGGAGCTGCCCGGGGGATCGCGGTGGCGGGGGCGCTGTGAGGCCCCCGGCGGGGGGATCGCCGGTGAGGGGGCGCACTGGGAGCTGCCGGGGATCCACCGGTGGCGGGCGCGCTGGAGCTGCCGGGGAATCGCTTTTTGTGGGGGGGATGGGAGTGCGGGGGGGATGCATTTGAGCGGGCGCGCGTGAGCTGCGGGGGGGGTCTGAAGGGTGAGCGGGGCCCCTGGGAGCTGCCGGGGTCGCAGGTGAGCGGGCGGGGCCCCGGGGGGTGGGCCCGGGGTCGAGGTGAGCGAGGGGGCGTGGGAGCTGCCCGGGGATCCAGGTTGGGGAGGCGCGCTGGGGGCTGCCAGGGAAGCAGGTGAAACGGGGGACGGCTTTTGGGGGCTGCGGGGGATGCTTGTGTTGGGGGCGGACTGGGCTGGGCGGGGGGTCCGCGGGGAAACCGGGGGCGGGGGCTGTGAGTGCGGGGGGATTTTGCAAGGGGGGAAGGGGGGGCAGGGGAGCTGCCGGGGATCGAAGGTTGGGGGGGCGCGCTGTGACTGCGGGGCCCAAGGGGGTGAAGGGGGGGGCGCCTGGGAAACTTTCCGGGGGGATCGGGAGGTGAGCGGGGCTGCTGGAGCTTTCCCGGGGGTCCAGGTGACGGGGGCGCTGGGGAAGCTGCCGGGGATGCAGGTGAGCGGGGACTGGGAAACTGGGGGGATCGCAAAGGGGAGCGGGGGGTTTCTGGGAGCTCGGGGGATCGCTTGTTCGGGCGGACTGGGAGTGCGGGGGGGTCGCAGGTGAGGCGGGGCCCCTTGTAGCCCGGGGGGATCGCTTTTTGTTAGGGGGCGGACTGGGAGCTGCGGGGGATCCCCCAGGTGAGGGGGCGGCGGGTGGGGGCTGCCCCGGGGGTCGGGGTGAAAAGGGGCGTTTCTGGGAAAACTGACCGGGGGGTCGCAGGTGAGCGGGGCGTTTCTGGGGAGTGCCGGGGATCGCAAAGGGGGAAACGGGGCCCCCGTGTGAGTGCGGGGGTTGGGAGGGTGACCGGGCGCACTGGGAGCTGCCGGGGGACGCAGGTTTAAACGGGGTGCTGTGAGTGGGGGGATCGCAGGTGGGGGCCCGGGCCCCACTGGGAGCTGCCGGGGGCGCGGCATGTGAGCGGGCGCCCCGGGAGCTGCCGGGGAAACGAGGGTTTTGGGGGGCGTGCCCGGGAGCTGCCGGGGGATCGCAGGTGAAACGGGGCGGCTGGGAGCTGTGGGGAGGGGTCGAGGTGAGAGGCCCCGCTGGGAGCTGCCAAAGGGAATTGCAGGTGAGGGGCCCGCTGGGGGAGCTGGGGGGGGGATCCTTGTGTTCGGGGGCGGGTGGAAACCCGCGGGGGGGGATTTGCGGTTTAAGGGGGGGCGCTGTGAGTGCGGGGGGATCCCCAGGTGGCGGGCGCACTTTGGGGGCTGCCGGGGATTTCCCCGGTTAAACGGGAAAGGGGGGGAGCTGCGGGGGATCGAAGGTGAAGGGGGGCGGGACTGGGAAACCCCGCCGGGGGATTTGGGAGGGGGAAAGGGGGGTGCCCCGGGAGCTGGGGGGATCGCAGGTTTAAGGGGGGGAGCGCCTGGGAGCTGGCCCCGGGGGTCGGGAGGTGGCGGGCGCACTGGGAGCTGCCCGGGGATGCAGGGGTTAGGGGGGCGTTTTCGGGGGGCTGCGGGGGATCGCTTGTGTGCCGGGGCGGACTGGGGGGTGCGGGGGATCGCAAATTTGTGAGGGGGGCCCCCTGTGAGGGCGGGGGGGGGATTGCTTTTTGGGGGGGCGGGGCTGGGAGCTGCGGGGGGGTCGCCAAAGGGGAGGGGCGGGCGCGTGGGGGCTGCCGGGGATCGCAGGGGGAGCGGGGGCACCCGGGAGCTGGGGGGGGGATCGCAGGGTGAGGGGGACCCCTGTGGGAGCTGCCCGGGGAAACGGGGAAATGAGGGGGCGCCCCGGGAGCTGCCGGGGGGTCGAAGGTGAGCGGGCGGCTGGGGCTGCCAGGGGATGCAGGTGAAAACGGGGGGGGCGTGTGAAATGGGGGGATTGGGTTGTGTGCGGGCCCGGACTGGGGGTTCCCGGGGGATTTGCAAATGGGGGCGGGGGCGCCTGTGGCTGCCGGGGGGATCGCAGGGTGAGCGGGCGCCAAAAGGGAGCGCCGGGGATCGCAGCCCCCTGGGGGGCGTGCTGGGAGCTGCCGGGGATCCGCGGTGAAACGGGGCGCAGGGGGGCTGCCCGGGGGGGCCCCAAAGGGGAGGGGGGCGCACTGGGGGGGCTGCCGGGGTTTTTCCCGGGTGAGGGCGGGGGGCTGTGAGCTGCGGGGGATCGCCCCTTTTGTGCGGGGGGCTGGGAGCTCGGGGGATCGCGGTGAAACGGGCCCCGTTGGGGTGCTGGGGATTTGCAGGTGAGGGGGGCGCACTGGGGGCTGCCCGGGGGATCCCGAAAAGAGCGGGCGTGCTGGGGGGCTGCCCCGGGGTCGCAGGGGGGAGGGGCCCCGCTGGGGGAGCGGCCCGGGGGTTTTGCAGGTGAGCGGGCCGCTGGGAGGTGCGGGGGATCGAGGTAAGCCGGGGCGCGCCTTTGGGCGGGAGCTGCGGGGGACGCCCGGGGAAAGGGGGGCGTGGGGGGCTGGCCCCGGGGATCGCCAAAGGGGGGAAACCCCGGGGCGCTTTTGAGCTGGGGGGCTCGCAAAAGGGGTAGTGGGGCGGGGCTTGAGGCGCGGGGGGAACGCAAAGGTTGGGCGGTTGGCCCCGCCCGTGGCTGCGGGGGAAAAAGGACAGGGGAAAACGGGCGCGCTGGAGCCCCCCCCGGGGGGTTTGCAGGTGAAAAGCGGTTTGGCGCCCCTGGGGAGTGCGGGGGATCGGCCTTTGTGTGCGGGCCCCGTGGGGAGGCCCGCCCGGGGGATTTGCAGGGTGAGGGGGGGCACTGGGACTGCCGGGGATCGCAGGTTTACGGGGGGGGCAAATGTGAGCTGCCGGGGATGCAGGTGAGGGGCGCGCTGGGAGTGCGGGGGATTTGCAGGGATGGGGGTGCTGGGAGGTGGGGGGGGGATCGCAGGGAGCCGGGGGCGCGGGAAGCTGCCGGGGATGCAGGTGAAAACGGGGCGGCGGGGGGGCTGGGGGGGGGGAAGCAGGTGAGCGGGCGCGTGGGGTGCCGGGGGGATCGCAGGTGTTTCCGGGGGCGCGTGTGAGCTGCGGGGGGGTCGTTGTTGCGGGAAAGGGCTGGGGAGCTGCCGGGGGATCGCAGGTGAGCCCGGGGGCGCTGTTGAGCTGCGGGGGGGATTTGGGAAAGGGGAAACCCGGGCGCGTGGAGCTGCCGGGGGGTCGCAGGTGAGCAGGGGGCGCGTTTAGCTGCGGGGGGAAAGCAGGTGGGGGGGCGGCTGTGGCTGCCGGGGGGTCGCAGGTGGCGGGCCCCGCTGTGGCTGCGGGGGGAATGCAGGTGGGGGCGCGGGTGGGCGACGGGGGATCCCCAAGGGAATTGAAGCGGGGGCCCCGTGGGAAACTGGGGGGATCGAGGTGAAACGGGCGCGCTTGGGGGTGCCGGGGGGGGGTTTGCAGGTGAAAACGGGGCGTTGCTGGGAAACGCCGGGGGATCGCTGTGAAACGGGCCCCACTGGGAGCTTTCCCCGGGGATCGCTTGTGTGCGGGGGGGACTGGGGCTGCCGGGGATCGCAGGTGAAGGGGCCCCGCTTGAGTGCGGGGGTTTGCTTGTGTTTCGGGAGGACTGGGGGCTGCCCCCGGGGGTCCCCAGGTTGGGGGCCCCCGGAGGGCCCGTGAGTGGGGGGTATGCCCGGGGGTTGGAAGCGGGGGGCGCTGTTGGGGGCTGCCCGGGGAAAATCGAGGTTTATGCGGGGAGGGGGCTGGAAAACTGCCCCGGGGTCGCAGGTGAGCGGGCGGCTGGAAGCTTTCCGGGGGGTCGCAAAGGGGGAGGGGCCGCGCTGGGAGGGTGCCGGGGGATGCAGGGTGGGGGGGGGCGCGTTTTGAGTGCGGGGGATCGCAGGTGAGCTGGGCGCCCCTGGGAGCTGCCCCGGGGGTCGCCGGTGGAGCCGGGGGGCGTGGGAAACTGCGGGGGATCGAGGGTGAAGGCCCGGGGGAGCGCTGGGAGTGTGGGGGGATGCAGGTGAAACGGAAGGGGGCGCTGGGGGCTGCGGGGGGGTTCCCCAGGTTTAGCGGGCCCTGGGAAAGGAAAAAGGGTGGGGGAGGACCAGTCCCCGTGAAGGGAAGCGGAGGAAACAGTTAAGTCAGTGAAATTTGGGAAACGGAGGGGGGGGGGAGGGGAGAGAGAGAGGAAGAGAGAGGAGAGACCCCCTTGTTGGGAAAAAAGCATCCCGAAAAAGGGAAAGAGGGAAAAAAGCAAGTGAAAAAAAGATTTTTTTAACGGATTCAAATAAAGTTTCCAATGCTGCGTTTTTCGGATTCCGTTTCCGGATGCGCTTTTCAAGTGCCAAAAACGGATCCGTAAAAAGGATCCAAAACGCCGTGTGAACAAGCCCTTATATTGATTTCAAGTCATGCATATTACAAAAAAAATTGACATTGAAAAATCTGTATTTTATCTTTCTATATTCAGTGTATTTATCAATTAAAAGCTTTTGATGTAGCTATGTAGTGTATGTAGTGATTTGCAGGATGGTATTTTTGGCAGTGTATGAAATAAGCTACATGGGCAATTTGTATTAGTACAGTGGCCCCACAACATACAATATTAATGGTTATAGAACAACCACTTTATGTTGAAACCATAACTCTGTGGAACATATTGCAAAATGACAATTAAAGAAAGGTAAGTAGTTAAGTAATACAGATAAAGCAAGTCCTTACTTATAACAGTCAGACGAGCTGCTGGAAGCTGGAAATCGCTTTCTGTGTTGAGGACAGAAGCTTCTTTGCTTCAGTACTCTATACACAATGTACCAGAAAAAAAATGGGGCCCTCACCTGTGACATGAAAGAGCTGTACAGAATACAGTGAAGAAAACAATTATTTGATCCCTTGCTGATTGTGTAAGTTTGCCCACTGACAAAGACATGAACTGTCTATAATTTTAAGGGTAGGTTAATTCTAAAATTGAGAGATAGAATATCCAAAACAAAATCCAGAAAATCACATTGCATAAATGATATATATATATGTATTTCCATTTTGCCATGAGAAATAAGTATTTGATCCCTCTGGCAAACAAGACTTAAAGGGGTTGTCTCAATACAAGGCTTGCTTTTTATGTTAAAGATTTTGCAAAAACAAGTCACTTTGCAATATGTGTCTATTAACAGTGTCCTACCTATTCCTAGATAACCCCTCTTGTATGCGCTGCATCAGCTCCTCAGGTCTCTATAGCTACAGACCTGTTAGATCTCTCATGATAGGCTGCCAGCATGGTTTCTATAGCTACAGACCTGGCTTCTACAGCAGCCTAGAGGAAGCCAGTAAACACGCCCTGAATACAAAATGAAACTAAGAAAACAGGACTGAGGTAAGATGAATCGATGTAGTGAGACAACCCCTTTAATACTTGATGGCAAAAACAATTGTAGGCAAGCACAGCAGTCAGACGTTTTTGTAGTTGATGATGAGGTTTGCACACATATCAGGAGATATTTTGGTCTACTCTTCTTTGCAGATCATCTGTAAATCATTAACATTTTGAGACTGTCGCTTGGCAACTCAGAGCTTCAAGTCCCTGAATAAGTTTTCTATGGAATTAAGGTCTGGAGACTGGCTAGGCCACTCCATGACCTTAATGTCGCCCAATGTCTCCACCTCCATGCTTGACAATGGGGACGGTGTCCTTTGGCAGCATTTTTCTTCCTCCAAACACGGCGAATTGAGTTAATGCCAGAGAGCTCATTTTTTTTTTTCTCATCTGACCACAGTATCTTCTCCCAATCACTCACAGAATCATCCAGGTGTTCATTGGTGAACTTCAGACGGGCCTGCTCTTGTGCCTTCTTGAGCAGGGGGACATTGTGGGCACTGCAGGATTTTAAACTATTACGGTGTAATGTGTTACTAATGGTTTTCTTGGTGACTGTGGTCCCAGCTGCCTTGAGATCATTAACAAGTTCCCCACGTGTAGTTTTAGGCTGATCTCTCACCTTCCACATGGTTAAGGATACCGCACGAAGTGAGATTTTGCATGGTGCCCCCGATCGATGTCGATTTACAGTCATTTTGTATTTCTTCCATTTTCTTACTATTGCACCGGCAGTTGTGTTCTTCTCACCCAGCGTCTTACTTATGGTTTTGTAGTCCATTCCAGCTTTGTGTAGGTCTATGATCTTGTCCCTGAGATCCTTAGAAAGCTCTTTGGTCTTGCCCATCTTGTAGAGGTTAGAGTCCGACTAATTGAGTCTTTGTACAGGAGTCTTTTATAAAGGTGACTGTTTAAGACTATTTAATGCCGGTAACGAGTTCATTAGGAGCATCTAACTGGTCTGTAGGAGCCAGAACTCTTAATGGTTGGTAGGGGATCAAATACTATTTCTCTCAGCAAAATGCTAATAAATTTATATCGTTTATATAATGTGATTTTCTGGATTTTATTTTGGATATTTTATCTCTCAATGTTAAAATTAACCTACCATTAAAATTACAAACTGTTCATGTCTTTGTTAGTGGGCAAACTTACACAATCATCAAGGGATCAACTAATTATTTCCTTCGCTGTATATATCACAGAGATAACCAATGTGATCAAAATATCCCTTTAAAAACAGGGAAGAAGACAACCACTTTAAAATTACTTGTGTCACAAAAAACAAGCTCTCGTACAGTGGTGTCAACAGAAAAATAAAAATAAAAGTTGTTAGCGGCAGAGATAAAAATATATATATTTTTAAATGTAGTCATCCAAAAACACTGTGTCGGAAAAGGCTTCATAAATAGAATGGTTCTATAGCGCTGAGTACCATGATCCAGTCCCGGGCCATGGCTTTGCCTGCTTCTCAATTGCCTTACCGGATTGCGCTGCAGTCCGGGGTTCTGTCCGTGCTCCTCCCTGCTCCAGTACTAACCTGAACCCCCTCTAAGTGCCTGGCTGCTCTCGTCGGCATCTTCCTCCTCCTTTCTGGCCACTATGGTGCACACACTGCCTGTTACTTAAAGAGAACCTGTCACATAGTTTATGCCCCTCTTGCTGAGGGCAGCACAAGCTAGTGTCAGACCTGCTGTTCCCAGAACTGTGGCCCTTATTCTGTAAGATGCTGTAGTTTTAAAGCATTTACCCCTTAAATCTTATTCATGAGCAGGTGTTAGCCCAGCCCACCAAATGCTAGCCCCGCCCACTGACAGTTATTCACATGTTTCTACCTATTCAAAGTAATAGGTTTATCAGTTGAGGTGGGCGGGGCTAGCCTCAGGTGGGCGGAGTTTGAAAAAACTGAAACTCTGAATGACTCTTCGAATGACTCTTCTGGCTGAAAACTTCAGATTTGAGCATTAAATACACGAAAACTACAGCATCTTACAGAATAAGGGACACAGCGCTGGAAACAGCAGGTCTGACACTATCTTGTTCTGTCCTCAGCCAGGGGGGCAAAAACTATGTGACAGGTTCTCTTTAAAGGGTCAGCGCACGCCTATACATCTTTCCCCAGTCAATCTTCTCTGTCCAAGGGCTTTTAGGGACACTTTTCCCAGTAATCCTTGCCCAGTTGTTTGTGTCCTACTCTGTGCTGTTTCTCTCCTACGCGTTTTCCAGTTTTTCACCTCTTGTGCCTGTTCACGGTAATTTGCATTGGTACTAATAATACAGATCCCTATAAAACATAGTACTTTGTGTAGTAGGAAGCAAGAATTACTTCAACATGTCAGTTATGAATCATATGAAGACTTGTGCATTGTACAGGTCCTGCATTACATTCAGGGCTGTATTTATAGGTCATGCTGCTCCAGGCACTAAACCTGAATACGCCCCCATTAACCAGTTTCATTACCATGCCCTCTTCATATCAAGTCACAACCCTTTACAAAAGCCACACTCACTACAACCCACTGTGTAAGGGCTCTGGAAGAAAGCTAATTGTCATCACCCAGCTTTCCTAGACGTTGGATAGCATATTCAGCATTCAAGAGAACTGGGAGCTACCACCAAACTGTGCCTGAACCTAAACCATTAGACTTCAACCAATATTTCCATCATACAATGACCATATAGTGGTAGATGCCAGTGTACACAGGATCTGCTGACTGTATATTACCTCCATACAGTGACATATAGTGGTAGTGTACAAAGGGTTTGCAGACTGTATATTACCTCCATGCAGTGACCATTTAGTGGTAGTTACCAATGTACACAGGTTCTGTAGACTTTATATTACCTCCATACAGTGATTATATGGTGGTAAATACCAGTTGACACAGGCTTTGCAGATGTTTAAGTGATTACAATGCAGCAACATCTAGGAACTCACCGGAAATACCGCAATCCTGGTAGTGTTTTTTATTTTTAACAGCGCTCACTGTGCGGCATACATTAGTATAAGTTAGTTTTACTATGTGGGTCGATACGATTACGGTGATGCCCAGTTTATATAGTTTTTTTTTTTATGTTGAAGCGCTTTAAAGAAAAAGAAAGTGTTTTTATTGTGTAAAACAATATTTATGCATCACTATCTTTTAATAGCCATAACTTTTTTATTTTTCCGTATACAGAGCTGTGTAAGAACTCTTTTTTTTGCAGGATGAACTGATGTTTTAATTGGTACAACTTTGGTGTTTATATGAGTTTTTGATCGCTTTGTATTCCATTTTATGTGCTGCGAGATGAACGAACATCGCAATTTTTTGTGTTTTTTTTTTAACAGCATTCAACGTGCGGGTTAATTAACATGACAGATTTATAGGGTAGTTGTTACACACGTGGCGATAACAAATATGTTTACTTTATTTTTGATCTTTTTTGGGGTGATTGGCGTTTGTAAAGGGGAAAAGGGCAGTGTATGTGTTTTTATTTTATTTTCCGTGTTTGTGCTTCACTTTTTTACATTTTCTTCACTTTTCCCGATAAGGGATTTGTATGAGTGATCTTCAGATCGCTCATACTAAAGGAGACCTGTACACAGCATTTCTGCTGTATACTAGTCTCCATGGCACTTGTCAATCACCATGCCCACAATGCATTGCGGGAATGGTGATGTCACAGACAGCCCGGGAAGTAGGCAGGAGGAGCTCACTAATCCTGCCTGTGACTTAGCTCCGACAATCTTAATAGATAATCGGAGCTAAGGAGTTAATCACCCGCTCACTCCAGCCGTGGGTGATGCGGCATGAGGCCAGCAGTAATATACCGCTGGTCCCATGTGGGGCTTGCTTGTAAGTGCGCATGATCGCCAGGATGTACCCATATGTCCATTTGCAGGAACGCACTTCCTGCTCGGACATATGGGTACATCCAATATTGGGAAGGGGTTATATAAAGTGTTTTTTGCTGTTTGTGTGTGGGGGAGGTTACCATTTTATTCCAGTATTAGTAATGAGCAGTGTCTTGTCACCCCAAGGTTCACATTATCCTCCTCTCACTATTACCCTACTACCCAATGCAACAAGGGTACTTGGAAGAGCCAGGTTATCATCAGAAGTGGACAATCTAATGTGATGATCTGCTTCTAAGGCAGCTGCAGGCTAATATTTTTATAATGGTAAGAGACCGATATTCATGGACCTTCCCATCCTGATAGTACAAGCTGCTGGTTTTATCTTGGCTGGTTACGCTTTACATTACTCCTGGCAACTACTTTGCTTTGTGGGCTAGTAGAGGCAGTGACGCAGGTGGTACGATGAGATCACTATGACACGCCATCTGCACCCGCTTACTTGTGCGACATTCGTCTGAGTCTGGGGTAGCCATCATTTTATCTGGGGGTTGGGCCTAGCGACCCCACTGAAAAAAATATTTTCGAGATTTCAGCAGAGCCAAAACTTCTTTTCTTTATTTCATATCCCGTGTGGTATACAAAAAAGCCTTTTTGTATACTACACAAGATATGAAATAAAGGAATATATTTAAAAAAATGCCTGGAAAGTATTTTTTTGTATGAAAGTATTTTTGGTCAATTTTTTTAAAACTTCATGTGTTAACGTATATTTATAAAAGAACCACTGCTGTTTGATGTAATGGGATGCTTCCTATTTTCTGCATAAAATGCAAATTTTACATGCACTTTACCCACCAAAATATGCATCAAAAAATGCAACAATCGTGTCCTATTGTTTTCTATGGGAATACACAAAATTAACGCACATGGAACTGTTTAAGTGTCATCTGATTCATTACGCAATGTGTAAAAAAATTAAATGGAGTATGTCATTTCTTTGTGTGTAATGCGTGCTTAATGCACAGAATTTTACAATCGGAAGTCAATGGAAACTGCAAAAAAGGCACCAAATTACATGTGTATCCTCCCATGAAATAAGTGCTTATTTCACTGCAAAACTTTACACCATGTGAGCTAAGCCTAAACCAGATCTGTAGTCAGACTATGCTGCTCTGTACAACGGTAGCATGGCATGTTGATGGGTTGTAGTGCTAGTGAAATTTGTGACTATTTGATGTCATAATTTCCATTTCTTGTATATGAAACTAATTATAATTCTAGTGTTGTATCACAAGTTATAATCACACAGGCTTGCATATCTCTGTTTAGCTCTCAAGCCTACAGACTTCAGTTAATTTACGATCTGAGGGAGGCCTGCCTCCTCTGGTTTCGGAGTGATTCTGTATTCTCGTATCTTAGTCTCAGGGAGCTGGCCCCTCCATGAAACAAGATGAGGTAATACAAAAGAACTTTGTATTCTAAGTGGACACAATACGTAGGTTGTGTCTGCCAGTTTTTTTTAAAGACATATTACAACCAGAGAGGCTTTGGTGAAATTAGAAGCTGGTACCCAGCGCTGAGGACGCTCTCGCTGGTGTTGAATTGAAAGTCCCTCCTGGAGGTCCCTGTTTTCGCCATTTCGCTTCTCAATGGTTGAAGCTATAAAAACAGGTGAAGTTATAAGCTCTGTGGAGGTGAAGTTTGTAAGTATTTAACCTTTGTAAATACATATTTAGCAAAACTGTCCCCAATGTCACACTATTTTCTGTAACCAGTTTATTCTCTTACTTATATGTTATACATGATCATAAATGATTGATTCCTATGTAAAATAAAATTGTGTTGTCCCTAACTGATTGGCATTCTTTAAAGCTGTACCTAGATCCTGTATTGAAAAACTTGGCAAAACACAGGTCGACACTCTTTCTAGCAAAAACGAATATAAGTGATCAGAGAATACAGTGGACTGCAGCAATTCAAGGTCGGCCACCGTGTATCTGCACACAGCAGCCCATAAACATCTGTGAGCAGGGTATGGAGAAGCGGCAGAATTTCCCCTCCATGTATTATCGATGTATTCTCTGGTTCCTCCAGTTAACCAAATAGCACAATATTTTTTAGCGCCATTTTGGTCTAAAAGAAGAGTAGAGCTGTTCATGCCATTATATAGGACTGCACAGTCTGATAACAGATCCACTTTAGGGCACATCTACAGAATATTGCTTAAAATTGAATGTGTGCTTGGCTTTATCTACAGCCCACATTAATGAAGCTGTATGTACTCTCACGCCTACCTCTACACTAAGTTCAGTGCTAAAAGCTGCCACTGTCAATCAGGGATCTGTTCCCCTGCAAGTCTCTTTAGATGAAAAAGTGGATCACAAGGGAGCAGGGAAACATTCCCTAGAGAGAGATGTAAAGCAAAGTTTCCTTTCCCTCTTATGCCATGATCCATCCCTACTTTTGATCTAACAGAATATGGTAGAACAGTCCTCTGGTGTGTGATGTAAAAAGGTCCTTCTAATCTATATTTACCTTCCAGGCCATGTGAGGTTCACAAATCCAGATATTCCCTCTAGGTTGCATGCTGAAAGGTTATTTTAGAAAGAAATGAAGTCATCAAACGCTGAAAATTCAGGTGTCACTGTGCTTATCTTAACTGTCCTACTTCCCCCTTTCATATCAGAGGGGATAATGAAGCTAAGATATAGGAATATACACTACTCACAAAAAGTTAGGGATATTTGGCTTTTAGGTGAAACTTATGGAAAAGGCAAACCTTTCACATTACAGTGATATTTCATACTGAAAGTAGACCATTTAAAACATAGCATGCAATGTTGATTTTCGCATTTCACACAATTAAATGAAACAAAAGCCAACAACAGTGGAGGGTATAAACGAGGCATCCTCAAACTGCGGCCCTCCAGCTGTTGGGAAACTACAACTCCCATCATGCATTTATATAACTTATAACAGTGGGAATTCTGGGAGTTGTAGTTTTCCAACAGCTGGAGGGCCACACTTTGAGGATGCCTGGTATAAAAAATGTCAAAAATGTCAAAGTCTCAATAACGTGTCATGTGGTCTTGAGCATCAATAACAGCTTGACAACAACGTCTTACGCTGTTCACAAGTCAAGCTATTGACTGCTGTGGTATGGCATCCCACTCTACTTGAAGGGCGCCACTCAGGTCATTAAAGGGGTTGTCTCGCTTCAAAGAATAGCTTTCAAAATGTAGGGAACACTAAATGAAGACGTTCTCCAAATATATTGCGTTGTTCATCTTTTTTTTGTTAAGGAGCTACAAGTGATTTTATCACCTTCCTGGCTCACTCTGGTTCCCCTAGTGACTGACCTGTGAACTCTTTTCTTCCCTTGCTGTTTGTTTTATCTTATAGCAGGGAGTGACGTCATCACACAGGTCACGCAGCACAGAACTCCAGACAGTGAGAGCTTGTTTTTATCTGATCTTTCAGACAAAAGACTAGTTACTCTACTGTTTACATTAGCCGAGAAGCTTCTCCAGACGTCAGAGAAGGTAATTTAGCTAATCTAGACTGATAAACAGAGAAGCCTGAATACAGGGAGCTCATATGCTAATTACAGACAGCTTGATCAGGAAGTGACAGAGCAAAGCAGTATTATTTCATTCATGCATCCTATGAAACGATGAGGCAATCCCTTTAAGGTTGAGGGGTACAGAGTTATGAGCTTTTATACGGCGACTCAGCTGATTCCACACGTTTTCTAGGGGGCTCAGGTCTGGAGAAAGTGCAGGCCTCTCCATTTGAGGAGCCTCAGTCTCCTACAGCCGTACCCTAATGATGTGATGTCTATGAGCTGGAGCATTGTCATCCATGAACATGAGATTAGCCCTGTATTGTTCATGCAGAGGCACAATGTCTGGGTTAATGATGGTATTCAGGTAGTAGAGGCTTGTTACTGTACCATTCACAAAGTGTAGGGCAGTTCTGTCAGTATTGACTAGACACACCTGCCCACCATGTAAAAGCACCACCACCAAAGACTCATATGGTGACAACCGTGTCTGATGCATAGCACTCTACTTGACATCTCCAGCATCATTGGCGGCCATCATTTCAGAGTGAACCGACTTTCATCACTGAACAGCACTGAGGACCACTGGTCATTCAACCAGTGTAGATGCTCCCTGGCCCATGTGACGATGAAGTATGTGTCTGGTGGTGTGGTTAGGTACCAGTTGTCTAGCATACAGACCATGATGATGTAAATGGTTATGACTGGTCTGACGTGACACTTGGGGACTCCGCAACTCTCTAAAATGTGCCTGGAGTTATGTTGCATTCATCATCCAGTTCCGCAGGGCATAGTTTACATTAAAGCGGTCATCAGTGGGTGATGTGGCTAAAGGACGTCCACTTCTTTGCCTTTCTGTCACGCTTCCAGTCTCACTGTATCTCTGTTGCAACCTGCTGATGACCCTCTAAGCTCAGTGACCACTTCTGTCTGAGAGCATCCTGCTTGAAGCTTTGCAATGGTGAGGTAATGATGATCAATTATCTATTGATCTCCTAAATTTATTGGCCGATTCAGGGATAAAACACCTGTTGCTCCTTGTTAGAGCAATTTGTTCAAAAAGCATTGAACATTTGGACATTTGCATTCTAATGATAGGAGATTATCTCATTTAGTGCACTTAAAAAAGTGAAGAAATTTCATGTTAATTCTGAAATTTCAACCAAAAGACAAATATTCCAAACTTTTTGTTAGTAGTGTATTTGTCTGGATCATCACACCGCTGAGTTGGTAGGCAACAAGATTGTCTTTCAATAAGATATAAATCAAAATTGATTTAACTTGTCAGAAAAGGGCAAAAATACCACTAACCAGCTGTGAGCACTAGCACTAATGTGAGGTCTTTTCCTAAAAACCTTCTATATCTGCATTTACAACTCATTTTTGGACAAACATGCCAACCTTTGAAAGTCGACTTTAAGGAGACTGTGATACGACACACGCAGCGCATTGTCAAAAGTTTTTGCATGTTCCACGCCACCTTTTACACAGGCAAAAAATTAGTTTTCCCACAATAAACCATGGGTACTGTGAGGCAGGGAGCGGCTAAAGGTTTGTATGCCGAGCCATGACACAGGGAGCAGCACAGAAAGGTCGTATGCGGAATATATGGTGAAGCTGTGGCACCACCCTTTTGCATGTCAGCAGACATCAAGGCAGTATCTCTCCAGACAGGGGCATAACTTGACTTTATAGGGCACCATAGCAAAATGAGATGAGACTATACCACAAAATGACAATAAACTAAAACAGAAGCATAAGTAGCAATTATATATATATTTATCTATATATCTATATCTATCTATCTATCTATCTATCTATCTATATATATATATATATAAAAAGTATATATATATATATATATATATATATATATATATAGAGATCGATAGATAGATAGATAGATATAGATATATATATATATAGATATATATATATATATATATAGATAGATATAGATTCATATATATACTTATATATATATATATATAGTAGATTACATCTTTATTACTATATATATTATATGAAGTTATATGATATACATTTATATATATTATGCATATATTATATAGTGATATACATATATATCTTATAAGATATATATATATATATATATATATATATTTATATATATATATATATATATTATAATAGTTATCTTTAGGGGTATAGTTGTTGGCTTTCTGCTCTCCAGCATACTATTTAGCTTTTCGATATATATATATATATATATTATATATATATATATATATATATATCCCTAAAAAATGAACAATGCTCTTGAACCCGATTGCCAAGGCAACCATCGTTCCCCAGCGATCATGTTTGCAAGGTATCAATTCTAAGAAAGAGGGAGCGCCCTCACTCTATCAACCACCTAGATGCCATGGCCGCTATTGAGACAGCATCTAGGGAGATAAAGAGCTGTGACCGGAACTAGCTCTGATCCTGGCCACTGCAATGGGAGTCAAGCTGTACATTACAGCTGGCTCCTGCTTCAGATGGTGCAGGCACAGCTGCTGCCCAACAATATCGAAGCAGCATCCAGGAGATTTGCCAACTCTTAGGGTATGTTCACACTGCGTGTTCTGTCTATGTGTACATAGATTATTAGATGCGTGTTTGGATCTGTCTTTCGGACCCAGACATGCATCTAGCAATGAGCAGTGGGATTTTTACATTGCTTTCAATGTAAAATACGCCTCAGTGTTCAGACGAGTGATCGCGGATGCGTGTTTACTTGCGTCTTTCTGATGCGTCTTTAGGATCCGTTCAAAGAATTGTCATGTCAATTCTTGATCCGAAAGATGCAGCAGATGCCCTATTTAAAACTATAGGGTGCAATCCTGCGGTAGCCAAAACACATCCAAACACGCAGCTGTGTGTTGGATGCATTTTGGGTCCAATTGACACTGCATTTTTGGATGCGATTTTTGGATCCAAAAACACCGTGTGAACATACTCTTAGGAGAGTCAGGGAGGACTCCCTTTCTCCTTAAGTCTCCCGGATTTTCGGGGAGAGTTGGTAAGTGTGATTTTGCGGTCCTAGTCCATAGTTCTTTTAGGTTTATTAAAGGAGTTGTCTCATTACAAGCTTTCAGCCTAAGTCAGTGAGCCTGGCAGTTGAACTGAGGGGCGTGCTTCTTGTCTGCCTCCTCTCCTCCCTCTTCCCCCCTCCCCTCAGCACACAGAAAGCTCTCCTCCTTAACTTCTATACAGCAGGGGGAGGGGGAGGGGCGCGAGGGGGGTGGCTGCCAGAGTTAACCCTGTGTGTGCCTGCCTAGGTATGCTGCAGCTCTTGCTGCTCGTCTCCACAGTCAGGAGACAGGAGAGAGCTGATCTATGAGTGTGGAGCCAGAGCAGGGGGGATGCAAGTGTTCCTATACCCCCTGCTTAGCATACAAATCTCCACATCTCAAGCAACAAACAGACCCTGTCAGAACAGACACAGGGCAGCTGTGAAGTGTTACTATACTCATGTGTCACTAGTACACCAGAGCATGAAGCATTCACATGCCCCCTGATCTGTATAGTATTAGTATAGTTACAGCTCCACAGACACATCATGATTATAGTAACACACAGGGTCACTGCTGTCGCATCTATCTGTGTAGAGAGCAGGAGGAAGCAGGCACACACAGGGTTAATCCAGGTAGCAAGGACACAGAAGCCAGAGCCTTCCCCCTCCCTCCACTACAGAAGCATTCTGTGCTGGAGGGGCTCTCTGCTCTGACCTGTATTCTGAAGGTGATGAGTCATCAGACCTGACAGCCAGTGAGAAAAGGATCAACAGGTCGGCTGCTATAGAGATTTGAGAAGCTGATGTAGTAATACTAACAGGGCTTACTCAAAATCAGTAGGACATTTGTAATGAACATATATTGCAAAGCTGCTTGTTTTTTAAAGATCTTTAATTAAAACCCAATCATTGTAGCGAGACAACCCCTTTAATGTCTTGGCTGTGATCATACCTCTTTGCAGTATATTCTAAAATCAATAATCAGCAACTTACGAAAGGAGTTAAAAATTAATGAAAATTGAGGAAGTGATCCTAAAACCTGACAGGCTCCTCTGTTTTCTTAATTTTACCTCTTTATTCAGTCGTCATGACAACCAGCATGCCGAAAGTGTTGCAAAACAGCAGGAATAATTAAAAGTAGTGGTGTTACACACTCTAATGGAAGAGATACGTAGCAGGTCTTCTAAAACAGGACTAAGAAGTCTCACTGTGTAAAGAGGAGGTTTCATACAAAGGCTGGGTAGGCAGAACTGCAATTTCCTAGACTATTAATGGATTATGTCATCTATGTCTCCTATCTACCAAAACAAAATAATCCCCAGCAGTTGTGAACTCAGCGAGCAGTCTACTGGATAATCAGAGCCCCCTCCCTGGAAGCAGGAGGATTCATGGGAATGTTATTTCCATACTGAAAATATTTGAAAATCAATACATTCTAGCATTTTGCCAGAGGCTGTTTGTGATGGTCATATTGTCAGTGGCTACTGTCATACAACCTATAAAGCCAGGAACAGCAATGAGAAGGAGGATAAAAGCGCATTATACTCATATAACCAATCATGCAAGGAGCAGCTTCTAGTGCTGCTGTCCTGTACGGTACTTTGTAGCTCTTAGCGGCTATATAGCATACAAGGCCCACTGAAGCCATGACTTATTTATACAGTACGTATATATATATATATATAGAAGAGAGAGAGAGAGAGAGAGAGAGAGAGAGAGAAACACATACATTAGCATAATAAAAAAGACCTGTGACCTCTCCTGACATCTATTTTAGTAAATCCCTTTGTTCCCTGTCAAATAACAATTCTGGATCATCTTCTTTTATAGCTCTGTGTTGTGCTGTTCCTTCTAGAAATGTATTACTGAATCTGTCAACTGGGTATTACCATTCCAGTTTGTCAGCACTGATTGGACGATGTGAGACTGTGCAGGGACACAGCGCTAATTGGTAACACCCAACTGACAGATTGGTAATAAGTTTCTAGAAGGAACAACAGAGGAACAGCACAACACAGAGATATAAGACAAGAGGCTCCAGAATTGTTATTTCACAGAGAACACAAGTATTTGCAAAAAATATATATTTGAATATAACATGTCATAATCCTGTGCTAGAACCTCCAATTTGCTTAATAAAATAGATAAATAAAAAATGATAAGATACAATGGCAAAATATTTATGTTGTTTAGTCATTTATATCTAAGGGGATGTTCACACGGCATTTTTCAAAGATGCATTTTCTGTGCTGCAGGAACGCACCCTATAGTTTTAAATAGGGCGTCTACTGCGTAAAACGGCTCAAGAATTGACAGGCCAATTCTTTGATCGGATCCGTTAAACGAATCCGAAAGACACATGTAAAACGCGCATTGTATGAACGGCAATACGTGTTTTATATTGAAATCAAGGTTAACAACACTGAGCATTGTTAGATACGTGTTTGGGTTCGTTTTTGGTTCCGAAAAACATACCCAGACACGTATCTAAAAACGACTTGTGAACATTCCTTAATAGTGAGCTCACATGGCGTCTTCAAGGCAATGCGTACTTTGCGCGCCGCTATGGCGTACTTCTAAAGTCTGGCCTGACATCCATTCACTACAGTGCTCTGAAAAAAATGAAAGGGTAGCACTGATTAGTTGTTATGGGCAACAAAGAAAGTCTTAGCCCTAGACAATTTTCATACATGTGGCCCTATGTGCTCTGCAGATGTAGCATAAGACCTCTGTAGCCCTTGTTGCCGTTCTGTGTCCTGGCACTCTCCACACTAGCAGCTGCGGTGAAGGCAGGAGTGGGGCCTACTGAAAAAAAAACAAGTTGACTATCAGACTACACTTATTCATAGTTGCAAACTTTGGAAAATGAAAAAGCATTAGAATCTAGTGGGCGGCGCGCATAGCGCGGCGCGGTAAAAATTTGCATGGACACGCCCATCTTGTTTGGTATGCCACGCCCCTTCAAAAAAGCCACACCCACTCCACCTAACTGCATAACGGCTTTGGAAGAAAGCCAGGTAGATGCCCTTATAGCCAGGTAGTAGCCCCCCATAACCAGGTAGTGCCCCTTACAGGCTGGTAGATGCCCCCTTGTAGCCAAGTAGATGCCCCCTCTGTAGCCAGGTAGAGCCAAATTTGTAGCCAGGTAGATGCCCCCCTTTGTTTCCAGGTAGGTGCCCCCCATTGTTAGCCAGGTAGTGCCCCCATTGTTTGCCAGGTAGATGTCCCCTCTGTTGCAGTAGATGTCCCCTCTGTTTGCCAGGTAGATGTCCCCTCTGTTGCCAGGTAGTGCCCCCATCTGTTAGCCAGGTAGTGCCCCCATCTGTTAGCCAGTAGTGTGCCCCCATCTGTTAGCCAGGTAGTGCCCCCATCTGTTTGCCAGGTAGATGCCCCCCCTTTGTTAGCCAGGTAGGTGCCCCCCATTGTTAGCCAGGGAGGGGACCCCATTGTTAGCCAGGTAGGTGCCCCCATTGTCTGCCAGGTAGGTGCCCCCATCTGTTTGCCAGGTAGTGCCCCCATTGTTTGCCAGGTAGTGCCCCCATTGTGTGCCAGGTAGTGCCCCCATTGTTTGCCAGGTAGGTGTCCCCGCTGTTGCCAGGTAGTGCCCCCATCTGTTAGCCAGGTAGTGCCCCCATCTGTTAGCCAGGTAGTGCCCCCTTTGTTGCCAGGTAGTGCCCCCTCTGTTGCCAGGTAGATGTCCCCTCTGTTGCCAGGTAGTGCCCCCTCTGTTGCCAGGTAGTGCCCCCTTTGTTACCAGGTAGTGCCCCCTCTGTTGCCAGGTAGTGCCCCCATCTGTTAGCCAGGTAGTGCCCCCTTTGTTGCCATGTAGATGTCCCCTCTGTTGCCAGGTAGTGCCCCCTCTGTTGCCAGGTAGTGCCCCCTCTGTTGCCAGGTAGTGCCCCCTCTGTTAGCCAGGTAGAGCCCCCTAAAGCTAATAAAAATCAAATAATAAAATCCACTTACCTTACCAGGCTCCTGCAGCGTGGCCAGCTCCTGCCCGATCTCTTCAGCGGCGCAGGGGGAAGTGAGAGCAGCCGTGCGTCATTCCCCTGCAGCCGCGCGTCACTTCCCCCTGCGCCGTTCACCTGTATGTACGGCGCCCACACCGGCGCCATACATACAGGGAAAGGAGGGAGGAGGGAGCGATCCCTCCTGCCTCCTCCCCGCACAGTGAGGACCGCGGCGGGTGAGCGGCCGCTGCGGCCGCTTCACCCGCCTGTAGGAGCGGTCCCGCGGCGCAAGAGTAGCGCACCAGCGCTACTCTTGCGCCGCGTAATTTAAAGGACCCCGCCGCCTGCAGGCGGCGGGGAGGAATGCCAACTCCCCCGGGAGGGCGGGAGGGTACCCCAAATAGCGGGACCCCCCCCGCCAAAAACGGGAGAGTTGGCATGTATGCACTTATTGTCAGACGGCTATACAGCCAGTCAGGTGGATGTCTATTGTTTCAGCCTCATCTATCACATCACAGAGCGCACCCCCTCCTGTGTCAACTATCATAGTTCATGAGCACCTGAATCTCCCACCCACCTACTACACATTTTACATTAAAAGTACAAAACAGTTATGTAACATTAGTGCACGAATATAGTAATGTATATGTGCGTGCTGCATACATATAGTTTATTTATTAATGTGTATATATGGGTGCAATCTTCATGTATGTGTATATATATATATATATATATATAAACACACATACACACACACATATATATAGAAGAAGAATGTGAGCATAGTGTATGTAGTGTAGTGTATGAATGTGTGTAGTGTATGCACTACTTTTGTGCTTTTATGTGCATAGTGTGCTTGTGGTGTCTTTGAATACACGTCTTCCATTTCCCACTGAGTAGTGAATCTGTTGTTAAAAATCAAAAATTCCACCCCTGACTCCTTTCCTCTATTTACATTTACAAAGAGTCTGCAGGCAAGGAAAGGAGGACTACAAGCTGCTGGAAGTTAAGGAAACCCAAGATGTAGTCGCTAATGGGCCTGAAGAGGCCGACAGGCCACCCTGACACATGAGACACAAATATTATATATGGCACATTGTATTTGGGGGCCCTTTTAAAAAAAAGTTGCATTGGGGCCCAGGAAATTTAAATACTTCTTTTTTGACTTTTAATCCTTGACTAAGGCCCATGTCACTGCCGTTCACCTGAAGTCATTCCGACTGGAGTGCTGCTTTAGTTCGTGAATAAATACATATAACTATACATATATTAAATATTCTACAGCAGACATCTCCCACACAGCCTCATGACAATGAGAGCCCTTGCCCTCCATAACAATGACAGCTATAGACGCTCTCCTCAAAAGAGGAGCATCCACAGATCCTTTCCCATAAGATTGACAGCCATAGATCCACATAACAAGGACAGCCATAAATCCCCCATAACAATGACAGCCATAGATTCCCCATAACAATAACAGCCATAGATCCCCCATAACAATGTCTTCCATACATCCCCAATAAGAATGACCGATATAAACTACTCCCAAATCAGAAGAGACTGTTCTCCTTCCCCATAAGAGTGTCATCCATTGTATCCCCATAGTCTACCTATCATAGGACCCACATATAGACAAAATAACAGGGTCCCCATAACAGGCCCATAGTAATTTACGAACCAAGCATTGCTCACCTGTAAAAAGAATCGTATTCACAGGTTTCTGCAAGAAGCCCCCGCATCACTAAAAACCTGGTTGGGAAACCACCCGGGCTCCCACAAGTCATACCTCCTCCAGATGAAGGAGCTATAACAACTACGTACTGTACATTACTGCCAGCCTGCACCTAGAAGCAGAATCATGTAAGCTCAACCTCTCTTCACAGTTGCTGCCCCTCTGTAACTGTGAGCTGAGCTCCTGAGTCTTTTAAGTGACCCATCATTGCTCACTACTCTGGGCCCTACAAGTTTTTGAAGAATATAGATAAAGGGGCTCTGCCCCAACTGTCAAATATTGATGTCTAGACTTAAAGCACGAAACCACTCCTTTGAACCGTTAATATAAACAAATGATAGGGGGGGTTTGCATTTTAAAATCTCATGATACATGGCCCCTTCATTCTTTTTATGTACATCCCTTTCAGGAAAAAGCCCCCAAAACATGATGTTGCCACCCCAGCTTCACAGTAGTTTTGGTGTTCTCTGGAGCAACTCGCAACTCTCTCCTCCAAACGACGAGTTGTTTTTCTACAAACAGTTTACTTTGCTTTCCCCTCTGACCATATGACATTCTCCCAATACTCTTCTGGATCATCCAAAAGTTCTCAACAAAATTCAGACGGGGGCCCCGGGCATGTACTGGGTTAAACAGGGGGACACGTCTGGCACTGCAGGATCTGAGTCCCTGGCGGCGTAGTGTCTTACTGATGGTAGCCTTTGTTACGTTGGTCCCAGCTCTCTGCATGTCATTCACTACGTCCCCCCGTGTGGTTCTGGGATTTTTTCTCACCTTTCTTATCAGCATTTTGACCCCACAGGGTGAGATCTTGTATGGAGCCCCAAATCGAGGGAGATTATCAGTGGTCTTGTATGTCATTCATTTCCTAATTATTGCTCCTACAGTTGACTTCTTCACACCAAGCTGCTTGCCTGTTGCAGATTCAGTCTTCCCAGCCTGGTGCAGGGCTACAATTTTGTTTCCGATGTCCATTGACAGCTCATTGGTCTTTACCATAGTGGAGTTTGGAGTGTGGCTGTTTGAGGTTGTGGACAGGTGTCTTTTCAAACAAGTTCCATTACTACAGGTAGTGAAGGACAGAGGAGCCTCTTAAGAAGTTACAGGTCTGTGAGAGCCAGAAATCTTATTTTTTTGTCGGTGACCAAACACTTATTTTCCACCATAATTTGCAAATAAATTCTTTCCAAAATATGTTGTTCTGGATTTGTTTTCTCATTTTGTCTCTCATAGTTGAGGTCGACCTATGATGTCAGGCGTCTCTCATCTTTTTAAGAGGGACAAGTTGCACAATTGGTGGCTGACTAAATACTTTTTTTTCTCCACTGTAGTGTATGTAAACTTATGGGTTCAACTGTACTGTATATATAGGACAACTTTCATAACACTTCTAGCCAGCTTACAGATAGCAGCTTCACATTCAGTGTGGTAGTATACCTCTAAATAATGCAGTTACCTAATAATGGTCAGATACTGGTTCTCCATAATAGAAAGTGGTTATAGTGCAGTTATGTCTAGAGATTCATGGGTGATGTCTTTTCTCTTTAGCGTCTGCTTCTGGGGGGCCGAGGGGCCTTAATTAGGTCACATTAAAAACTGAATTGCTTCCTGCCATTGTGTTGCCGACAGGGTTTATCACTACTGGTTTTGTCATCTAACTAGGTCAGAGTTGTTTTGGATCCTGGACCCTGCTGGTGGGTGTCAGGTGTGGTTAACAGCCAGGACTCACTGTATATGGAGGGGGCTCAGTTTCTCATGAAAGAAAAGAAGAATTTGTTCTGCTCACCAGTTTCCTGGACTGCATAAATTCAAAATCCAACATGGTGCAAGGAAAAGGCATCTGGTCCAAGATGCAGGTTCTGAGTTCTTTCAACTTCAATAAAGTCTAAGGCTAGGTTTACACGGTGTAATTACGCCGGATGTTTAGGAACCGCGCTGATCGGCACGTACCCCCGCAGCCCGCCTGCCCCGTAGGCTGTCATTACTTGCGGCGCGTATTCGCCGCAAGTAATTGACATGTCACTTGTCTCCCCGGGCGTACAATACGATCATATTGTACGCCCGGGGAGAGGAGGTGTTATCCATAGTTCTCTAGGAAAACTATGAATTACCGTAATTTCGGCGCGCATCTCGCTCATATTAGAGCGCAAATACGACGCAAAATGCGCGCCGAAATTACCCCATGTGAACATACCCTAATTGTTAAATTTCCAAGAGTGCCCATATTTCATGTCCTACCCCAAAGTACACAAGGGGGTATTTCAATCTTCCAACCCCTGTTTGCATCCAATAATCTCCAGAATAGGGTCCATTTTTGAACATCTTAGCAATTGGCTGGATAAACAACTGCAGTCCCTGGTGTCAAGAGCTCCTAGTTTCTTGCAGGATTCCCAACAAGTTTTAAAATGTATGAATGATATTAAATGGCAGTCTTCATTTTCACGGGTCTCATGTGATATTACATCCCTTTACACATCTATACCACATGATCGAGCATTGGAGGCATTGCCTCATCAATTAGATAAATATACTCTATACGGTGCCATATTATTATGGTCACTAATTTTTTATTGCTCCATAATTGTTTCAGTTCCAATAATTGTTTTTTCCTACAGGTACAGGGTTGCTATATGGGCTCTTGTTTCTCACCATCTTTAGTGAACATATATGTCGCTTGGTGGGAGGAACATTATATATATTCTATCACTAATGTATATGCTTCTAACATCTTCTGGTATGGAAGATACATCGATGATAACCTGTTAATTTGGACCGCCGATGTGTCTTCAGTGCCAGAATTTGTACTTTATTTGAATTCTGAGGAAAACTTGAAATTTACCTTTCAGATGCATGACCCTGAGCAACACTGAGGCTTGCTCTGCGCCACCACCAACCACTCCCCCCACCCCCATCCCCCCACTTACCACTCTCTCGCTGCCTGTGACCCCACATTCCTAAAATAAAATCCACAGACCACCCATTGGAATGGAAATGGCCACAGCAGCCGACTTATTAACAAAATACAACATAAACTTAATTTGCATATAAAATAACATAAATAACCCATCCAAAAATACACATACTAAATATATATAGCTATTCAAACTTCTGCATGTATATATCCATATGCATACCCGAAAAACCAATTATCTGTAAAACCAAAAAAATCCCCCCCAAATTTTTTTTCCAAAAAATAAAAACCAAATTAGTAATGTCAGGCCCTTTGGGCCCCCAAGCGAGGGGAGGTTGGATCCATTTGGTCACCGCTGGGATTTGGGCCCGAAACCCTAGGGCCGGGGGAACGGGGGGCCCTAAGGGGCCCTTGTTTTCCCACCGGAGCCCGCCGAAAAGGAGGACGGGCTTTGCTGCGGGGAAATTTCCCCCGGGTTTCGCTCCCCCCGACGCAGGACCCAGGGGGTGACACCCCAACCCCGGGGTGACTAAGGAAAGGGAAAAACCCGGAGCTTTGGTACTTGAATAGGCGGACGGGAAAGGGCCCAGGGACTGACAGGGGGGGGAGCAGAGACGTAGGATCCCAAAAACGGGAAAAGGAAAGCCCAGAAAACCCGCGGCAAACTTTGTTTAAGGGGGCGGGGACCCCAAAAACTTTTTGGGCCCGCGGCGGGAAAGGGGGCATACCTATAAACCCAAGTCAAAGGGCCAAAGGGGGAAAAGGGGGAGCCCCAAATTAGGTGCAGCCCCCTGTAAACCCTTAAAAAAGCTGCTCCGGCTGGCCACTATGGCCGGGGGGAATAGTGCAGGCAGAACTTAGCCCATAAATGGCGCTGAAGGGGGAAAAGCTGGATCCCAAGCCAGGTAAGTAGTGGGGCAGGGAAAGTGGGGTGGCTGCCCCTTTGGGCCCCCCCGGACGAAAGGTCCCCCGGCAGGGGAAAGGTTTGGCAGCAGCTGGGAGGCCGAGGGGAACCGCGGCGGCTTTACAGTCCCCCCCCCCTTAGGGCCCCTTTTTCTAGAACCCCCGGGAGCCCCTAGGGAAAAGTCGGATGAGAGTGGGAGCGTTGATGTTTTCTGAGGCCCCCCGGACCTCTCCTCGGGCCCATAGCCCTTCCAATCCACGGGGTTTAGAAAACTTGCCTCTAGAACGCTTCATGTCCCGGGAATTTCTTTAACTTCTAGATATTTTGGGTATTAGGAGGTGCGGAAAACGGGAACCACTTTGCGGGGAAAACCGATTGGGGAATTACCGGTTTCAGGAGGACAATGAAATAAATTTGGGGATCCCGGGGGGAAAGGGAGGCAAGCGGATTTTTGTGGGAAATACCGGGGTTAATCTGCCCTTAGAAACGTTAAAGGGCCCAAGATACGGGTGTAAATTTAAAAAACCCTAGGCACTCGGAGGGGGAAAATGTTTTGGGAGGAGACCCAAAAAACTTTTTCCCCGGGTTTTGGTAAGTGGGAGGCGCTCTGCCCCTTTTTGTCACTTGCCCCCCTTTAAAACGGGGGGCCGCATAAACAAAAAATTTAGACGGGTGAGTCGAAAAATTTTGAAAAAATTTCCCTTTACTAGGTCGTTGGCAGCAGGAACTTGAAGAGGCCCAGACATTTGGAAAGGGGAAAAACGGGGAAATGTTGCCCAAAAAAACCCCCCCCCCCCCCCCATAAGAAGGGGGGATCCCCTGAGACTCACTAGTGGGGGTTTGTTGTAGGCGAACCCCGCCCAAGGGGGCAGAGAAACCCCAAATTTCGTCTTGCCGGGCAAAAAAAATTGGCGCAGGTATTTTCCCCAAAAAAGGAAAAAACCGGGTTTGATCCTTTAAACTTGGCCTTTAAACTGGGGGTGATATGCAGATGAAAAAACCCAAATTTTAAATTTCCCCAAGAAGAGCACGGGGCACCCAGAGCGAGAGGTAAATTTTAAATCCTTATCAGAGACAAATGTTAAAAGGGCATACCATGCAAAGGGAAAAGGATGTGCTTTTTTTAAACAATGAAGCCAGTTGTGGGCCCCCAAAAAGGGAAGACCTGGCAGGGGGGGAAAAATTTGCGCCATCTTGGAGAAATCGGTCCAACCCCCGACCCCCGAAAAACCCCAACCCCCCATTGGGGGGGTGGGAGATCAGTCACAAAGTCCATAGCGATGTGGCTCCATTGTGTTTTCGGGTACTGGCAAAGCAACAATAAAACCCGCAGGTCGGGAAAACGAAGCTCTTACTTTGGGGGACAATTAGGGCAACCCCCGCCACGAAACCTTTCCCCTCCCCGTGCAAGGGAGGGCCCCCCAGTAGTGACGTGGATGAGGCGGGGGAGACTTAAGAATAGCCAGCAAAGGGCCCGGGCCCCTTTGGAGGGTGACCCCCGGACAGAATGCGTTTCCTCAGGGTTTGGGGGGCACCCAAAAGGGCTTTTCCAGGTGGAAATTTTTCCCCCAAAACCCTAGGGTGCGGCAATGAACCCGGCTTCGGGGGGGGTCATGTAAAAATGTGGTTCAGTTTCGAGTCGGGGGGCATTGTTGCCCCGGGGCAGAGCCCTCGGGCCCTTGGGGATTTTTTGCCCGGTGGCCGGAAAGGAGGTTTAAATTGAAACCCAGGAAAAATAAGGGAAAACCCCGGGGCCTTTTTTTTTTTTCCCCAGGATTCCCAAAAGTTTTGTGGGTGTTTGTAGGTAAAACAGGTTTTTATGATCCGTTTTTAGATGGTAAAAGGGGTAAAAGGGGCCCCCCCAAGATGCCCCCATTCCCCAAAAGGGCCAATTTTTACGCCAGAATTTTTCTGTCCCCAATGGAGTAGGGTTTTTTTCCGCCGGCAAGAAGGGGTTTTTGGGAAAAAGCCACAGGTGAAAAGAATTTGCCCTGGGGTTTTTTTTTAGAAGGACAGTCCAGCTCCGACTGAGGACGCATCAAATTCCAGAAAAAAAAGGGGGTTCAGGGGTTTTGGGGGGGTGAAAACAAGAGGCGGGGGCAAAGGGGGCCTTTAACCCGGGGAAAGGCGTCTTCCCGCCTCCCAGGTCCAAAGACGAGGGTTTCTGCCTTTCCTTTGGGGGAGAGCCCACAAAGGGGCTATGAGGGGTGGGAAAAAAGTGGAATAAAAATTGGGGGTAAAAGTTTTGGGGAAAAACCGGGTGAACCGCTGGGTAGCTCGAAAACCACAGGACGGGGCCCCCTTTTAATACTGCCCAAGGGTTTTTTAGGATCCCTTAGAAGCCTTTGGGGCCCGAGATTATGTTCCCAAGGGGAAAGGTAAAAATGGTTTTTGTTTTATAAAAAGAAACTTCTCCCCAAATTGGCGTAGAGAAGGTTTTTCTTTTAAGGCGGGAGAGTTTCCAGAAAGAACATGACCCCATGGGATTTTAAAATCGGGGGAGAGATCAAATGTCGTCCAAGTAAAACAAGTAAACAGTGGGGAGAGAAGGGCTCGGAAAAATTCGTTTTTAAAAATTCCCTTTAAAAACAGCGGGGGCAATTTCAAAGGCCAAAGGGCATGACAAGATATTTTATAATGCCCAAACGCGGGTGGTTTTTTTAAAGGGGGTCTTCCACTGTCCCACCCGCGTTACGGATAAATGAAAACGCCCCGGGGGATCGAGCTTTGGGGAAGAATGTGGGTCCCTGGATCCCATCGAAGACTCCGAAATTTTAACGGGAAAAGGGTTTTTGATTTTTGATAGTGACTTATTGAGGCCTCGATAGCTAAAAGCACCCCGGGGGGCAAGGACCCCTCCTTTTCTCGACAAAAAAGAAGCCGCCCCCGCGGGAGGGGAAAGGGCTTGGGATAAAAGCCCTTTTCCAGATTTTCCCTTGGAAAATTAAAGCCCCACATGGGCCCCAGTTTCCCCCCGGGACAAAGGGGGGAACCAAAATCTAACCCCCGGGGTGGGGTTTGATCCTGGTTTCAGCCTCTTTAGGGCAACGGGTTTTGGGTCGGTGAGGGGGAAGAAAAACTGCCTGTTTCTTGCAGAACACGTCCGCAAACTCCCGGTATGGGGCGGAAACCTTATTTTAGCAGGAACGGCTGGAAGAAGGGTTTGGGGCCCCACCAAAAAGTGGGGGACGTGGTGCCGAAATTCAACGGGAGTGGCAACCGGGGGGCCCCCAAAGATGACTTCGCCCCTTTCCCAAATCAATGATGGGGCTGGGGGTCCCGCAGCCAAGGAAGCCCCAATGGAGAGTACAACGGAGCAAAGGGAAGCAAAAGGGAAAAAGATCTTTTCCCGATGTTTGTTTCTCCTATACGCAACCTTTTGAGGCCTTTCGGCGGGGCCCGGGTTTGGGACCGGAAAGGGCTTCTCCCCTTACGGAAAAACGGAAAAGAAAAGGGTTTTTTTCCCAAGGGAAAACATGGGGGGCCCGGAAAACCCATCCCCAAGAGCAGGATGGGAAAGAAGGTTTCCCCCCGACCCAGAGTCCACCCAAAGGGGGCCCCAAATCGAAGGCAAGAAAGGAGGGAAGCGTTAGACTGACCATAAAGGTCAATGGCGGAGAGGAAAGTTCCGTGCCCTTTCGCCTCTCCCCGAAGCCCGGTCTGTATTTTTCCCGGACGCAGGGGCACTCCCTACGCAGATGATTCCCTTTTGGGGAACCCCCAAAAGAGGCGAAGGGCCTTGGTTTTCCGCCCGGGGAGTTCCCCTTTTTCCTTTCCCCCGACAGGTGGGCCTTTCAATTGCATGGGTCATCCCCATTGGGGTTTCGGGACAGGTGCAGGGGACGCGGGGAAAGGGGCAGGTGCAAGGCGAGGACTTTCCCGGGGCGATTTAAATTTTTTTCCCTTGAAACCGAAACCCTTTTACGTTTTGAGAAACGGGGTATCGTTTCGGGTGGGCCCAAGGGTGATGAGGTGGGCCAAAGGGTGGTGGGCAGGGCAAGCCCCGTTGTTCATCCTTTTTAAACTCCGGCCAAACCCCCTCCCCGAAAGGGTTTCGACCAGGGCCTCGTTGTTCCAGGACAAATTTTGGGATAGAGTCCGGAATTGTACACCCTACTGTCCCCCCCTGAGGCTTCCCCCTTTTTCGGGACAAGAAGGGAAAAAAGGGGAGCAAGGAGGTCGTCACCCGGCTCTTCAAAAACCTTGCGGAAGGGGGGACAGAAATTCCTAGATTGGCTTTTAGCGGGTCCCCACGTTTTCCCCCGAGGTGACCCAGGCAAGTGCTTCACCCCGGGGGGAGAGAAATAATTTAAAGCCACTTTTTAGCCCCATCAAATTGGGGAATTGGTGGCCAGGACCCCGAAGTGGATCGGGGGGCCCTGGTTCAGGAATCCACGGCAAAGGGCCCTTGGGGTCCCCCTAGTAAACGAAAGGGGGCAGAGGCCCGGGGCAGGGAGGAAAATGCTAGAGGGTGGGTAACCCAAGGGAGAACCGGGGAAAGGAGACAGGTGCCGAAAAACCGGGGGCCCCCCGGTGGTTTTGGGGGTCGAAACCGCAAAAGGTTTTCTGGGAAAAAAAACAAAAAAAAAGGCGAAGAGTTGCCTTGGACGGGGCCCTGGCGCTTAATTTAGCCACGGGCCTCTTTTGTCTGGTAGCGGTTGAATTTGGCGGGGGTTTCCAAAGGCCCAATTGTAAAAGGGAAGGGCCCCCCCAACAGCGAGCGGGGGGGGGGTCCCCGGGTCACCGCGAGGAGTTGGCGTAACCTACGCCGGGGAACGGAGTCTAAGGGCCCCCCTTTTCTTCACCGGAGGGGCCCCCCCGCAAGGGGGACGGGGTTTGCTGCAGGGGGAAAACCCCCGGTCGCTACCCCCCGACCCCAAGGGGCCCAACGTGAAAGCCCAAACCCGGGGACGAAAGGGACTGGAACACCCGGGGGGTGGTACTTGAAAAGGGCAGGGGGGGGCAAGGCAGGACTGAAAAGGGGGGGGGGCAAGAGAACCCTTGGATGGGGGGAACAGTCAGAGGAAACCCCAGCAAACGGACTAACGTTGCTTTAAAGCCAGGGGGCACCCCCAAAAAATTGGGCGCCGACGGGAGGAAAAGGGGCCCTACCTATAAAAACCCAAACTCAAAAAGGGCCCTAGGTGGAAAGGGAGCACCAAATTTGGTTTCCCCGGGCCCCCTTTTAAAACTAAGAAGCCCCCGCCCCGCCCTAGTGGGCCCGGGCCGGAAAATTTCAGGCAGAAGCATTTGCCTGCATCATGGCCTGAAGGAGGAAGCTGGATGCAGCCCGGTAAGTAGTGGCAGCGCATGCTGGGGGGGGGCTTTCGCCCCAGGGGCCGGGCGCCCGGCTTTCCCCGGCACGGGAGGTGGCCCGCAGCTGGGGGGCGGGAAATGGGGCCGGCCGGGGGTTACAAGTAACCAGGCAACAACGGGCCTATCTCCCACTGGGGGAAGGTCCCTTGGGGCTATAAAAACCGGTGACCAAAACCCCAAAAGGGACCCAAAAAAAGCTTTTTCCCCCAAAATTTCCACGACTCGGGGGTCCAAAAACCCCTACTTTTTGGGTCGCCCCAAAACGCTCTCCAAGGGGGTACCAGCCTGAAAGAGCCCCACCTTCGCCCGGGGGGTCCAAAAGTAGACCAAAAAAGAAGTCAAAAATCCCTAATGACTCCCTCACCCAAACTCCTCCCCCAAATCCAAGAACGCCTGCCCCACCACGAGCATGCCAAGACAACCCCATGCCCTGCAAAGGGCCCCCACCAAGCCCAAATGCCCTTTCAATACCTTTCTGTATCCCCCAAAACCCCCAGATCTAAAACCCCACCGCCGTCAAGTTTCCCCACCGTCGGGCCCCCCAAAAAATTTCCCCACCCTTTACTCCCACTCCAAATGCCCCAAACGAACATCCGGGCCCTTTCCCCAGCCCCAAAACCCGCCCCGAAAAAAAACCGGGGTTACCCTTTTTTCCGCCCGCCCCTATTTCAACTATCCAAATGAGCAGCCCCCCTCCAATGATGCCGGAAAAAAACAAAGTCCCGACCAAACAATGATCATATCAGGGGAAATCCGACCCAACCGCAAAAAATTTAAAAATTTAAAGCCCGGGTTTTGCTCCCTGGAGGCCACCAAAAACCAAAAACAATCCCCCCCCCACATGCAATACCAAATGACCCGGGTGGGCTCTCTAAAAACCCCCAAAAACCCTGACTTCGGCGGGCAACCCATCCACCCCCAAAACCCCTCCTCCCCAACCCCCCGAACCCCCAGCCCCCGCTCCCCAGGTTTTCCCCCAGCTTTTGGGGCCCCCTTTTGGCCCCCAAATTCCGGGACCTCTCCCCCAATGGGGCGTACAATGCCCCCGGGGGTCCCCGACAAGGAAGGGGGGACGCCTAAGTAGACAAAATTTGAGAAAAAACAAAAATAAGAAAAGCCCCCGGTCCCCACATTGTCGTCCCTCCCCCGCCAGCTTGCTAAATAGATTAAAGGGGTGGCCCCCCACATAACCTTATCAAAATTTTATTCCCAAAACGCCCAAACCTGCGCATTTTACCCCGGGGGCCCCAAAACCCCCAAAATTTTGCAGCCCTTTCCCTGGGGTGCCCCCCATTCCCCAAAAAAATTGGGGGGGCAAATTTTCGGATTCAACCCAATGCTTCTATACTCCCTGAACACTGCCGTAAACTGAAATCGAGAGACAAAAGACCCATCCCATCCCAGGAGGGGCCCATTTTTTTGACCCCCGAAAGGGCCCAAAAAGCCCCACTCGTTCCACCAGACCCATAAGACCCCGGAAACCCCGAAAAATTCCTTCTCCCTGCCCAATTGGTCCTTTTTCGACGCCGGATAAAAAAACTGCCACGTCCCCACTGCATCCAAACCCTTCCCCTGCACCCCCCCCCCCAGGATCGACGGGGGGACCCAGCTCCCCTATCCTTAAAGCCCAAAAAAGGCCAAACCCAAAACCAGGCAAACAAGGTCAATTCGTATCAAAACGGGGCAACCCCCACCAACACCGCACCCCACCGCTCCAGAAGTGAAAAACCCCACCGTCTCCTCGTCCCCCTCCGGGGTCCGCCCCCCCGTATCCCCGAAAACCCCGAACTATGACAAAGTCCCTTCGTCACCCCACATCCTACGCATTTTAAAACCAAAGCCAAACCGGCCACCCAAAAGACTCAGCCCCGACCAACCCCCCTCTGACAAATGCCAGAAAACCAACAAGCCCCGACCCGGGTCACACCCCACGCTACTTCCCCCAAACACTGACCCTCGCCCCCCCACCCAGCCCCTCAAAACCCCCAGTCCCACCTGAAGGAAGACCGAATCGGGTTTTCGGCCCCTCAAAGGGGCCAGGCCCCAAAGATACTGGGCATCCTCCCCGATTTGCCGCTCCGATGGGGCCAAGTTCCGAATCGATCCCACTGCAAAAGAAAGAGAATCACCACCAAATTTCAAAACCCCGGCACTGTACTCCCCTTACCCTGAATTCAATTCCGGGCACGCAACACCAACAATCGAACAGGCCCAAACGGAGGCCGAACGCGTTAACTTTTGATGGCCGAACTACTCCAAATTTCGCAAAAGAAAAATTTTTTTCCCGGTCCCGGAACTTTTCCCCCCCACAGCCCCAAAGCCACCCATGGAAACGGGTCCAAAAACCAAAGTTCCGCCCACCGACCCAAACCCCAAAATCCCCGGCCAGGGGCCCGCACCCCACCTTCCCCGCAAATTGCCCCAACCCTGGCTGCCCGCCCACCCTGAAAATCCAATCTCTTTTTTTGACACTCCCCCCTTGAAAAAGGGAACGCCCTTGTACTTCACTAAAAATTCACCCCATCCAAATCCTCTCTGGTTCCCCATCAACCGAAAAAAATGATGGGGCTTTCTCCCCAGTGCGGCCCCAAAAAACCCGCCGGCAAAGACCCTCCCCATAGGCATATCCTGATGCAAAATTCATTTCCCCCACAAGGACGAAGCCCCCGAAGTTGAATCTTCCCGTAGTGACACCCCTTTTCCGCCTCAAAATCCCTAATTTACCTCCGAAAACCTGCATTCCATCTTAACAGATCGATGCGATCCCCAAAATTTTCATACATTATCGACCTTTCCCTTTTGTCACCGCTAACAACCCCGAAAGATGGCCACCCATCGAAATTGCCTGCACGAGACCCATATCGGGAACCCGCCGGCCCACACAAGAAAGTCGTCCAAAGATGATCCAGACCCATACCCCCCCCAACCACCCAAAATCAAAAAACGAGCAAATGCCTAAAGTAGGCACACATTGGAGCACCCCAGGCGAAAAACGATCTACAAAAAACTGACCCCCCAACACCCCCCAACAACCTCGAACTATTTTCCCCTAAACGGCAACAGACAAAAACCACTTAAAATTTCATTCTTCGCCATTTAACGACCTCCCCCCAAAACGCCGGAAAAGGGGAAACTGCTTCCCTCAAACGGGGTATACACCACCAAAACCACTCTTGAAAGACCCCATCTTACCGATGCCCTTTTGGGAACGACAAATATGGATGACCGAAACTTGTTCGGCTCTTTTTTGGGGCCCCCACAAAACTCCAAGGGAAAAACCACCAGTGGGGGAAAGGGGTTTCCCCAAAAGGCCCAGCCATCCTGCCCCGAGACACCTCTTTGCGAGTTCCCGCCACTACAGCGGTCCCCCTAGCTGACCTCAAGTTCCGAAAGGGAAAAAGGAACGCGTGTGCGGGGGGGAATCCAAAACCCCTTCTAAAAACCCTTTCCCCCAATAAAGGGGCCCCCCTCCCTTCCGATATCTGTCCAATAGGGAACCTTCGCGAAAACCTCCCCGGGGGTCACCCCCTTGGCCACCAAAAAACCCCCCTCCCTTTTGTCCTTCCCTTTTCTTAAACATTTTAAAAACCGGGATGGGGGGGACCCCCCACAGAACAAGCAACGTTTTGAAAGGCCCGGGTTCCGAATTTACACGGGGCCACTGTTAAACTCCCAACACCTCCGCCCTTTGGCCCCCTGACTGCCGCTCGCTGCGGCTCCTCCCGCCTCCCGCTTTGGGAAAACCCGGCCCCCCCATAAAGGACTGCCCGAACTTAGGGGGGCCCTCCCCGAACCACACCAATGTCCTTATGGTCCCCCCATAGAAGGAGACCGCCTTCCCCTTCGGAATTTCTCGTGAACAGCCAAGCCCTTCCCCCATAACGCCCGGATACGCCTCACCTATCGATCCATTAAAGAATAAAGCCCGAACAATTTTCCGGCGCTTTTTCACCAAAGACCTTCCAAGATAGCAACCCCCCAACCAAAATTTAAACTCTGCGGGATCACCGCCACCCCGACGTTTCTCTTCTTCCCTCTTTTTTTCTTTTTATCCTTCTTACCCTTATCTAGATTAAACTTCTCCAGGGCAAAGGGAAAATACTCCACGATTTCGTCCCTTTCGCTATCTTATCCCCCACCTCTTTCTTCAAGTGGCCCCCAGGGGCCCCGAACAAACATAGACCACCCCCCGACACTCATCTAACCCCGATCTTTCCTGAGTTCCTTCCCGTCTGCACTGAAACCGTAACCCCTCCAACCCCTGGCCCCGGCTCTACCCCCGGCCCCCTCACGAGGGATCGGGCCCAACCCCTTCAGAGCTGGGGAAACCCAGCATCCCCCGGGACACCGCTCCCCAATCCTCAAAACGACCCCGCAATTCACGCAAGGCCGCCGCCACCCCCCCGGCCCCCCCCCAAAAACCCGCACCCCCCCTGCTGTACCCCCCGCCGCCTGCACAACCCTGCTCCCTCGATCCGCTAAACCCCGCAATATAGAAGGGAAAAAGCCAGACAAGGACAAACACTCACCAGGGTGCGGGGGGCTTGAACCCACCACCGTCATCCTGGAATCTTTTCCCTTTGTTCCTGAAGCCCTCGGGGCCTCCGCTGCTGCCCTCGCCCGGGTCCAAGCCATCTAACCCCCAGAGGGGAGGCCCCGGCAGGCCCCTTTGGGAAGGACTGGGGACTGCCAAGGGCCCCCGGGGAGTGTCCTGCACCCCGTTGCCAACCGCCCGGGCCGCCGGCCCGCCGCCCCGCCATATCGCTCACCCCCTGCACTCCCCGGGGCGCGGGCACCTCCGAGAGCCGTCTGCGCCCCGGCTGCCCCCCTGGCCGGCACAAAACACCAGGGGGGGGCACCGCGACCACGGACCTCAAACGACAAGGGGAGCAGAGGCCTAACCAGCTGGCCCCCGCCCGCTGGGCCCCCCCCCCCCCCGGCCTCCTTTCCCCCCCCGGGGGGCCAACCGCCGACGCTCCCACCCGGCCCGGAAGTCCCAGAGGGGGTCCCTTGGGGGGGTCCCGGGGGTGCTTTTCGGGGGGTCAACCTTTGCGGGGGTCGGCCCTCCTCCTCCGTCCCCCCCCCCGCAGTCCTCATTTTCGGGCCGGGGGCCGCGGGCCCCCTGCCTCCCGGCCCCCCCGCCCCACCCATACGCCCCTCCCGCAATAGCTCCGCACAGCTCCACTGCTCGTTCCGCCATTTTTTTCCGACACGAGGGCACGGGCGCCCCTTAAAAAGGGCCCCCCCCCCGCGTGACTGAGTTATGGGCGGAAGGGAGGCCCCCACCTCGCCGCTTCCCGCCCCGCCACGCCCGCCCCAGCGCATTTATGCCCCCGCGTGCCGGGCATGTCCCCTCCCCAGGGCCGGGGGGGGGGCGGTCCCCCTTGGTTTTTTTGGGTTTTCCCTTTGCAAAGACCAAAATTCCAAAAATTTTTTTTGGAAAAAGGGGATTTTTGTAGTTTTTTAATTCGGGGGAAAAAGGCCAATACGTAGCAGGGGTTATAAAACTAGTAATTGATCAAAGCCCAATATATTGCGGACCAAAGAGCTAGGTATAATCTAATTCAAACTTCCAAAATCCAAAAGAAACAGAATAATAGAGATGCGATACCTTTTGTGACACAATATAGTAGGCAGTTCAATGATATAACTAATATCGTACGTAAATAATTACCGCGTTTGGAGATTGATCATTCTCTGAGACGTATTTTGTAAAATGGAGTTAGATTCATTCCACATAGATCCAACACTATAGGGAATATGGTATCTCCCAGTTTATATGTGGATAAGTTACCTTGCAGTCAAGCAAATTGGCTTCACAATATATGGGTAGCTACAAATGTGGAAGAAACAGATATGGACTTTGTAGATATATGAGTGTTAATTCTGTTTTTAGTTCCACAGTTACTAATCAGAGGTATAGCATTCATTCACATATCGATTGTCGGACCTGTTTATCTGGCTATGTGCACCACTTGTAAGAAGCAATATGTAGGATGCATGAACCGTAATTTTAATTTATTTGTGAGCATATTCATGATATTACCCATATCACCAATAGGAATGTGTTGGGTCTCTCTAAATATTACAGAGACATTCATCAAGGTAGACGTACACCCCTACCTGATATTTGACATATATGTACTGTAATTCATAATGTCCTGAAAGAGAAGTATGGAGCTGGTTGAGAAGCTGAGCCAGGCAATACAGAAAATATGGATAATCTTCCAGCACTTTGTAATTAAAGGGGTTGTCTCACTACAAGGATTGATTTTTATGTCAAAGATCTTGCAAAAACAAGTCAAGTGTCCTACCTAATCCTAGATATCCCCTCTTGTATGGGCTTCATCAACTCCTCAGGTCATTATAGCTACAGACCTGTTTGATCTCTCCTAAAGGGCTGCCAGCGCTGGTCGCTATAGCTACAGACCTGGCTTCTACTGCAGCCTAATAGAAGCCAGTAAACACGCCCCTGAATTCAAATGAAACCAAGAAAACAGGACTGCGTTAAAATGAATCAATGTAGTGAGACAACCCCTTTAAGATAAAATGCACAAATTTATTGGTAATCTCTTAAAACAGGTCTTAAAACAAAGAGAGACAGGGTGAAAAATAACCCTGGTTTACGCGTTTCGAGCTAACAATAAGCTCTTAATCGTAACTAATCCAGCAAACAGAGGAAGTCCTCTTATATGGTTCGATTGGTTACAATTACAACTTAGGGCCACATGTATGAAAAATGTCTAGGTCTAAAATTCACTTTGTTGCCCATAGCAACTAATCAGAGCGCCCCTCTCATTTTCCTAGAGCACTATATGAAATGAAGGCGGTGCTCTGATTGGTTTTAGACCTAGACAGTTTTCATACATGTGGCCCTTAGTATTTACCCCTCAGAGTTAGATGTAGATCTTATCTCCTACTTGTGCACACAAGCTTTCCTAGTTACCGGCCACATCTCTCTGTTGTAACAGGCTGCAGCAGTGACCGGGATGGTGGTGTCACCCTGCGGTTTCTTATCTTTAGCACAGGAGCTTGTTTACAATACTTACTGACAAGCTTTAAGCCTTTAGAGCTCTGTAGCCTTGCGCACTACAAAGTATAAACATACAGCAATCATGTCACTCTGTCAGGATCAGCTAGGAATAGCAGAGCTGATATGTCAATCACTGCTATAGAACCACCACAGAGTCTAAATCTGCCTCTTTAAGGATTTAGGCGTTGATCAGTGATCACTACAATATCCATAGGAATGCATCCTGTGATATACTGTCAGGTATGCCAAAGCAGTATACCGCCATTGCAGGTAGCTTGTGTTCCCGAACCTTGAAACTATGGTAATTTTGGAAACTAGTTATGCGTATTAATTAAAGTAAGTTTCCAATTTAAAGTTTTCTATTAAATCGGTGTTACAGCAAGCCATGTAAAAGCCTTCCTGTGCTTATTTATTTATTGCATATGTCACTCATTGCTCCTAAACACCAGCACATTTACAATGCAGACATTCAAAGAGAATAGTGTTGAGTACAGAAGTCCAAAAAGTCTGTCTTTGATCCCCAGATCTGAAGTGTTTCCTGCTTAAGGTTTTTTGCCGATGATAAACATGAATTTCTATAAATAGTGCAGTGCAAAGCACCAGAATAAAGCAGGGAAGACTACATTGGGACATATGGTAGATGCTAGTTCTAAACTATTTTGTGTGGAATACCTATCTGCCTGACGCACACAAATTTTTGAACTTTGAAAATTGCAAATTTTTCAAAATTTACATGATATTTTGATATTTTTCATAAATAAACAAGGATTATTTGGACCAAAATTTATTACTAACTTAAAGCACAATGGGCGACATGCATGTACGACATGCCTGTGCGCTCGTTGTATGAGCAGGCGCACTGCAGCACTTTGTAATGCGCCTGAGATGCGGGGGCGGGCTGGAGGCGTGTTGCACTACAACCGTATGATTCTACACATTTATTAGTACAGCAAAACCGGGCGCATTACTGCTGGATCCTGAAGCCTGATTTGTCGTTTTGGAGCTAGAAAGTGTTAAATCTATGACCTGCAGTAGAACAGGTTCATAGACTCAGGCGCAGAGGCGTAGTTTGAAGATTCTGGGCCCTAGTGCAAAAAGTGAAATGGGGCCCCTCAGCTACCATGTGCCATTAACAGTGCTATGGCAGAAGGGCTTTTGGGGCCCCCTCAGGCTGCAGGGCCGGTAGCGACTGCTACCTCTGCACCCCCTGTAGCTACGCCCCTGCTCAGGCGCATTCTACACTTCTAATGCGTGCAAAAAAAATGGCGTCTGAGGACCAAAAGTCATGCATGTCGCCCAGTGTGTCATGAGAAAACAGTCTTTGAATCACATGGATAAGTAAAAGTATCAGTTATTCCCACATAGGTTAAGTTACCTGCCTCTTCTTGCTATTATGTTTTGCAGATAATGCACACAGAAAAAAGGTCCAAAGCCACGACATTAAGGGCGGCATGCATGAAATTTGGCGTGTGAATGCCAAATTTAATGCGCATAATAATGGCATAGAATGCGCCTGATTTATGAACCCGCTCTACATCAGGTCATAAATCAGGCGCATTCTAGCGCTTGTACGACATTTCTGGCTCAGGTATATCACTTTGAGTACCACAGGTGAGTACAGTAAGATAAAGGGACACAAACAGGCCACACAGACACGGCCACAGCAACAGCCCCGACAGGACAGAAGCAGGGACACGACAATGCCCGCAGTCTGCAACGCAGCATGGACCGTGACACTCACCATTGTCGGATGACAGCTTGGAGCAATCACATAAGTGAGAGCAGGGAGAGGTAGTTAGTAACCAAGAGAAACTTGTGTACACGAGCAACAGATAAAGTCTTTATCTCATAAACAAAGCAAACTCAAAATCGCAATGTATTTGGTAATAGTCTTCATTACCCTACATGTTAAAAGCATATGAAATGCCCGACTAAGTACATATCCTTCATAGTATTTTTTCTGAGCTTTTTTTGGGGCTTGTTAGAACACCATGAATTTCATGCTCTTTTCTGTTCGATGCATTGGTAGTTTCTTAATCCTGACATTTTTCGAATCCTGCAGGATTCCACCACAGCCTATTTTCTGTTGGTTATCTCACTTTCCAAGAGCCATAACTTTTATATATTTCAGTCTACATATACTTATGGGGCTGTTTTTATGTGCCATTATTGTACCATGTAATGTACTGTAAAACCGAAAAGAAATCTAAGTGGAGTGGAAAGTAAAAAAATATACAAAGGTGTTTTCACACGGTGCGGTTTTTGTACGTTTTTGATGCGTTTTTTGGATGCGTTTTTTGTGCAACAATGTATAGCATTAATTGTTGTGCCTTTCTGCACAAAAAACGCATCCAAAAAACGCATCAAAAACGTACAAAAACCGCACCGTGTGAAAACACCCTAACTACGCCATTTTTATAGTCATTTTGTTTTTATGCTGTTCCCAATTCAGTATAAATTATGTATTATATGTATTCTGCAGGGAAGTACTAGTACTAATAAAAAGATAAAAACATTCTAAACTAACCTTGCATTGCAGCGCCATATTCTGTAGTCAATAACTTTTTCATTTTTCTGTCTATGCACCTGATTTTGGGCTTGTTTTTTGCAGACTGAAGTCTAGTTTTTATTGATACCATCGTGGGATAAGGCTTCGTGTACACCACATTTTTTTTTTTTTTACAGATGCTGAATCCGTTCTGACGCAGGCAGAAACAGATGCGTTAACATGTTCATTGACTAATGTAGGTGGACGGATGTACAATGTACATTGCATAGTGTCCGTTTTTACACCTGTTTAATGTTAACTGGTGGAGGACACAGCTCGCTGCGCATTTTCAAGTTGAATAAAAACGTATACATTACAGTATACTTTTTTTACAATGTGAATGGATCCTAGTGTATGTGCCCATGTTACAAACGCATACATTTTTATCTTTCTTAAAAAATATAAACAGAGCTACCCAATCAAATTGCAGGGAAAAAACGAATGACTGCCAATAGAAAAGCTAGTTAAAAAAAATTGAAAAAAACAAAAAACAAATGTCAAGCGTTTGCTCCAAACAGTGCACGTTTGGCATAGGTTTAACATATACATTAAAACGTACATGTTTTGATGTGTGCACTAAGCCTAAATGTGACTTTTTGATAAGTTTTTATTAAAATTTGTTGGGGATGTGAAATTAACAAAAAAAATATTTTGGTGTTTGGAATATTTTTCTTGTACGGTTTTCAGCATATGGGTTAAGTTTTATTATAATAGATTAGACTTTAACAGATGCGGCAATACCAATTATTTTTTATTTGCAGAATGGCAAAAAGGGGGTTTTGACCACTGGTGTTGTGATCGCTTTTACATTGTTCTGCATTATATATAATGCAGAAGGGTTAATGCAGATGGCGCTCCTATTACTTCCTACCTAAGGATGCTTTCACACCATGTGTTTTTGTACAGCAATTAATGCTGTATATTGCTGCACAAAAAACGCAGCAAAAATTGCAGTAAAAAAACACGTCAAAAATGCACCGTGTGAAAGCACCCTAAGGAAGGAGGTAATAGAAGCAGTAACATGGCAGCCAAGGAAGCCGTCATTAGGCTTCTGGCTGCTATAGCAACCACTCGTCCCTCCGTGTATCACAGTTCTACATTCATTTAGATTGCTGTGGTGCTTAAAGGGTTAAACAGTAGGGAAAGGAGCCGGCTTGGATTGCTGCTGTTAGTGACAGGTGTCATCTATAATTAACAGCCAGCACCCATCATGTGTCAAGCAGGTTCATTAAGTAGGCTCACTCCACAGCTCCTTATTAGCATTATGATGTAAGTTTATGTTGGATGTCAGTAAAAGGAAACCAAAAAAAACATAAAGAAGAGCAGCCTCAAACAAAAAAGCATTATGTGTAGTTGGTTTTAGATTTCACTATTGGCTTACAGAAAATATCTGGATGTTTGGCAAAAAAAATACACCATGAAGACACTGTCAAAAAACACTTTGTGTGAAACCAACCTAAGTGTGCATCCACACGGCAGGTTAAAATACTGGCCAGATTCTGATTAAAGAATCCGACCGGTGTTTTGCCATCTTGTACATGGTTTTGGGGAATGGTTCTGTCCACGGTTTGCGGATTCGCCCGTCTTCACTCAACCACTGACCTATACATTTGCCCGAAAACCGTCAGTCGGTTTACAGACTGTTTTCAAATTCAAAAACCATCTGTAAAACTGACTGAAAACCTTTGCCGTGGGGACACGCCTTAATACTGATTATGTTAAACTAGAAAGCGAGTAAAAATAGTTTTCTGACATATCATAGCTACTCATTGATAGCGATGATTATTATTATAATCAAGGGGCTCTATAGAGGGATTTAACCCCTTTGACACCTCTGGGAGATTTCTGCTGCAAATAATTTGGACCAAACTATATGTAACCTGCCACTAATTTGATTTGTCTTGTTTCTACAATGTCTTTTTTAGGTCACTAGAAGTTTTTCAAAGCACAGTGGGGCAGGTTTATCAATACTGTTTAACTCTTAGGGTATGTTCACACGGCGTGTTGGGGTCGTATGACCATATGCTTTTGGATGCGTGTTTGGGTCCGTCTAGAGAGACCCAAACATGCATCTGACAATGAGCAGTGTGTTTTAAACTGCTCTAAATGTAAAACATTCATCGGCGTTCACATGAGTGATCGCCGATGCGTGTTTACATTGCATCTGTTGGATCTGTGTTTCGGATCCGTTCCAAGAATGTCAATTCTTGGTCTGAGAGACACAGCAGACTCCCTATAATAAAGAATAGGGTGCGATTCTGCTGCACCCAACAGGGATCCAAACACGCAGCTGCATGTTGGATCTGTGTTGGGTCCGATCGACGCTAAGTTTTTGGATGCGATTTTTGAATCCAACACATAACCAAAATCATATCCAAAAACGGCGTGTGTACATACCCTACGAGTGCGTTCACACGGCAATGACAAAATATCAGTTGGATTTTTTTTTTTTTTTTTGCACGTAAGGGGACGACTTTTGTCTGCGGTTTGCGGATTTAAGTCGTCTCCCTTCACATAGAGCTGTTCATGTTCTGCCCGAAAACCGGGCGGAAGAATAAATATGTTCTAAGTTTTTCATTACATGGTGTAAAAATATATGTAGTGTGAACTACTGCACGGATTTTCTATTTGCCTATGTAAAAGGTTGACAGTCAGATTACAGACGGTTTTCAAATCTGAAAACCGTCTGTAAAGCCGACTGAAAACCCTGCCGTGTGGACAAGCCCTAAGGATACGTCCACACGGCACTGAAAAAGTACTTCTAGTTTTAATATTTTATCGTCTTTTCATTGGTTTTGGGGGACGGTTCTGTCCGTGGTTTGCAGATTCATCTGTCCTCCTTATCACTGAACAGTACACTTTCTGCCAGAACACCGGACCGAAGAAAGTCATGTTATAAGTTTCTCAGAACACCGGCGGTTTTAAAATCCGTCCAGTAGAAAAACAGTGCAGTGTAGACTACTGCGTGGATCTTGCATAAGTCTATGGGGATGGTTGCTTGTCGATTCTCAGACAGTTTCTAAATCTGAAAACCCGATGAAAAGCCCATGCGGTGTGGACCTACCCTAAGACAGTGTAAAGTTAGAAGAGTCTTACAATCCACCACATTTATCATTGTATTGATAAACTGTCTAGTCTAACTTTACACCATTTGGAAGTTGGCTGACTTCATACCACTAACTCTGCTCAAATTGTGCCGCATTTTTGGCACAAAGGGTAGCGCATGCTGAACCATGCCCTCTTTCCGAAGAATCCACACCGCTTTACTGCAACCCTTTTTATCGGATGAGATGCAGAAGTGTCTAGAAACTGTCTAAGGCTATGTTCACACGGCTTATGTGCGTGGCCTAATAACGCCCCGCAATTACGCCGTGTGGACGGTGGCGGGGCAGGAGCGGCGGTGGGAGACTTTTATTACCAGCGGCGAGTATACTCCGCTAGTAATTCACGTGTCACTTATCTCCCACCGCGGCGGATTCGTCGAGCAGGGAGATGAGACGTAATCCATAGTTCTCTATGAGAACTGTGGATTACCGTAATGACTGGGACGTATTCCAGCCGTAATTTGCGCACTCCGGCGCGTAATTACCGGCTGAAATACGTCCCATTTTAAGCCGTGTGAACATAACCTAAAACATAATAAATGTGGTGTGAAGCATGTGTGCCATTATTTTGGAGGCAAATTGTCAGAATTCTAGTGCAAAAGTCTTGATACATGTGCATGTTCTAGATATAGCATTTTTTCCACACAGTTTGTAGCGTTTTTCTCCCTATAGACTTCTATTACTTTGTTATCTTCTGCATCCAAAAAGTTTTTAAAGTTCTTTTTGTTGCGTTTTTCCACATCACAAACTATGTGATGATCACGATTAGTAATGTGGAAAAAGACATAAGAAGAAAAAAAACACATTAAAAATGTATGTATCAATTGCACTTTTTTGCAGATAAAAAAAACAAAACGTTTTTCAAGCTTTTTTTAAGGGGTGGGGTTGCGAAAAAAAATATGCAAAATATAAATGTTAAGGGATCCTCACTGTTCAACTGTATTATCCCTATAGACTCAGGAAAGCATAGATTGAATTGGCTTTACCATGTTGTTTATATTGGACATGAACTATCATCCAGAGCACAAAAATTTATATAGGTTTCAGCCTAGTCCAACTGCTTCGTTAAACTTAATTTCCTAATCAGTAAATATCAGACAGGAGTGCAACTCTAGTCGGATATTTAAGTGTCACATGTGTTGGATCATAGGTCAGGAAACAATCTTCCTTGCAGTTCATGCCACCATACGATTTAAGAAATGGTCATTTGTGTGCCTTATAAGCCTTGCATGTGTTGGTCTATAAGGTGGTCTTGAGTAATTCTCGAAAAAACTGTGACATACTGGATTTTCTAGCAAAACCACAGTGAATGTAACAGAGAATGTGCAAAACAGAGAACCCATTCATTGTCAGCAGGCAGTATGTGGTCGGAAAATGCCTTGTTGATGCCAGATGTTTTCATCCAACCATTAATAGACAGTCAGACACTTTTCGAGCTGATAAAAAAAGTAACGTGACTCAAATAGGCCACTCTGCCCTTACTAAAGCAAGAAGGCAGAAAGACATCAGACTGAATGCCAGTACCGAACTTTGAGGCAGATTGGCTACAGCAGCAGAAGACCACACCGGGTGCCACTCCTTTCAGCTAAGAACAGGAAACTGAGGCTCCAATTTGCCCCAAGCTCATCGAAATTGGACAGTAGAAGAATTGGAAAAACGTTGCCTGGTCTGATGAGTCTCGATTTCTGCTGCGACATTCGGATGGTAGGGTTAGAATTTGGCGTCAACAACATGAAAGCATGGATCCATCCTGCCTTGTATCAACGGTTCAGGCTGGTGGTGTTGGTGTCATGGTGTGGGGAATATTTTCTTGGCACTCTTTGGGCCCCCTTGGTACCAATTGAGCATCGTTGCAACACCTTGTGGAATCTATGCCACGAAGAATTGAGGCAGTTCTGAAGGCAAAAGGGGGTTCCAACCCGTTACTAGCATGGTGTACCTAATAAAGTGGCCGGTGAGTGTATATCAGTATTTTTTAAAGACAAAATAAGTGATTCATTATAAGTGTTTCAGCCTTAAGCCTTGAAGTCTGTTATGAACACATTGTACAGTATACAAGACTGTAACATTCACATAAAGTACATAATATATACAAGAACAGAGTGAACTCTGATTCACAGGATATTTAAGAATGATTCACAGTATGAATAAAGCATTTGGATTATAGGGTTCTGAGGCAAAAAAATAAAAGGCAAACACTTCCCTTTGACAGCAGCTGCTCACCATACAGAACTTTAAAAGCTAAAGTGGTCATACCTCCTGTGTAGCTTGTATAAGCACTTTCTTATGTGTCTGGAAATCTATAAGTGATCTTTGAATAAAATTTTCATGCTGACAAGAAACTATGAAACATAACTAACATTTTCTACATAAACCACAGTGAACTGTAACATTGTAGGTGTCCATTTACTGTGCAAACCAGAGAACCCTATTATATTATCAGCCCTAGGGCATCGTAATATGGTCAGGCAAAATGTAATATTGACAGCCAGATTGTCTTATAACATTGCCAACCATTTTATAGACAGTCAGAATACATCTTTTTCCACCCACAGACTACAAAAAAAGTATAGCGTGCCACACAAGAACATGGATAGGGCCCACTGCTGCCCTCTCCTAAAGAAGAAAGGGCCTATTGCCAACTGTACGAGTCAGGGGGCCCTTCAAGGATCAGGACTCAATTACACCACTCCACTGAAGTTAATTAAGAGTCTGTCTTGCTCCTAGCTTCTGCCTATGTCGTCACCCCAGCTTCCGCCAGGAAATGAAGTCGAGGTTTGGCTTCCACAGGAGATGGGAGGAAGGAGAAACCTGATAACTGCCCTCCTAAATACTTAGGGCCACGTGTATGAAAACTGGCTAGGTCTAAAATTCACTTTATTGCCCATAGCAACCAATTAGCACATCCTTTTCATTTTTCCAGAGAACCATATAAAATTAAAGGGGCGCTCTGATTGGTTGCTATGGGCAACAAAGTGAGTTTTAGACCTAGACAGTTTTCATACATCTGGCCCTTAGTATCATTTGACTTTCTTTTCTTTGACTGCTCTTCAACAAAAGCTTGAGATCCCTTCCTCACTCTGGATCTCTACTACCTCCTACTTAGTTTCTAGCTGCTCTACTAATAAGTGCTCAGCTTCTTCTCTTACTCACTTCACATCTTGTTCTCCTTCTTTGTCTGACATTTTGTTTCGCCTCCGTCTTTCTCCCTTTGGGTAGGCTTAAAGAGAACCTGTCACATAGATTATGCCCCCCTTGCTGAGGGCAGAACAAGCTAGTGACAGACATGCTGTTTCCAGCGCTGTGTCCCTTATTCTGTAAGATGCTGGAGTTTTCGTGTATTTAATGCTCAAATCTGCAGTTTTCAGCCAGAAGAGTCATTCGATGAGTCCTTCAGAGTGTCAGTTTTTTTCAAACCCGGCCAATCGCAGGCTAGCCCCGCCCACCTCAACTGACAAACCTATTACTTTGAATAGGTAGAAACATTTGAATAACTGCCAGTGGGCGGAGCTAGCCTTTGGTCGGTGGAGCTAACACCTGCTCATGAATAAGATTAAGGGGTAAATGCTCTAAAACTGCTGCATCTTACAGAATAAGGGACACAGTGCTGGGAACAGCAGGTCTGACACTAGCTTGTGCTGCACTCAGCAAGGGGGGCACAACCTATGTGACAGGTTCCCTTTAAAAACATGCTCCATCATTCCACAAAGATTACAGATTTTCTGTTTCTGACTTTCAGAAACCGTTGCCCTTCTTGAAGAGATCTAGTACACACAGGTTTTTGGCGTTCGTCCCTCTCAGGTCTGTACTCTTTACAGTTTTTACAGAAAATTCCCATCCCGATATGAAAAAGATATCTTCTGTCGCTCTGCTGACTTTAAACCTGGCAGGTGGCAGGAAATACATATCAAGATTCTTCTTATCTTCTTCCAATTTGCAGAGAAACTTCCGCTTTCTTGCCCATAAGTCAGATTGATTTAGCAGCTCACCCTTTCCACCACCTCTGCACCGGGCAGCTTCAAGAGAGTCTAAATGTCCTCTTTTATCACATACGGAGAATTCATTTTTACAACAAACAGCTTCTCATTCTCATTATAGAGCCGGATTACTTTCACTCCCTATAGCTTAGGGTCATTCTTTGTCTTCAGACTTCTGAGAAAATCCTAATTGGTGCCATCATCAGATGGTATAGTAATCCATCTTTGAATTGTCCATCACCAACAAAAATCACCTCTCTCTCAACTTTGGAAGATTCCTTACAGGAGTCATACATTCCTATTCCCTCCAACCTCTTAGATACTTCAAACTAAAGCAATGTAAAGGGTTCCAAATACATGGATATTCTTAAACAGTTTCCATCATAGATTTCAAGTCAACTCCGACAAGCCAGCCCAGTAACAACCTACAACAAGCATGTCGAACTCAAAGGTAGCACAGGCCAACTCAACCAGGTCTACGTTCATGTAGGCAGCAAGAAAAAAATATCTGATAGAAAATTAAGTTTATTTTCAAAAGTCCAGAATAAAACGAAAAAAAAAAAACCAATGGTAAAATGAATGTTTTCTTCTTGACACTTGGCATGTCTTCTCTGCTACCAGTTTTCCTACTTAGGAGAAATCTTGTTCTCTGTGATCACTATTAAAACTGACCCATGGTAATTCTGGTTCAAAAAGGAAACTCATTTTCTTCTTAAAGGGGTTGTCTCACCACAAGGATTGATTTTTATGTTAAAGATCTTGAAAAAACACTTTGCAATATATGTCCATTAACTATATGTCCTCGGGACGCTATGGCTACAGACCTGTTCAATCTCTCATGATAGGGTGCCAGCACTGGTTGCTATAGCTACAGACCTGGCTTCTACTGCAGCCTAGTAGAAGCCAGTAAATACGCCCCTAAATTAAAAATGAAACCAAGAAAACAGGACTGCGGTAAGAAGTAGTGAGACAACCCCTTTAAGTATAAATAACTGTTTTGGCTGACTAGAAATTGGTCACATTAGGCACCAAGTAAGCCAATAGTAGACTAAAGGCAACGTGACTGACACCAGGTGGGTAGTGTGGTAGGTGTTATTATCGGCTGCTAAATTATTTGATGCTATTGGTAAGGGAAAAACTGCATCACTTCATAGAGTGGTCATTTTAAAAATGTAAAAAATTAAGCTATGTCATGTCTTAAAACATGACATACTGTTGTAGTGGATAGGCCACAAACATAGCTGTTGTGGGCCACATGTAACCTGCTGCCTGCAAATCTGATACGGCTAACATACAGCAACTGAAGAAAGCTAAAGTGATGATCTCTTGTCGACCAGAGGTTTACCCATGCCCCAAACGGCAGCAACAAGGTAAAGTCTCTCCAAGCAGGATTGTTTCTCTCTCCAGACTAAGAAACTGCATACCCCCGGATCAATTACAGCCAAGACCAGGTCACGAAATCCCAAAACTGATCTTAGCTAAAAGACAGAGATTATGGGGCACATTTATTATGGCAGACTTTACGCCAAAAATAATATTAAGAGGGCCATGCAGGAAAACTGTCTGGGTCTAAGACTTTCTTTGTTGCCCATAGCAACCAATCTGAGTTCCCCTTTCATTTTTTAGAGCACTATATGGGGAGCTGTGATTGGTTGCTATAGGCAACAAAGAAAGTCATGGACCTAGACAGTTTTCATACATGTGGCCCTATGTGTTTTATACAATTTCTAGACACTGTCTCTCATCTAACAAGAGGCATGGCCTTAAAAAAAAGGGCTGTGGCTTCATAGATAGGGGCACGCTTTGGCATGTGCTAAAAAAAATAAGCCATAATGTTTCCCTAGTTAGTGGCATAAACTAAGCCAACTTAAAAAAGGTTCCAAGTGAAGAAGAAAAAATTTGCAGCATTCACCAATCTTCTTACCAAAGCTTACAGGTAAATAGAAAATACACACAAATATGGTGGCCTACAGCCATTTCATATTTTCTGATGCTGCTTCACTTTAAAGGGAATCTGTCGCCATTTTTTTTTTACTTATTCAATCAAGACCCTGATCCATACTCTTTTCTTCTTTGCTGTTTTTATTTTCTGATTGTAGATTTCTCATTTCGGTTGTCTGTATATGATTGTGGGGACAGCATTCTTGTCTGCACTGCTTTAACAGCAGTCAGAGAGATACTTTACAGCAGCTTCATGCACATAGGAGCCTTAAGACTGACTCAGTCCCATTGACTTCTATAGGAGGGTTTTCTAGTCATGCTCTGTGACCTGGGAAGAAGTCCATCTGCAGGGAGGGGGAGAGGGTGAACGGTGACATATCCTATTGTGAATGGTGGATCCTGTGTTATCTATACATATTGGTATCACCGTTCAGTGTAATCCTGCTTGTACTGATCATGAAATCTTTCTCTACAGAACAGGAAGTGTCAGACTATTATAAGGCTCAGTCACCAAAGTGAAAACTGCAGGACTTAAGAATTATTAAAATATATTGAAAGTGATATAGAAAATTAGAAAAAAAAACATAACTAAAAATTCCTAAAAAATGTGTTAACATAAAAACGTGAGTTAAACAATAAGACATTTTTTGATGATACCTTTAATCTTTTTAGTACTCAGGGTATGTTCACACAGCGTATTTGTGGGATGTATTTTGATGCGTAATAGCTCCAAAATATGCCCCACAAACATGGTAAAAAGAATGTTACTAGTAAAATCACTGTTGTCATGTACTGTACGCCCATAAAAAGAAGTGACCTGTCCCTTCTATTAAGGCTATGTTCACAAGGCTTAAAATGGGCCGTATTTCGGTCCGTAATTACGCACCGGAGTGCGCAAATTACGGGCTGAAAATGGCCCAGTCATTACGGTAATCGACAGTTCTCATAGAGAACTATGGATTACGTCCCCTCTCCCTGCTCGGCGAATACGCCGAGGGGGGAGATAAGTGACATGTGAATTACCAGCGGCGTATACGCGCCGCTGGTAATGAATGTCTATGGGCTGGCGAAGTGCCGGCCCCCCGCTCCCGCCCCCGGCCACACGGCGTATTTGCGGGGCGTAATAACGTCCCGCAGTTAAGCTGTGTGAACATAGCCTAAGACGCTTGAGCATTGAGAAATAGAAGGGTATATGAGGCAGAGAGCTGCCTTGCGTTGAAAGTACGGGCTGGCTAGCGCATACTAATTAACCATCACAGCTACACCCCTGCTTACAGCTAATGTTTACTAGCAAAATGTAGATAAGCAGATAAGTTGTCCTCCAGAAGGAAAAAAGTCTTTCTACTAAAACCTCTCTACAGTTATACTGTATTGTCCAAGCTGTTAAATAGCCTTGAAGCGTGACAAAGGATATCAGACAAACCAGCTGGAACCCTAATAGGAGAACCAATGCTTTCCATGAGTTGCATCAAAGGTCATCCACTGGCCTTTTCTGCACTGGCAAGGAAAAGGTGCTTTCTACAGATGGGTGTTTCTGGTTCGCCTTAGATCTCAAGTAAGGTTTTAAGGCTCTTTAATGGGTTGCAGTTACATTGTCTTGCAGGCTAACTACCTATAGGAGGCACTAGAGTCACTTTTCTTCCATTTATAGGAGAACTAATTTGCATCCTCAATATGAGACAGACTTGAAGTAAACACACTCCCTCCGATGGCCATTTACAGAGGTACAGTAGAGACCCCTTGCATCTCTATGACGGCCTTAATATGTATTCAAACAAATTAAATCTGCAATACGGACATATGCATGAGCTCTCAGAGCCACCACTCTTGGTAGACAAGTGTGCATATTTGCTGAAAATAAAATGGTGCCTTCATATTTTTTTTTTCTAAATGAATCCTAATGCATTATTTGCTGTCCAGGTATAAAATGGTTAACAGTGAGCTAGGTTTTGCTGAGATTTCTCCAGTAACTGAAGCTTAGAGCGATAACAGCAGCAGGAGGTAGATCACATGAATGACAGCAGTTTGCCTGGAGAAATCCTTTCTGTATATCCTGTATTCCTCTGATTGCAGATATGATCCATACATTGCTCATTACAGATTATATACGTGACAGTGAATTAGGTCACTAGGTGCTATATAATGTTTATTAGATGACAGTTTATTTGTGTATGAGAAAGCAATAATGTAGATAAATTATGTTATATCCATATCATTCTCCCTAACATGTTGAGATAATTTACTGCTATGAGTAACAATATAATTCTGTAGGAAACAGCAGCATGGTGGTTTTGACTATTTCCAGATTCCATCTATTTATGGTGTGTCACCAAAATTCTCCGACTGTCTACCACGTTTTGGTGGGAAAGCAAATGTATATCTTACTTATTGGACGGACGACATTCGCACCTATGCTGACAGCTCGTAAGAAACTTACAAGGGAATGTGTCATCTAAAGACATGCAGTCTATATTGGATGTGTTAAGTTCCATTTTTATGTTAAACACATTTTTTGGGAACTTTTGTTTTTTTTTTTTAAATTTTTCATACACTTTCAATATTTTTTAATAATTCTTAACTCTTGCAGTTTTCACTTTGGCCACTAGGCCTGGTTTGCACTGCTTTAACAGCAGTCAGAGAGATACTTTACAGCATAGGTGTCAAACTGCGGCCCTCCAGCTGTTGGGAAACTACAACTCCCATCATGCCCACTGTTATAGATTATATAAATGCATGATTGGAGTTGTAGTTTCCCAACAGCTGGAGGGCCGCAGTTTGACACCCCTGCTTTACAGCAACTTAATGTACGTAGGAGACTTAAGACTGACTCAGTCCCATTCACTTCTATAGGAGAGTTTTCTACTCATGCTCTGTGACCTGGGAAGGAGTCACTGTGCAGGGAGGTGAAAGGGTGAACTGTGACTGTCTCCTCTTGTGACTGGTGGATCCTGTGTTATCTATTCACACTGGTGTCTCCTTTCAGTTTGCCCCTCTTTGTGCTGATAATGAGCAGAGTACTGAGAATCTTTCTCTACAGAACAGGAAGTATCAGACTATTATTAGGCTTATTGGTCAAAGTGAAAACTGCAGGACTTAAGAATTATTAAAAAATATTGAAAGTGATATGAGAAATTAAAAAAAAATATCACCAAAAATTCTTTAAAAATGTGTTGAACATAAAAATGAGAGTAAAACAGTGAGTAATTTTGGATGACACATTCCCTTTAAAATAACACTGCAAGGGCAAATCAGTGGCTACCAAGCCACCCACCTAAAAAAAATATACACTTAACATGGATTTAAGATTGTTACATACAAAAAACAGAAACGGCAACAATAATAAACCCTTTAATGAAATGAAGACCTTGATAATCGGCTTCACTAAAATCCATCAGACCCCGAGCTTCAAACTAACAAAGCTACAATGGCAGAACCAGGGTCTAATAATGAATCATTTTATAGTTCCAAGTTATTACTTGCCTCCCAGAGTCTACCACTTAGAGAAGCTCTACTCTGCCAGTGTAGGGGGTGGGAACACCCCTAACAAACAGTGGTGTATATTAGTTAAAAGGTATGTTAGGTAATATTATACATTTATATGGCTATGTTATGTGCGGGTTTTGTAAAGTAAACACGTCTAATGTCCAATTAAGATGGGAACAGGTTAACTGACTCAGCAGTTTGAAGCAGATGGAGACAGCATGCTGGGCCTGCAGCCATTTAGGGCGACATGTATGAAAGGGTTTTTCACCTTTTCTCTGGCGTACAGTGCACCTAACTGAGTCGGCTACGATGTCTAATGCGCCTAATGTATGTGTTAGGCGCATTGCTCGTAAGCCTCGACACTTTCGAATGCGCCTAACATGAGGGGGTGTTGTGGGGGTGTTCTGGGGGTGTCGCACCACACTCATAATATTGGACACATATATGAATGTGGTTCGGCAAAACTATGCGATTTAATGCTCGGACAGGCAGACCTATTTTAATGTGGTCTGCCTGAGCCTGAGGAGTCAAAGTGAAGCTCGATTTGCTATAAGGTGCAAAAATGTCCAAAATTTCTCAACTTACACCAGTACAAATTAAAAAGTAATTTATTATAATTATCAAACTGTATAAAATGTCATTATTTAAATTTAATGAAAAATGTGATCATATAAAATTAATATAAAATTATATAAAATCCAAAAAATATAAAAATATCTCCTATAAAATGTATTTAGAATTAAAAGAATCTAAAATAAATTTTACATAAAAAACCCATTGATTATGTTGTTCAGATTTTTATATTTAAAATTTTTACTATAATAAATGTTAAATGTATTTTTGCTGCTCTAACCCTTTATTCTGCATTCAGCAAGAGCCAGCACAGCACAGGTATTGCTGGGACCTGCGGTCCTCCAAGCAGGATCAGTACCATAGTTTCTATTCACTGACATGCTATTCTAATGACGTCTCTTATTTCCAGCCTGTCTATAACCTTAATACATGTTAGGTACATTACTTATGCGCCTAAGTTCCGTAATGCACCTAACACACAGGCGAAGCGCATTGAACTTTACACCCCATTTATGAACACACATAAACCACTTTCATACATCAGGCGCATTAGACACTGAAAATGAGATTTGACTATTCACTTCGACGCGCCTTCCTTCATACATGTCGCCCTTAGTGTCAGGTCCGGAGAAGGTCTGCGGGTTACAGAATTATAAGGAGAGGCCTGCCATTTGCTGCAGGGAGAGAGTCAGAGTGAGAGTCAGAGTTCCAGTTTGGTTCCAGCAAAGGGTCACTTGATCACAAGCCGGCTGTGGTTCAACTCAGGCTTCCCCATTTCACCAGAAAAGGCTCACAGTGAAAAACAGAATGAGCAGAGGCAGCTAGACAGGAGAAGAGACCAGCACAGTGAGACATGAAGGACAGAATGGGGTACGGTCTGGTCAGAGAGAGAGAAGAGAAGATTAATTGACCTTTGGGACATTGCTAGGCTTTCCACTCCGGGGCCTATTCCATACCATTCTTTGAGGCCAAAAGCTGGAAAACGTGAAAAATGAGCCCTTGTGGGTGCCCCAGGGGATTCATGTGTGACCACAGCAAAGCCAAGTGTCCTAAGAGCTCTTGTGTAGGAATGCTGCCCTGGGGCTTCCACATAGAGTGAGAGGCCCCTGAGGAACAGAGAATTGTGTAGTAGACCTATAGAGAGAGAGGCTGCTGAGTTCAGGAGAGACATTGCCAGGGGAGCAACTGCATTGTGCTAAAAATATACTGTGCTAGAGAGACTGTGCTTAATGTGAACCGTCTACCTGAGAAATATAATGTACTAAAAACGTTTAGGGCCATAATAAAGCCTGCAAGACCCAAGCTGAAAAGTCTCTGTGGTTGAATTCAAAGGGCCTGTGCACTAAACGTCCCAGTGAGCCAAAACAGGTAGACTTGACATCCATGTACTGCCGCTATACCACACAGAGGTCACCTACCAGGCCTCTGCCCGGGCCTTCATCTGCACAACTTATACCAGCATATGTCATACAAGAAAGTACTATACCATTTCAGCATTTAACCACTGGGAATTTCCTTATACTGTGACTAATTTTCAAGGAGCTCCCCATAATACTATACAATATAAACGCATTGATTATTGTAATCAGTATCTACACTACATTGAAGTGCCCTGTGGGGACACTATTTGGGCTTCGTCTACACGGAAAGGATAAAACACTGTTCCGATTCTACTTAGAATGTGACCAGTATTTTACACTCTGTTTTTTTTCTGCAGTTTTCAGGTGCCCCATTCAGTTGAATAGTACTATAATCTGCTATTTTCTTGTAGATTATAGAACATGTTCTAAGTTTTTTTTCAAAACCGACGGTTTTGAAATCTGACTTCAGAGAATTCAGGCTGTGTAGACTAAAACTTGGATTTTCTATTGAGGTCTATGGGGATGGTTTCCAGTGGGATCCACTTAAAAATCCAAATGTAAACCAGTGTCGTCTAGACGTAGCCTTTAACTTCTAGCAAAACCCCAATAAACAAACAGAAACAAGGACTCCAATGATGTAATATTGCATATGTTTATTTTCTAGTGTGGTAGGAGGACCACACTAACATAGACACCATGCCACACCACACTAACACCACACTAACATAGACACCATATATATATGTAAATGCCAATCCCTAGGAACATATGGAGGATGAGGATGCCTTCCATGTTTTGGAGAGGCCTAAGGAGCCTCCAGCAGGCCTAGGGAACAACAGCCAGCTAAAAAGGTTGGGCTGATAGGAGTAGATAAAATAGATTATTCCTGCATAGAAGGAGAGAGCTGGGAGACAGATGCAAAACTATACAAGGGGGCACATTTACTAAGGCATATACACCATAAAACTAGCATACCTATCTTATACCACATTTTTTATGTGTTTTGGACAGTTTTTAGAAACTTCTGTACTGTGTCTGGCAGAGGGGGATTAGCTTTATAAAGCGGGTTTAGGCTATGTTCACACGGCGTATTTGCAGGGCGTAATTACGCCTCGCACGTACGCCATGTGGACGGGGGCGGGGCGGGAGTGGGGGAGGGAGCGGGGGGCCGGCACTTCGCCGGCCCATTGACTTGAATTTCTAGCGGCGCGTATTTGCGGCTAGAAATTCAAATGTCAATTATCTCCCCGCCCGGCGGCTTCGCCGGGCGGAGAGAGGAGACATAATCCATAGTTCTCTATGAGAACTGTGAATTACCGTAATGAATGGGCCGTTTTCGGCCTGTAATTGGCGCACTTCGGCGGACCATTTTAAGCTGTGTGAACATGCCTTTAGTGCCTTGGAAAGAGGTGTGTCTTTACACTCAGTATTGGCACAATTATTGGTGCAAATTAAGCCAAATGATAGATGGCATAAAAGACAACCCACCATGATGCTTTATTACATCATGGCAGTGTTAAGAGAGTAAGAAGTGGGCTCAATCGCGGAGCCCACCCCATATATGGTGAGTATCCGCTGCTAGATACAGCTGACACCTGCCGCGGAGCAGCGATCAGAGCCGGAACCATTTCCTGCTGTTAAACCCCTTAGACGCCGTGGTGATCGTGGCTGTGGCGTGTAAGTTAATGAGAAATGGTGTGGTGTGATCAGAACCCGCCGGAAAAAAAAGTTATATATAATTGGTATCGCCACATCCGTAAAAGTCCGATCTACTAAAATATAACATCATTTGTCCTATATGCTGAACACGGCAGAAGAAAAAAATTCCAAATTGCTGTTTTTTTTGGTCATTTCACTTCCCCTAAAAATTGGAAAAAGTGGTCAAAAAAGTCATATTAATTCCAAAAAATGCACTCATTCAGGTTCATAGGTAGAAGTACAAAAAAGTAATTGGTCGCAAAAAATAGATGTTTGAATTTTGTTTATGGTGCTATAAGATAACGAAAATCCTACATATTTGGTATTGTTGGAATAGCGCAGGGGTGTCAAACTGCAGCCCTCCAGCTGTTGGGAAACTACAACTCCCATCATGCATTTGTATAGTCTATAACAGTGGGCATGATGGGAGTTGTAGTTTCCCAACAGCTGGAGGGCCGCAGTTTGACACCCGTGGAATAGCGTGAACTTGCAGAATACAGGTGACACATCATTTATACCAAAGAGTGAACATCGTCAAAAAAACAAAACAAAACAGCAAACATGGTTTTCCAGTATTTTCTATGATATAGTTAATGAAACAATTAGAAAGTACATCTTGTCCCGCAAAATAAAAGCCCTCAAATGTCTATGTAGATGGGGAAATAAAAAAGTTATGGCTCTTGGAAGATTCAAAGAAAAAAACGAAAAGTCATATTATTTTGACTGTGGTGGGTTAAGGGGGTTAAAGATACGCCATATTTATCATACAGTTTGGCCACTGGGATTACTGGCCTATTTTTAGACTGTCCAGTCTAAGTTTACACTTTCTAAGTATTAGACAGAATTACTTAATGTGCCTCCAGGTTTGTTACTAGTTACCATAATGGTACAAGGGTCTGCAGAGGAGCAACAGGCACAAAACTGTTGGATATTTTTTGTGAAAACTGTTCGCAAATTTATTTGATTTTAGGTGCATTGGTGCAATGAAAAATGTTGGCTGTGAAGTGAAGATGAGTAGAATTGCTCCAGAAACTCTGTGTGTTGTGCTCTCCTGCTTTCTGTGGCCTTTTCCTTTGTTAAAAACGAGGAAATATAGTCTAACATCTCTCACAAGACTCCCAAGATCAGACAAGGCTGTATGGGGAGTTTCCCTGTAAATGGGTGCAGACATGCTGTCATTGGAGAGCAACATGCTAGTGGCATACTCTGGTCTTTTAAATCCTCAAGGACCAGCAGGCATGCATTAATGGGCAGCAGAGAAAAGACAGGAAGAATGGAGTACCCAAAACATAGGCTGAAATTCTAGAGGCAGAAGCTGTATGTAGCAACATATACCATGGTGTCTGTGAACACTAGCTGCCCCACAGCTCATACACACAGTGGGGCACTTTTATCAAGGTAGTTGTGCCAGAATTCTGCCACAATTTGTGCCAAAAATAATGTCATACATGCTTTACACCTCATTTATGATGTGTTTTAGATGGTTTTTAGACACTTCTGTGCCTTGTGCAACAAAAGGGGTGTGGAATTTGTAATAGGGGTGTGGTTTTAAAAACGGTGTGGTTTAATGGGTGAGGCCATGCGCCAAAAAATGCACCAAATTTTAAATTTTGGTACTGTTAGGCCTCGTTCACACGGCTTATTTTGCCACGGATTGGCGCCGTACTGCGCGCCGGATTTGCGCTGCAGTACGGCGCCAATCCGTCGGAGTAATTACGGTAATCCACTGCTCTCATAGAGAACAGTGGATTCCGTCGCTCCTCCCGCTCGGCGACTCCGGGCCGGGCGGGGGGGAAAGTGACATGCACATTATCTAGGCGCAATACGCGCCGTGGATAATGCAAGTCTATGGGGCCGGGCGCGGCGCCCCCGCCGCGCTCCGGCCCCGCCCCCGTCCCGCCCCTTATTCACGGCGGATTTGGGAGCCGGATTGCGCTCACAAATCCGTCGGGAATAAGCCGTGTGAACACGGCCTTAGTGTCATAAAGTAAGGCAACCTTAAAAAGGTGTGATTTAGCACTGATAAATCTTACCCAGTGTGTATCAAATGTAATATCTCAAGAGTTTATAATCTGGTTTCCTGGGTTTCTTTCTTAGGCTAGTTTCACACGGCTTAAACTGGGACGTATCTCGCCCCGTATTTCGCACCGTACTGCGCTAAATACCGGGCGAGATACATCCCAGTCATTACGGTAATCCACAGTTCTCATAGAGAACTATGGATTACGTCTCCTCTCCCCGCTCGGACAATACGGCGATCAGGGAGATAAGTGACCCGTCAATTATTTTCGCCGTTTGCGTGCCGAGAGTAATGCATGTCTATGGGGCTGGCGCGCCGCTGGCCCCCCCGCCCCGCAATTAAACCGTGTGAACATAGCCTTAGATTACAAACTAGGTGATTACATAAGCACATCTCCTAGCATCTCATTCCCTGATCCGTTTTGTCTCTGTCTGTCAGGGTTATTGCCGTTCTTTGACAACCTCTTTGCTTTATCTTGCTTTATATTGTGTACAGCAAAGAATATGCAGCTTGTGCAGAAGGAAAGACATGCAGACGTCCCACTGTGTAGGAATAGATACATCCCCAGTGTAAGGGGGATGCAGGGAAGTGTATTTATCCAGTTATGTCATAGAGGTGGAAGGGTCAGGAAGGGCAGTACCTTGATGTTTCCAATTACAAGTTCACAGCCCAAAACAAAAGCACCAGAAGAACAAGTCTGATGAAGGATTACAAGTTTTACAAAGCAAAGAAAATTGATTTAGTATATAACTTGTAGGACACGCTGTGTGTATTTTTATGGTTATGAGTTAGGACATGTCCCCACGGCACGGGTTTTCGGACGTTTTTTCAGCCGGTTTGCGGTTTTTCAGACCGGCTGAAAAACCGGCCGAAAATTAGCACAATTGTGCTCTATGGAAAACCCGTGCAGCAGTCCCCACGGGTTTTCCCCCCGGCGGTTTTTCTGCCCGCGGGCCGCTCAAAGAGCATTAAGAATGTTCATTCTTCCGTCCGTTTTCCGGACAGAATATGAACACCTCAATGGGAGGGAGGAGGGCTGTTCTCCGATCATCGCGGAGAAAAGCCGCCCCCCCCGCGGCCGGGGGGGCGGCCCCACAAACCGACAGATAACGGCCGGCCAACCGACCGGGATTTGTACACTGCAGTGTGAACGCACGTATACGCCGCTAGAAAGTGACCTGTCATTTATCTCCCCCCTCGGCGTATTCGCCGAGCAGGGAGAGGAGTCGTAATGCATAGTTCTCTATGAGAACTGTGCATTACCGTAGTTACTGGGACGGATTCAGCCCGTAATTGGCGCACTCTGGTGCGTAATTACAGACTGAATTATGTCCCAGAATAAGCCGTGTGAACATGGCCTTAAGGATATCCACCACTCTACTATAGGATGGGATATAAGTTACACTGGGCAAATATATAATAAAAATAAAATTTCAGAAAAACTTTTAGTTCAAAGGATTAACAACTAGAAAATGGAGGAAAAACCACTCAGAAGATATGACTAATAACCTGTGACTAATCAAGCAGGTAATTAAAAGCTTTCCAGAGATAAGCAGATAATAAGGGAATGCAATGATTCATTTACAGTGTTGGAAGAAAGTCACCTTGCAAAATTTGGACAGAGCTATGCCATACATACAGTACAACGATTAGCATTAGCTCATTATAGCTTAGTGACTATACCCTCAGTTCATGTGAATCTATAAAGGGTTCACATGATTATATTTTAATTCTGCCACAGCGAAAATTATAAAGCCCCTCTTTCGTGAAAAGGTGGATCTTCGGCAGTAAATCTGTGACCCCATGTTAGTAGGTTCAACTCCTCAACAAAGGTCTGATCAGCCTTTCATGTTTCTGAAGGAGATGAATAGGGCTTGGGGAAAATGGGCAATAATTACTGTAATGATGGATAATTTCTGCCTGTGAAGTGCTTTAATTTTGCTTCCTTCTCCTCATTGTTAATAGGATATACTGAACAGAATGAATAAATAAATTCTTTTTGTTAGAACCCTGAACGAGCGCCATGTTTTGTGTCACATTCTTTTTGTTTGCAGCTTCCTATACAAGAGAAAAGTCTGAACTCTGTTGTACTTGCTGTGAACTAGCACAGTATCTGCAATTAGCAATGGCATAAAAGCAGATTGTCACAATGTAAATTAAAGGGGTTGTCTCGCTACAATGATTGGGTTTTAATTTAAAGATCTTTAAAAAAACAAGCAGCTTTGCAATATATGTTCATTACAAATGTCCTACTGTTTAGAGCTAGCCCTGTTAGTATTACTACATCAGCTTCTCAAATCTCTATAGTAGCGGACATGTTGATCCCTTTTCTTACTGGCTGTCAGGTCTGAATGATTTATCACCTTTGAAGCAGGGCGGGCAGAGAGCCCCTTCCGCACTGAATGTTCTGTGGTGTAGGGAGGAGTGGGAGGACTTGGGTTTTGTCCCAGCTGCCTGGATTAAACCCCGTTGCCCTGCTTCTTCATGCTCTCTACACAAAATAGATGTGACAGCAGTGACCCTGTCTGTTACTATTAATCATGATGTGTCTTTGGAATGTGACTATACAATACTATACAAATCAGCATGTGAATACTTATGTTCTCTGTATTAGGGAAACATCCTGAGTATAGTAACACTTGCCCTTGTTGTTGCTGGAGATGTGGAGACTTGTAATAAGCAGGGGATATAGGAACACATTTCATCCCCTCTGCTCTATACACACAGCTTCATATTCCTCATCTACACCTAGATCAGCCCTTCCTGCAACAGACCTAGGCAGGCACAACAGGGTGATACTATGAGAGCAAACCCCTCCTCCCCTGTATAGAAGTTACGTAGCTGCCTGTGTGCTATGGGAGGGGGGAGGGGAGCGAACAGACAGACCAAGAAGCACGCCCCCAGTCTCAACTTACAGGGACAGTGACAGGCTGAAAGCTCCTAATGAGACAACTCCTTTAAGTGGTTAAAGTTTCTGTTTGTTATATTTAGTAAAGCCACTAAAAAGAGAATAGATATTTGTTATGCTTCCTAATCAAATAAGACAAAGACTACTGCTGTGAGAGTAGCAAAACACCAGTGAGATACCCTGCTGTGCCCAATAGGAGGTTGCAGGACCTCACTAGGGGCCTCTAGTGGTAGCGCTAGATAAAGAAAGTGCTTGTATTAATGTGATTAAGTAATTGCAGCCAAAAGACTCATTGTATTTAACCTTGTTACTAACTTTTTTCTAACTGTATTATAACCCTTGCTATAATGGCAGTCATGATTAGTAGTCTTATATGTACAAAATGGATTTTGAATATGTCCTGTCCTTTTGTAAATGTATTGCCCCATGAAATGTCAGCTCTCCTCAGGAATATGAGATGCATGGACCAAACACAGACGTCTCTAGGTCCAAACGAAAATGTATCGAGAAGAAACTTCAAACATTTATTCATTTATTTTTTAAAAAAAGCAATTATGAAAAAAGAGAGACTTACATTGCATGTCTCTCATCTAGGCCTGTTGGTTATATACATTGTATGTCTCTCATCTAGACCTGTTGATCATGTACATTGTATGTCTCTCATCTAGGCCTGTTGATCAAATACATTGTATATTTCTCATCTAGACCTGTTGATCATATACATTGTATGTCTCTCATCTAGACCTGTTGATCATATACATTGTATGTCTCTCATCTAGGCCTGTTGATCATATACATTGTATTTTCTCATCTAGACCTGTTGATCATATACCTTTTATGTCTCTCATCTTGACCTTTTGATAATCTATATTGTATGTCTCTCATCTAGGCCTGTTGGTTATATACATTGTATGTCTCTCATCTAGGCCTGTTGGTTATATACATTGTATGTCTCTCATCTAGACCTGTTGATCATGTACATTGTATGTCTCTCATCTAGGCCTGTTGGTCATATACATTGTATGTCTCTCATCTAGACCTGTTGATCATATACATTGTATGTCTCTCATCTAGACCTGTTGATCAAATACATTGTATGTCTCTCATCTAGACATGTTGATCATATACATTGTATGTCTCTCATCTAGACCTGTTGATCAAATACATTGAATGTCTCTCATATAGGCATGATGATCATGAACATAGTATGTCTCATCTAGACCTGTTGATCATATACATTGTATGTCTCTCAACTAGACTTGTTGATCATGTACATTGTATGTCTCATCTAGACCTGTTGATCATATACATTGTATATCTCTCATCTAGACCTGTTGGTCATATACATTGTATGTCTCTCATCTAGACCTGTTGGTCATATACATTGTATGTCTCTCATCTAGGCCTGTTGGTCATATACATTGTATGTCTCTCATCTAGACCTGTTGGTCATATACATTGTATGTCTCTCATCTAGGCCTGTTGATTATATACATTGTATGTCTCATCTAGGCCTGTTGATCATGTATATTGTATGTCTCTCATCTAGGCCTGTTGATTATATACATTGTATGTCTCATCTAGGCCTGTTGATTATATACATTGTATGTCTCATCTAGGCCTGTTGGTTATATACATTGTATGTCTCTCATCTAGGCCTGTTGATCATGTACATTGTATGTCTCATCTAGGCCTGTTGATTATATACATTGTATGTCTCTCATCTAGGCCTGTTGATTATATACAATGTATGTCTCATCTAGGCCTGTTGATCATGTACATTGTATGTCTCATCTAGGCCTGTTGATCATGTACATTGTATGTCTCATCTAGGCCTGTTGATCATGTACATTGTATGTTTCTTATATAGGTCTATTTATCATATGCATTGTAGTCTCTTGTTTTTGATGTTGGACATCCATTTGTCAATCTCAAGTCCGAAGTGCTCTAAATACAGAGAGAAGTGACAGACAAGGTCCAGATTCAGAAGGACTAGCTCTGCACTTTCACTGGAAGGTACAACCAGCGGTTGGCAAAAGTAGTTGCACCATTATAGGGAGCCGGCACCATCTTGGATTCGGAGCTACGGCATCCATCTTTGCACCATTCTGTTCAGTAACACAGCTCTGACAACCCTACTCAGGTACCCTCACAACCCTTCAAGATAGGAAGCTTGGTGCTAAAGAGGTGGATGCGTCTGCCTATTATACAACCTTACAGTACATCTTGGCCTTTCTCACGTAGCACACCGTAACATCTCCGGTTGAACAATTTGAACTACATCATCAGCAACCCAGTAAAAAGGTTCACACACCATAGAAAGCCTGCTGGAATACTTTCATTTAGTGCATATGGTGTCTCAGGTTGATTAACCATATGTTCATTCAAGAGTAAATACATCTATACTGTCTTACAGTGACAAAAAGCCCTTTGAAGGCAAACATAATGCTGATTTGGGAAATGAGCTTGACAATCCTGCACCAATTTTCTGTGGTATTGTTTTTTATTTCTTCCAGCCTCAGCTAATTTAGTTTATAAAAAAGGGGAAGGTGGAAAACCACTTTAAATCTCCTAGGCCCCACTGCAATATTTATAGGAGGGTGCCCATCTACCATCTGCCATTTATAAAACTGGTGTCTTCTTATGTCTCAGAGGAGCCTTTTGGCCTCCTCAAGCTCCAGGGTCTAGCAGTGACTACTACTCTTGATGCCTGAAGGGGCCTAAGCCTGCATCAGCACTGCACACTCCCAACTGTTTTGCGGCCGTCCTCACAGTCGCCGGATGGAAAACCCGTGCAGTGGGAACTGCTGCACGGATTTTCCATAGAGCCCCATTGTGCTCATTTTCGGCCGGTTTTTCAGGCGGTCTGAAAAACCGCAAACCGCCTGAAAAACCGTCCGAAAACCTGTGCCGTGGGGATATGCCCTAAAAGTTTCTTTATCACACAAAGAAACACCAGCATTATAAACAGTAGATGGGACCCTGTTTCCGATTTAGCTGTTGGGCCCAGGAGCTTTCAAGTGATGCCTCTGATAGCACCTGCTCAGGAGTCAGCAGTGCCTGTTTATCATAGCTACAAACGCATTTGAAAAAGACCTTGTGACTAATCCGTTATTGTACATTCAGCTTCATTTCATACAAAGATCACCCCGAGTCTGTGATGTTGTAAATGTTCTATTGATTGTCAAACACAAAGAAGCAAAGCAGAAACATATAAGAAAAGCAACCTTTTTCCTACTTTCCAAAGAAGTGTTGGTACAGAGATCTATCTCCACATACTACCATCATCCACTCTGTATATATCCTCCAATATCAAGGAAAAAAATAGGAAAGATAGGATTGGAAAGATTTGAAATGTTACATATTCAGTTTACAGTTCTGCACAAGATAAGTGAAGCCACAGGTGTTTGACAGCCGCTTATCACTACTGAAATAGTGGGGCACATTTATCAAGGCGGCTGCGGCAGAATTTTATCTCAATTTGCGCTAAAAATAATGGCATACACGTTTCACATCATATTTATTACGGGCGACATGTATGAACTTGGCGCCAACGCGGCAGTTCTAAATCGCTTTAGAGCAGTGTTGAATGCAGCAGTTAATAATAATTTAACTAATATAAAATTAGAAAATCAACGCAGCATCTACTATAAATACTGTTCTCGTTATTTATGGGGCTATTGTAGTATTATCACTGATTACAAACACATCACAGCAGGCTAGAAATAAAAGGAAAGCCATAAGAATAGCATGTCAGTGAATAGAAACTATGGTATTGATCTTGCCTGCAGGACCCGTGGTATGATGGCTATTGCCATATATAGGCTGAGAGGAGCAAAATTAAATGTCAACACTGATCATCATCTGATTAAAATTAGTTTCATTTAATGTAGTAAAAACGGAAAAAAAAATTGTATGACAAAAATGTTCCTAAAACGTTTATAAAGCATGCAAAATCCTGACGGGCCCTGATTTAAATGACCTACACTCCCCGGCCACTTTATTTTACAATTTCAAACTGCTCTTTTAAAGTTTAAATTTCAATCGGGCCAAATCACTTTGGCGGAAAATCAGGGGCATTTGGGGCATGTGGGCATGGTCAAGAAAATCCCCCTGAAAGGTTAAAAACCGAGCATCATTTGGGGAAAGAAGGTGTTTTGAGTTCCTTTTTAAAACGGGGCCCATGGTTTGTTGGTGCCAAAGGGTGGTCTAAAGAAATTTCCCAAAAATGCTGAACTCCGGGGAAATTTTAAACCCGAACAACCTTCCTCTGGGGGTTTACGAGAATGGTTCCAAAAAAAAGGAAAAAAAACCCAAGTGAGGGCATCCGGGGGTGGGGGAAAATGCCTTGTTGAGCCAGGGGTTAAAAGGGGAATGGGCGGGACGGGTTTCGAGCTGATAAAAAGGGGAAAAAACGTGACTCAAATAGCCCCCCCGTTAAACCAAGGAAAGCAGAAGACATTTTCTGAACGCACAGTACGGCAAAACTTTGGGGGCAGAGGGGCCCTAAAGCAGCAAAGACCACCCCGGGGTCCCACTTTTTTTTAAAGCTAAGAACGGAAAATGAGGTTTCCAAATTTTGGGCCCAAGCTCATCGGAAATTGGACAGTAAAAGGGAATTGGGGAAAAAACGTCCCGGGTTGAGGGCCCCCTCGTTTTTCCCTGCTGGGGACCCCCGGAAATGGTGGGGCCCAAAATTTTTTTTTTTTTTGGCGTCAACAACAGGGAAACCCTGGACCCATCCTGCCTTGTTAAAACGGTTCAGGCGGGGTGGTGGGGTGTCATGGTGTGGGGAAAATTTTTTTGGGCCCCACCCCCCCTTTGGGCCCCTTGGTACCAATTGAAAATCGTTGAAAACCCCTTGTGGAATCTATCCCCACGAAGAATTGAGGCAGTTTGAAGGAAAGGGGGTCCCCCCCTTTAAATAGCATGGGGTACCAAATTTAAAGGGGCCCGGGTTTGAGTGAAACCAATGCAAGGGTTGTTCAACACGAAATTTAAAATTATATTAAATTTACCAAAAAAATTTTTTAAAACAATGTTTCCGGGGGAAGACCCTTATTTTTTTCTATGTAAAATAAAAAAAAAATTTTCGTTCACAGGGAAACCCATTTTACTTCCCAGATTGAAATTGCATTATTGGGGGAAGCGAAACGAAAAAGGTGACATGTAAATTTAATTGACCCAAATTTAAACGCGGCATCCTAAAACTGGGGCCCCCCAGCGGTTTGGGAAAACCCAAAACAACCCCCATCATGCATTTATAAAATTTCTATAAAGTGGGAATGATGGGAGTTGTATTTTCCCCAAACGGGCTGGAGGGCCCCGCAGTTTGGGGATCCCCCGGGGTTTTAACCATGTAAAAAGCCCCAATAGGAAAAAATTTGGGGTCCCGTTTTTAAAGGGCCCTAACCAAGTTTTTCCAAATATATCCCAAACACTTTCTGGTATGTTTTTTAAATGTGTTTTGCTTGTTTAAAATTTATGCACTGGGTTCAAATTTGAATGTCTATTTTTCGACTAGATTTTGTATCAACTTATTGGGCAGGCTTAATTTTTTTGATGAAATTTGTACCCCAACTGCCTCATTCTTCAAATACATGAGTGAAGGAAAGGAGGAATTTTTGTCAAAAGCAGGCCACGTACCCCCGGGAAATTAATAACAGAGACATTTATAAAAAAAGAGGGGGGGTTTTTTTTTTTGATTGTCATGTGGTTTAAAAAATTAAAAAATTTTTTAAAGTAGGGGTTTTATCTTGGTTTTGATAGGGGGAAATTTTAAAAAATAATAGGGTTTTTATAGGTTAATTTAAAAGAAAACAGTGAAATATGCATCCAAAAAACGTTTCCAAATACACATCAAATACTGTAGATATCTAAATATGGATCTAAACAGAATTTCTGATTTTCGCTTTTGGGTAAAGTTTTTTGGGGGCAAAATTTTGGAATTTATTTAATAAGTTAATTTACTTATTGGAAAAAACATATCCCAAACAAGCTATGTGAATTACCCCCAAGGGGGACAAAGTATGATTTTTGCCCCTTTGGGCGGCAAATTTTAAATTTCACTTTAAAAAAGGCTTTGAAAACGGGCATAAATCAGGCACATTCTAGCAAGAAAAACCCCTTTTTGGGTCAGGTAAACCACTTTAAAAGGGGTTTTTTACCTGTTCTAGCAGTAAAAACGCCTGGAAATTTGCCAAACGAAGCTTTAAATCTGTAGCTTCGTTAAAGGTTTTTAAAGGGGGCCCCCTCCCACAACCCCCCCAAATTTATGCGCATTACAAAGTGCCGCCGGGGGCTCTGTAATGCCCCCTGAAAATTTGGGGTGCAGGCAATTTTTAAAAATTTTAGTGAACAGGGGTTTCACTAGATCTGGGGCTGAAAGGATGCAAAAATTTCTGCCGCAGGCCCCCCTTAATTTAAAAGTCACCCTAAGGGGGTTTTTTCACAAAAAAAAGCTTATTCCCACCCGGGTTTGCGAGCCGGGGAAAGCGCTCGCAATTCCCCGGGTGGGTTTAAGGGGGTGGGGGCCCGGGGTGCAGGGGGGAAAAAGGGCCCCCCGGGGCCCCCTAGGAAAAAAGCATTATCTCGGTGCGAAAAACCCCCGTAAATTAAAGTGCGTTCCCTTTTTCCCCCCCCCGGGGGGATTCGCCGAGGGGGGGGAAACGACGGAATCCAAAGTTCTTTTGAGGGCAGTGGATTAAACCCTAAAAGACTCCGACGGTTTTGGGGCCGTACTGAAGTGCAAAAACCCGGGGCGCAGTACGGCGCCAATCCGCGGCAAAATAAGCCGTGTGAACGGGGCCTAAGAGTTTAAAGTAAGATTTTAATAATAAAAAACGAAAAAATACAGCAATCAGAACGAAATTTTATTATAAACATAATTAAATTTTTAATTTGAAAAAAAACCCCAGTGAATTGCACTAGATTTTTTAGGGGATGAGAAGTAACAGATAGGGAAAACAAATGTTTTCCCGTTTTTATGATTTACAGTAAATTTGTACTTTTCTCTTTCAAAAATTCTTAAATTCAAAAAGAGTTAAAACACAGGGGGGAGCATTGTGGGGTTTTGTAGAAAAGGGGAAAAATTTAAAAAGTATTTACTAACGTTTTTTAAAGAGGAAACCCGTCACATTTTGTTTTTTTCCCCCCCTGGTTTAGGGGCAGAAAAGCGGTCAGACCCCGCTGTTTCCAGCGCTGTGTCCCTTATTTCCCGGGAAGATTTCCCGTAGTTTTTGTGTATTTTAATGCTCAGATCTTTTTTTTTTTCCCGCCAGAAGATAATTCGAAGGGGGTCCTTCAGAGTGGGCGTTTTTTTTTTTAAACCGGGGCCCAAAGGGGGCTTGCCCCGCCCACCTTTAACCTTTATAAAACCTAAATTTCTTTGAATGGTAGAAACATGTGAATAACTGTTTAGTGGGCGGAGCCCAGCCTTTTGGGGGGTGGAGCTAACACCTGCCCCATGAAAAAGATTTAAGGGGTAAATGTCTAAAACTTGCATTTTAAAGGAAAAAAAGGGCCCAGTGTGGGAACAGCAGGTCTGACACTAGTTGTCCCCGGGCCCCCAAACAAGGGGGGGACAACCCATTGTGACAGCTTCCCTTTAAAATGTTTCTATTTTCTCTATATAGATAAAAAACAAATTCATTGAGTTTCCCTTTTTTAATGTAAAATTTTTTTAATATGGGGAGTAAAAACATTTTTTTTCAAAAATTTTAGATTTTTTTTTTTTTATAATTAAAATCTTTAAAAAAAACACTTTTTTTCATACTTTTATATTGTTTCGTTAATTTTTGTTCATCAAAAAGTTTGGTCCGTGGGTCATCCTTTTTTTTTTATGTATGGCAAAAAGCGGGGACAGACAGTCCCCTGAGCTTTTTTGGGGTTTCCATACAAGAACACTGCCATTGTTTTATTTACTATTTAATCACTTTTTTTTTATTTCTTGCCGCTTTTGATGGTTGTAATTTATGATTAAAAACTATGACAAATCCCTTTAAAAACCCCAATGGCAGGCTTTTTGTAGATGGGGGTTTAAAGGGTTTTAAATTTTTTTATAATTGGGAATTTTTAATTTTAAAAAACGGGAAAAAATTCAAAATAAAATTTTTTAAAAAAATATTTTTAATTTTTGATATTATTTTAATTTTTTTATTATTTTAGATTATATAATTTAATTTTTTAAAAATTTTTGTTTTTTTGATTTTTTTTGTTTGGGTAATTAACATAAATTAGTGTTTTTTTATTTTTATTTTTTTTACTTTAGAAAAAAATTTATATTTTGAAATTGTTTTGGGTTACAACAATTTGGGCCCCAGTTTAGGGCCCTTTTAATTTAAATTTGGCTTGTACCAACAGCTTTGCGCCTACTTTTTGCGTTACACATTCATAAAATAATCCTATAAATCTGGTGCAAACCCCCCCCCCCCCCATCCTTGGCGCATTCAAAAGTGTCAAAGAATGCCCTGTTTTAAAGCATGTTTTCCCTATTGGCCATGTTCACAAAGGCACGGGTTTTTTGGCCGGGGTTTTTTAGCCCCGGGTTTTCGGGTTTTTCAGACCGCCTAAAAAAACCGGCCGAAAAAGACACAAATTTTGCTCAATGGAAAAAAACCCCCGCAGCAAACCCCTTTCAGGGTTTTTTTTTTCCCCCCCCGGGTTTTTGCGCCGGGGGGTTCGGCGGCCAAAAAAATTGAACATGCACTATTTCCGTTCGGTTTTTGCAGGAAGATTTTGCTGTAAATGGGGGGGGGGAGGGCTATTCTTTCCCCGGTCTTGCGGAGGAAAAAAGGGCCCCCCCCCCTCCCGGGGGGGCGGGCGCGAAACAGGAAAAAATACCGGCCACAAACCGGGCCCGGGATTTTCCTGTGCCGTGTGAAAGCGCCCTTTTATTATTTTATTTTTTTTTTTGTCTTTTTTTTTTTTTTTTTTTTTTTTTTTTTTTTTTTCTTTTTTTACAGTTTTAGACCCGAGGTTCAAAAATCCAAAAACACCGTGAGCCAAAGTTTTAAAGCTTGGGGCAAAAAAAATGGGGGGAACTTTAAGGGGAAAGTTTTACACAGCGTAAAATTTGGGGGCGCCGTTTTTGTGCCTTAATAAGCGTCGAGATGCGGTGCCAAAATTACCCGTAATCCATAGCTCTCAGAGAACTATGGATTACGCCTCTTCCACCCCCGCACCTACAATCCGATCGTATTGTACACACGCGGATATAAGTGAAATGTCAATTATTCCCATGCTTTGGGTGTACGCGCTGAAGAGTGTGACTCCCAAATCACCCACCGTATTGCGGCGCCTACTGTACACACCACAATTACGCCGTGTGAACATACCCTAATATTTATTGAAAAATGTCAATAACTGATAATGTAAAATCGAATGTCTTCCTCTTCTCCTCTGTACTCGGACCAAATATAATTACACAGTGGGCCAGATTTGCAACCCCTGTTCTAGAAACGTGTGTGCTTCGTCTAACAAAATGGGCATGGCCTCCGTAAAATGGGTATGGCTTTATGAAAAAAAGGGCATGGTTCAGTGTACAATGCCATGCGCCCAAAAAAGTTACCAAAGTTTTCCAGTATTTAGTGGCATATAGTAAGCCAACTTATAAAAGGTGTAAAGTTAGAGTAGACAGTTTAAACATGCGCCAGGTTTAATCAACACTATGATAAATGTGGCACATTGTAAGACACTATTGATCAATGTTAGACACTACTGATCAATGTGCACCAGTGTTTACATGTTTACTTTCCTATGTCTGGGTCCATCTGGGATGCCTTATATATAGGATGAATGCAAACACCTTGCCAGGTGCTGCCTTGTTCATACATTATTCCACTATAGTCCCATGTGATCTGTTATGAAAGAGAGACACATGGGGATGGAAATAGGGCAGACATGATGGCGCTCCTGGTGACATTCCACTGTTTAAAGGTGCCCAAATGGTCCATTTTTTTAAGGGCTCTAAGGTAGTAGTAGGTAATTGAAATAGTGTATTTGCATGATAAAGATTGGGAAAATTTTCTCCCCAAAAAACCCTTTAACATTGCAGAAGTAATAGAGATATTGGTTTTATCAGTCACTGCTGGAGAGTGCTAATTGATGTGTAGGATTGCTACTATAGTTACAAGATTGTTGGAAAAACAGCGTGCACTAATACATGGGGGCAACTTATGACTGGATGTATGCCAACTTTCTAATGTACAAAAAAATTGTAAATATTTTCCAAACTGCTTTTATGCAGAAATTTTATTCTGCATGTTTTATATTGCTCTTAATACGTCACTCAAAATTAGTGAGCGGGAATTAGTTGGAGGAAGTGTAGCCATGGATCAACACTTATTGTAATTTAGGCACAAAAATTACACCTAAAATCTACTCTCATTTAGATGCAGTAAATATATTAGGAGGCTTTGCTATCATTACTTCCTACCCCGAGGCTGTTTTTGTTAAGATTGGTAATATAAAGTACTGGCCTTAATAAAGGTTTCTGCAGGTTTTAGATGTATTCATAGGTGGAGCACCATTCAACTGCACCATTACTGATATGTATTATTTCAGTCATAGACTTTCATAGACTTGGTTTAGAACAAACCTCTGAGAAGCTGAAGACAACCGCTGTATAGTGTTGCCATGCTCCATATGCCCTGTAAGAAGATACATGAAGGAGATATAACCAGGCTCGGACTGGCCCACAGGGGAGTAGGGGAATCCCCCGGTGGGCCCCTAAGCATGGTAGACCGAAAGTTGTTTTTTAACTCAATATACTTTCTCAGAAGAAGAAAAAAGGCACAGAAAGAGAGGCAAAAAGCAAGATACAGAGCATAGTAGGCATCTACAGTCATTTACAGTAGCTATATTTTGGGCCCCTAAAATAAACTCCAACGGTGGGCCTATAAAAACTCAATTGGTGGGTCCATAGTTTCAACTGCACCTGTGGGCCCAAAGCACCCCAGTCCGACATTGGATATAACCCTGAGAGACTAATAACTCCTACTCAGCCTTAAAGGGGTTGTCATTCATCTTACCTCAGTCCTGTTTTCAGTTTCATTTTTGCATTCAGTGTTTACTGACTTCTACTGGCCTGCAGTGACGAGCTGAGAGCACCAAGTCTGTAGCTATAGCGACCAGCGCTGGCAGCCTATCATGGGAGATCAAACAGGTCTGTAGCTATAGTGCCCTGAGGAACTGATGCAGCCCATACAACAGGGGATATCTCAGAATAGATAGGACACTGTTAATGGACATATATTGCAAAGTGACTTGTTTTTGCAAGACCTTTAATATAAATAGCAATCCTTGTAGTGAGACAACCCCTTTAATGCTCTTAAGCAAAGGTGAAACAAGATCTCTGTGGGAGTTTAGTGTTGCAAGCCCTCAATTATAACCGATAAAAATGCAACATTTTTTCCTGCATATATTGTGCTAAGAGCTTCAGTTCTGCTTCCCAGTCTGTTACAAAGCATTTCCGGACAAAAGTATTCATAAAGGGATGTTATTAGTGCTCCTGTATAAATATGGTATTAACAAGGATATTTCGCATGTTCCACTTCCACATAGACCCCTATGTGAGAGCAGTAAAGTGACATCTACATAATGGCATTCCTTGTTGTGGTTTGGACATTATCATGCTAAGGCCTATACCCAGTGAAGGATGCTCCTGACTTCTGTTGGGCCAATTCAACCCTGCCAGGGAACAGCAAATTTACAATGAGTCATGGTTCAGGACAGGACATTTTCACACAAGGTCATGAAGGCATCCAAACATTTTTCTTTTAAGATTAAGGGCCACATGTATGAAAACTGTCTAGGTCTAAAATTCACTTTGTTGCCCATATAAGCCAATCAGAGCGCCTCTCTCATTCCAAATAGTGCTCAGGAAAAATGGGAGAGGCGCTCTGACTTGTTGTTGTGGTAAAAAAGTGAGTTTTAGACCTAGACACTTTTCATACATGTGGCCCTAAAAACCCATTTTATTGTAGAAAACATTTAAAACATCACAGTTGTATTTAGAAAAAGAAAAAAGTAGTGCAGGTGGACTACATATTATGTCCTACTTTTTTAATTCAACTGTGATGTTTTTAATGTTTTCTACAATAAAAATGGGCTTTTAATCTTAAAAGAGAAATTTGTGGATGACTTTACACCTTATCACTTTGTATGAAAAATTCCATGAATCTGGCACAATATAGGACCACAGTTCGTTCAGTTTGAGGGTGATAAGTACTTTATTTGTGTGTTTTTTTACAATCTGCATCTTAGTGTGGTTGATTGTACTCTGTTCACATCATGTCATTATGTCAATTCAGGATTATTCCACAACATATACCGTAACTCCAATGTATACTTCTGTGTTGTCACGTATAGCTCATTGACCACATTGTATTTCCTGGTGCTGTACTATACAGAAAAGCCCAGTCTACTGCACTTCTGGCCACCATCATGTGAATTATGTCCACGGCAACAATGAACATTTGAGATGGGAGATTTATGCTGTGTAGGCCAAATGTGTTCTCAAAACATGATGTGAACAGAAAATTTTAAATGCTCCAATATCTTATCCACATGTAGACCTGGAGATAGAAATTTCCCTTCCAAAAAGTAGGTAGCACCAAAGTACTGAGAAAAAACCTACAGGAAGAAAGGAAACCCAGTCAACTCAGGGGGTAGGAGTCATTCTAAGGGGACCATTAGAGAGCAAACAATTGGCAGATAGAGAGTTTAGTGCCCCTTCCAGTAAGATAAGTCAGGAAGCTGATTCATGTTGGGTACCCATAGCAGACACTGCGAGATACTGACTCCAGAGAAGAGAATCAGACAGTGTAGACAGAGAGGGAGCCATAAAGAGAAGTGTGGACGGAGAAGGAGACTCCCGTCCCATGGATGACAGTTTTCCATAAGTATTCACATGATATTGCGTGTGGATTTGTTTTTTTTGTTTTTTTACTCATAGATTACAGTCAGAATTAAGTCCTATTCATTTCAATGTGGCTTCGGGCATGGATCCGTGTTAAAAACCACATGCTAATGTCTGGGGCGTGTTTTACACAATGTTTTTGGTCATCCCCATTGACATCAAAAGTACATTTTCCCAAGTTTTCTGACCAAAGAATGAATATGTTCTAAGTTTTTGGATGCCAAAAAAACAGCCGCCAAAATTATGTAGTATTAGAGTTCTATTGAGGTCAATGGGAATGGTATTTCGAGTCAGAATCTGCATGGATTCCATTTGAAGTACTCGTAGACAGAGCCTAAAAGCAGCATGATGACCTCTGAACACTGTGGCCATTTACATTTCCCTACATAAGGAAATTGTAAGATTTCTAGGAATTGTTGCCACCAATGTTAAAACTATGAGGAAAGTAATTCCGGATATATTGAGCACATTTATTACTAGCAGAGACTGGATGCAGTACATCGTGATCAGCAGCTGCCCTTGGTAACTAAAATACAGTAATAGTTCTCTTTGGAAATACAAAGTACAAATAAATGACTCACCAGATATACAGTATGATGCACCGCAGTGCGCTAATGTCAGTGACAGCTATAATCATACTCCATTCATCATTTAACCAAGTTATAGAATCCGTGCATGTTTAGAGTACATGCTAATTGTATGTGTGGGCCATTTAAAAGCACGATATTGCAGGAGAAATGAGCAAATAACATGTTCTTCTGGCTTAAAATGGATAAACATAGATATAGAGTACAGGGTTGTTGTGAAGGCAGTCACGTTACTAACAACACTGCTTATGTGTAGAATGAGGTTGCTCACTTTTTTTTTACAGTTATTTGGTCAGATAGAGGGAAACTTAGCACAGCTGAACATTTAACTTCACTCATTGAGGCTGCTTCATTTTTTGGGGCGCATTTACTAATACTGTCAAATACTAAAAATGTGCCAGATTTATCAGTCATTCAGCCCTTCATTCCTCCCATCTGCCGGACATTCTTTCAGTGTAAACGGAGTCTTTTGCCTTAAATGCAATGGTGGCTTAGGCCTCAGCAGATGTACTTTTTATATAGGACCCCCTAAATGAAGTTACTATACTGGTTTTGGGCATGCTAATTTGAAAAAAAGTCCCCTAAATCCTCTATTTTATACATAAAGAAAATATATCATTAATCCCTTTTAAAACCCTTTAGACATTTAAACATACGAAAGGGGGTTTCCCCCGCATTTTGGTAAGGGTGTCAGGGGAGATCTTGCAAGCTACAAGGGGGAACCCCGGCAAGATTTGGCTTTTGGACCAGCTGTATATTAACACTGACCTTATGCCTCATCACCCACAGCCGTAGTGCGCAGATCACTGATACAAATCCCTTATAGGGAAAAGTGAAAAAAGGTGAAAAAGTAAAGCACAAACATGAAAAATAAAAACACGTACACCGCCTTTTTCCCCTTTACAAATGGCAACACCACAATAAAAATCAAAAATAAATAAAGTCCGCATATTTGGTATCGCGTTCGTAACGACCTACTCTATAAATCTGTCATCTTAATTAACCTGCACGGTGAAACAAAAAAAAGAATTGTGATTTTTGTTAATCCCGTAGAACATACAATGGAATAAAAAGCGATAAAACACATATAAACACCAAAGTGGTGTCAATTAAAATGTTAGTTCATCCCGCAAAAAAAAAGCCCTGTGTAAGGAAAACTAAAAAAGATATGCCGATCAGAAGATAGCGATGCATAAATATTGTTTTACACAAACACTTTTTTTTTAAAGTGCTACAACATAAAAAAACTATATAAATTGGTTATCGCCATAATTGTTTCGCCCATATTGTTGTCATATATACTGCAAGGTGATTGCTGTTAAAAATAAAATACACTACTAGGATTGCAGTATTTTCGTCACCCTGCCTTCCTAAAAACGGATTTAAAAGCAATCAAAAAAACCCTTGTCCACCCAAAAAAGATGCCAATAAAAAAAATCAACTATCCCACAAAAAAAAACCCCCACACTTGTACAATAAAATAAAAAAAAATTTTGGTCTTGGACTATGGCAATGCAAAAACTTTTTCCTTTTTGAATAAGTGTTTTTATTGTGTAAAAGCAGTAAAACATATAGATCTAAGATATACAAATTGAGTTTTGCTGTAATCATAGCGACCTGCTGAGTAAAGCTAGGTTGTCATTTTTTAACGCACGGGTAAAGCGTAAAAATTAAATAAACGCTACCAGAATGGGTTATTTTGTCAAAACGCCCCACAAAAACCTTTAAAAAAAAAGTGATCAAGCAATGCACCCCTAAAGGTGCCCAATAAATATCCCAAAAAAAGGGGGGGATTTCTGGAAAAGGTTTTACCTGTTCTGCTTTGCAAAAAGCGAAAATGGCCCCCCCACCTAAATTGCCCTTCCCAAAAACCCAAAAAAACTTTCCTTTTCCCTTTAACCCCTGCCATGCGCCCAAAAACAAATTTACAACCCCCCATACTTTTATTGTGGGAAATAAAAAAATTGGAAGAAATTGGTTTAAAAGTTTCAAGGGACTTTTTTTTTCCCGGATTTCTTTTTCAAAAAAAAAAAATTTTAAATTTTCCAAAATTGGGTTTGGGGAAAAAAAAAAAAATTTTTTTTTTATTTTTCCAGCCCAACGTTAAAAAAAAAATTTTTGAAAACCCCCTGTGGGGTTGAAATATAAATACACCCTGGATATATTTCCCAAGGGGTGTTTGTTTTTCCCAAAATAGGTTTTTAGGGGTTTTTATTTAAATTTTTTGCCCCCTTGCGTGTCCGCCAAAAACCCGGTATGGCTCTGAAAAAAATCGTTTGGAAAAGAGGGAAACCCAAAATCGGGGAGGGCTCCCCCTATTTAAGGATTGTGGTTGGAAACCAAATAGGGGCACCCAGGGACCCCAAAATGGGATCTTCTAAAAACAGCAGAATTGGGGGAAACGATGTGTTTCATTTACCGGTTTTACAAAACTACAGTGTCCCCCAGTTAATAAAGTATAAAAACTGAAAAAACGTAAAAAAAAGAGAAATTTCCAAACCCCCACTTTGGGTTTAATTTCTGTAAATACCCCAAAGGGTTAAAAAAAACTTCCTAAACAATGTTTAAATACTTAAAGGGGGGTTTGTTTTTAGATGGAAAATATTTTTGGGGGGGATTAAAAACATACCGGCCCTGAAACCCACGTCAAAACGGAAATGGTCCCTAAAAAACCCATTTGCAAATTTTCTTGAAAATGTGAAAATTTTACTACTAAGCCCCCTAATGTCATAAAAGAAAAAAAAGATTTTTTTAAAATATGATGCCAACCTACAGTAAAAAATTGGTAATGTATTTTTAAATATTTTGGTGAAAAAATATCTGTCTTAAAACCCCAGAAATTAAGTTTGAAAATGGCAAATTTTTCCAAAGTTTCACAATATTTTTCACAAAAAAACAAGGATTATAGGGACCAGTATTTCTTACTAACTTAAAGCACAATGTGTCATGAGAAAAATCTCTGAATCAAATGGATAGGTAAAAGTGTCAAAAAGTTATTCTCACATAATTGAATTATGTTGGATTTAAAAAATGGTGCTCTGTCAGGGTCAAAGCTGGCTGCGGCGGCAGGGTGTTAAAATTTCCCGGGAAATTAATGTTGAGGGGTTTTTTATACCTCTGTATTTTGTTGTAGGTTTGTTTTTTTTTGACCCCCCAACGCTTGCACTATTTGTTCTTATTTTACTTTTATTTTGGGGTGTTAATTTATCACAATGGCTCATGCTATATGATAATTCTGGCGCATATTTAGTCGTCTTTGTCTAACTTTATACCAATTACAAGCTGGCTTAGTTTGAGCCAATAACTGGCTATAATTTGGACATTTTTTTCTCGTTAATATACCCCCACCCCTTTTCTTAGGTGAATCGTAAAATTGTCTAAAACACATAATTAATACAATGTCAAAAATTCTACCACATTTGCCATAGTAAATGTTCCCCATTGCTTGTTCATTCTTGTAGCACAATAAACATAGATATTGCTACAACTAGGCATAGTTAGTTGTTTTTGCTGCTGTGGTTTGTAGTTGATAGTGTCTTGGTTCAGTTATTACAGCACAAGGGGTCATCTAAAGGTTTAAACAGCAGGAATTGGAGCCGACTCCTTTCCCTACTTGCTGTTAGTGGTGGTGTCAGCTGCAATAATCATATAGTAAGTGAGACTTAAGGGGACCCATTTCCATACAACCTCACCCCATTTTTGAAGTCCAGTCATCAAATGTCAGTAAGATGTTAACAATGAAACCTTAAGAAAACTTAATGATAATCACCCAGATGTCCCTTTTCTATACATTTACTCTAATAGTACAAAGCTGTTTGGCAACACAAGTCTAAAGTTGGCCATAGTCCAACATCAGAAGTTAAAATGAAAAAATAACTCTTTTTTTCCTTGTGGACTGGCTAGGGTCCCCGGTGTGGTGTTTAAATTGTTAACAAAAATTATAAAACTTATTCCCCAGTTTCGGTAAGGGGTGCCACAATCCGTTCCAGGGGCAGTTCCCAAACTGCAAATTGAACTGCCCCTCCGAAACAGACGGAGGGGGTTCCCGGCCCCTTCCATGCTGTTTAAACCCTATTAGACACTGAGCAATCGGGACCATGTAATGAAGGGTTGGTGCCCTTACCATTTTCATTTGAAAGGGCCCCTGCGGGAAGATCGTGAGGCATCGATCAGTTCACATGGCATCTGGAAGCCTTGTGAAGGCTTCCATCGCCCCCACGTTTTACTACTCCCTGCCTCATAAACCCCCATTATTGTACACCCTATTGCATTGTCTGTACAATGCAATAGGCTGTATAAATGATCGCACCCCCTAGAGGTGAAGCACCCTAGAGGACTCAATGTTAAAGTAAAAATGAATATATATATATATACATATATATATATATGTTTAAAAGTGTATAGGGGTACCATCATTTTTGTCCAGCACAGTTTCATTAGTTTTTTTTTTTTTGTTAAACCACAACTCAAAAGCAGTCTGATTGTCATTAGTTGATTTTCATTAAATTCAATCTTATTATTACTTTTGTCAGCTTCAAGTTTTTTCATTGACCTTTGAGGGTTCTTCTTTCTTTAACAGTACCAACAAATGATTACATTATCAAAAATAACATGCCTTATACAGTATATTTTATGAGTGACATAGAGGGCCACATGTATGAAACGGTTTTAGTCTAAAACTCACTTTTTTCCCCATAAGAACCCCAAATGGGCAAAAAAAGCGCAGTCTTCAGACCAAAAACGTTTCATGCATGTGACCCCAGAGGAGCGGAATCTCTGCGACGTCGGAGCGCACGTTTGTTGGCCCTGGATCTTCAAGTGAAAGCTGTGCTTCATGTATGCGGCGCCTGACGTGCGATCATACCATTGCGATTGTAAAGTACCCTGCGCCTCGCCAGAGTGTGATAGCGCCAGTAAAAGGATCTAAGGCGCGACAGTGCGGGGACCTAGGCGCGTGGGGACCCTAGGCGCAGTGCGGGACTCGCCTAAGATTCACTGCCCGAGTGGTGCGTCATACATGCGGTGAAAAGTTCCCTGCGCATTGCCAGTGTGTGAGGCGCAGTGCGGAACTTAGGCGCAGAAGAGACTGCACCTAACATGTATTTCGATTCGATTTCGAGAAATCATTAAACATGTTAGTGAATAGCAAAAAGAGTTGTCTTTCCAAAAAGATATCAATGAATAAGTGACAAAATCAAAGCTGTCCTAAAAGCCGATTAAATGTAGTGATGAAAAAGTGGATCATTAAAAATTAAAGTGAAAATTATAGAGATCGATCAAGTAAATAAATCTCAGATCCGTGAAGGCATGGAGTATGAATCAAAAAAAATCGTTTTTAATAGGTGTAAAACATTATCTGAAAAAGAGCTCAAACCTTCTAAAAAAATAACATAATGTAAATCAATAAAAAGAGATCAATAACGGCGCAACATCAGGAATTGCGATAATAGAAAAATTGCGGGGAAATACAGTTTATTCAAATTCTGTAAGCGCTTCTCATTGGTCAGCATAAACCAGCCAATCAGAATAGGTATGGACGTGAACCCATTATAAACCTATGGAGGTTGTATTGTGACCAATTCAAATCAAAGGCGGGCGAGTTCAAATATCAGTAAAAAAAGGACAGAAAAGAGCTAATGGTTGAACTAGCGGGGGCTGGCTATCTCGGCCAATCAGAGCGCGAGCTACTTGTCCCATGTATAGTCTATGGAGAGAATGGGGCACTGAAAATATCAGCGCCGGGAGGCATGGAGTATTTGTTTTTATTAAAGTGTAAAACATTCTCTGTCAATATGTGCCGTCTATCGCGCCTTCTTATCGCGGCACCCTCTTGCTCCAATCATAAAATAAAGTACTACATTTGATTGGTGGATTTCATATCTGCTGCATGGGGCTCAATACCAATCGGCTCTTTTCTGAATTTTTTTACTGTATTTTGAACAGAATTTGAATTACGTATTTCCCGGCAGTTTTCAAATCCAATTCCTGATGTACACCGGTGAGGGCGACAAACGCTTGTTAGGGTTTTGTTTATTATGTTATAAAAGGGTTTTAGCTTTTTTTCAGATAATTTTAACCTAATAAAAACTTTTTTTTTAAATCATACTCCATGCCGCCGGGTGAGAGCGAGATTTCTTGCCCGAATTTTCCCATTGACTACAAGGGACCGTAGCTCGCACTCGAGGGCGGGGATAGCCAAGCCCCGCTAGCTCAACCAAACACTCTTTTTTGCCTTTTTTTCTGTATTTGAACTGTCCCCCCTTTTTTATGTGATTGGGCAATATCTCCATATTTTTAAAGGTTTACGGCGCTCCTATTCTATTGGGTGGGGTTTTGCGACCAAAGGAAAGTTGCAGAATTTTAATTACTGTATTTCCCCGGGAAATTTTTTATACACAATTTGATTAGCGCTGGGCGGGAACAAGGCTTGTTATGATTTTTTTTTTTGATGTTTATAGAAGGTTTTAGCTCTTTTACAGAGAAATTTTTTCACTTTAAAAAAAACCATTTTTTTACTAATACTCATGCTCACGGGGCTGAGATTTCATTGCCCCTCTTTTTCCCCAAAATACAAGGGACAAAGTACCGCGCTCTGTTGCCGGGATGCCAAGCCCCCGTAGCTCAACCAAACAGCTCTTTTTGCCTTTTTATGTATTTTGAACTTCCGCCTTTTGATTTGATGGTCAAAACTACCCATGGTTATAATGGGTCACTGTCGCTCCTTCTGATTTGGTGGTTTTTGAGCCCAAAGAGAGCCTTACAGAAATTTAATTACTGTATTTCCCGACAATTTTTTTATATCCCAATTCCTGATGTAGCGCCGGGGATTTTTATTTATGTTTTTTTTTTGAAAGGGTTTTGGGTCTTTTCAGAGAAAGTTTTTTACCTAAAAAAAGGAGTTTTTGAATCTACTCCATGCCTCACGAGCTGGACGTGTACTGTTTTAACAGCGACCTAGATCACATTTGCCCAATTCCATTACGTTCCGCTTCACTTCGCCCTTCCGGCTCATTTAACCAGAATCAATGGGTCTGCCTGTCGGATTTTGCAATCCCCGCACTTTGCCGACCCGCGATCAACATCATCGGAGTATTCGAAAGTACCCCCGCCTGCCCCAGAAAGCCCACCCCCGGGGCCCATTGCACGCCCCTTCAGTTAGGCGCATCCAAAGTGGCGAAGCTTGCACCCAAAAACGCATCCCTGCGTCCGACAGGGGATACGAATCAGCGAGACGCAGTTTTCGCCAGAAAACAGGCGCAACTCCCGATCATACATGTCGCCCAGAGTGTCTATATTCACTGATGTTACTTAGTATGGAGTAATGTGGACTCCCGACGAAAAGATTGCAAAATGCAATTGTACGAAATGTTCATTATGAATTAAAAAATCATTATTTATATTTGATGAAAAACGTAAAAGTTGTCTCTGTGCAGTTTTGGCCAAAGTAACTTTTCTATTATAATTGCCGAGCTTTCACTGTGTGAATCCTGGTTCAGATCTAGAGAGCAGCTGCAGCATTGGATACTGAATAATTCTGGACGTCAGTTGGCAGGCGTAATAGCAACAACCTGTCTGCTCGTTTCCTGAAATCTAGTGAGCCAGAACAGGGAATCATTTCCATAGCAATTCGCCCACACACACTTAGATTGAAAATATCATTTTATGTTAGGATTTTATTGTCTTTAAAAGCCAGTCAAGTAAGTATATCATTAAGAAAAGACAACACAGTAACGATTGTGTGTAGCTGTTGTAGCAGGTGGTCCCGCTCCTTGGCCCGCCGGCGCACCCGTGGGTGATCCCCCGGGTGCCTGCAGGGTCGGGTGGCGCCGCTGGCCGCGGGACGAGCTGTGGTTCCGCCAGCCCTGGGAACTCACCTGACCTCGTTCCTGTCACGTCCGCACCCTCTGCCGGCCGAGGCACGCGCGCCCGCTCCCTAGGGCGCGTTCTTGTAAATTTAAAGGGCCAGCGTCCCGGTAATTGGCTAATTGCCGGGCGCTTCCCTTATTTATGGTTTCACTCCACAATCATTCCTTGCTGGATCTATGTTGCCTCGTGCCCCAGAAAAAGCGTTCTTTAAGTGTATTCTTGCCTTACCGTGTACCAGACCTCTTGCTACGTTTCTTGACTCCGTACCTGTGTCGCCTGCCCTGACCTTCCCGCCTGCCCACGACCACGATCCATTGCCGCCAGCCCTGACCTTCCTGCCTGCCCACGACTATGATTCTTGGCTTACGATTCTGTAGAATCCCGCCGCAGCAAGTTCATCCCGCTTTGGTGAAAACTGGGACCTATTTAGACTCCGCTCCCTGGCGCGGTTGCTGCCATCGCTTGCGGTAGTCCAGTGCATCCACTACCTAGCCGTTACAGCTGTGAAATAAATAGTGTAGAGATAGATAGATAGCATAGAGACAGGTAGTGGTAGTATAGCGTGCATTATACTGGTCATCCTTACCTGGTGTAGTTCACCACTTATTTACAGTTAGGTCCATATATCTTTGGACACTGACACAAATTTTGTTTTTTGTACCCATTAACTTAAACATATTCAAGTTATAGTTATATAATGGAATGGACATAATGTCTGGACTTTCAGCTTTCATTTGAGGGTATCCACATTAAAATTGGATCAAGGGGTTAGGAGTTCCAGCTCCTTAACATGTGCCACCCTGTTTTTAAAGGGACCTAAAATAATTGGACAAATTAAGTAACTGTAAATAAAATGTTAATTTCTATTACTTGGCTGAAAAAGCTTTGTTGGTTATGACTGCCTGAAGTCTTGAACTCATGGACATCACTAAACACTGTGCTCCTCCTTTGTAATACTCTGCCAGGCCTTTCTGTCTGCAGTTTAACCCCTTTTTTTTAAAGACCCGGGGGGTATGAGTATCCCCGGGCCCTAGGGGCTTTGCAGGGGATCGCTTCGCGACCCCCCGCACAGCCGCCGGGTGTTAGGGCTAATCGCCGCTAAAACCGGGAGTAACAGCGCCGGGAGGTGGCCCGCCCCTGGGGCTTTTAACCCTCAACACCCGGGCAAAGATGCCGCGCGTCTGAATGAAGACGAGGGGGTCCCGGGGCCACCGACGTTAGGTCATCGGCATCCGACGACCGACACGTGGGGGGGAGCCCTGGAAGGCCCCGTTTTTTTTTTTTTACCCCCTGGCCGTTTGCCCCATTTCCTCCCAGACAAAAGTGGGGAAACCCCCAATTTTTTGTAACCCAAGCATTCCCTTTGCAATGCATTAGGTTGTATTAACAATCCGCCCCCAGGGTCAACCCATAGGGGGACTAATGTTACAGTAAAAAAAAAAAAAAAAAAGTTTTAAAGTCAAAAAAAAAAGTATTAAAAGTTAATTCCCCCCCTTTTTCCCCTTTTTTACAAAAAAACATTAAAATAATAAAAAAAATTACACATATTTTTGGGATCGCCAAAATTGCTTTTTTTTGGGCATTTTACTCACTCAAAAAATGAATAAAAATGATCAAAAAAGCGCATGCATTTCCCAAACGCAGCGTAAAAAATTTAAAAAACCCCCCCCCCTTCAGCCCCTTTCCCCCCCCCCCCCCCCCACCCCCAGCCCCCCCCCCAAAAAAAAAAAAAAAAAAAAAAAAGAGTATAGTTGTTGAAAAAAAAATTTGGTGAAAAATGGGTGTGGGAAATTTTTAAAAAAAAAAATTTTTGGAAATTTTTTTAATCCAAAACAAAGGAACCCTACAGTTTGGTATTTCCGTTGCGAAACAACCTGTAGAAAACAATACCAAAAAAATTTTCCAAAATTGAAAGCCCAAAAGCAAAACCCCCGCAAACATGGGGAAAAACTTTTTTTTCACAAATTTTCCCCCTTGGGTTTTTTTTGCGGTTTTCCAGAATTCTATAGTAAGTGAATAACACCATTAGAAAGTCATCTTGTCCCCAAAAAAAACCCTCATGTGTCTTTTTAGGTGGAAAAAAAAAAATTTGGGTTTTTAGAAGGGGGAGGAAAAACGAAGTTCCCAAAAAAAAACCCCCCGGCCTTAAAGGGTTAAAAAGGAAGTGCATTCTCAAGTTGAGATGAGGGACCGACTTGGCCATTCAAAAAAATTCCCCTTCTTTGCTTTAATAAACTCCTGGGTTTTTTTGGGCTTTATGTTTTGGATCATGTCCACTTATTTTAAAACGCACCAACCAGTTTGGCTGCATTTTTCTGGTTTTTGAACACAGTATTTCTAAAACCTCGAATTCATCTCTGCTTCTGTCCTTGTCACATCATCAATAACATGGGGACCCAGTGCCCCGGGCTGTATGCTCCCAAGCCACACACTCCCTAACCGTTTTTTACAGATGATGTTTGTGGGATCATAAACTGTATCATGCCTTCCCTTTTTTTTTCTTTCCCATCACTCTGGAGAGGTGAATTGGGTTTTTTACTGTCCAATGAATGTTCACCAAACGTGAGGTTTTTTTTTTTAGCAATGTCCAACTAGCCTTTTATTTTTTGAGGTTTTTGGTTTCTTGCATGCAGTAAACCCCCTTGTATTTATTTTCATGCAGTCTTTTCTTTATGTAGTTTTGAATATTAAACTCCTACCTGGAAGTGTTAAAGGGACTACTGAGTGCTAAAAATCCCCCAAATGCAGAAAAAATTTTGGGAGCGCTTTTCAAATACAGATGAGTAATGACCCCCCAAAAAATAAACCCAAAAGGGGCCCCAAAGGGGTTTATTAAGGAAAAAGGGAATTTTCTTGAACAACCAAGTCATCACCTTCTCAACCCAATTAAACTTGCTTTCACTTGTTAAAGACTAAATTTCAGACAGAAAGGCCGACAAAAAAACAGCAACTGAAAACCGCGCAGTAAAAGCCTGGCAGAGCTTTAAAAAAGGAGGAAAAACAGCTCTGAGATTTTTATAGTTTCGCTTCAGGCAGTCCATTCCCAAAAGGGTTTTCAACCAAGATTGGAAATTAACATTTTTTTTCAATTATTTAATTTTGCCCTTACTTTTGGTCCCTTTTAAAAAGGGTGTGGAAACCCCCGGAAAAAGACTGAAATCCTAAACCCTTGATTAATTTTAATAGGGAAACCCCTCAAATGAAAGCTGAAAGTCTTGACTAGCCATGCCCCATTATATAACTAAAGGGCATGTTCACTTGGTTTAAATTGCGGGAGGGTTTTTTCGCCCGCTTTTTACCCTGTGTACGGGGGCCGGGGGGGGGGGGGAAGCGGGCGGGGGGGGGGGGGCATCCGGGGCCCCGGGGACATGCATTTTTTCGGGGCGTATACTTGAAAATTGAATTCACTTTTATTGTGCCGTAGGGGGGGGGAGCGGGAGGGAACAAACCCATAGTTCTCTATGAGAACTGGGGTTTACCTAATGACTGGGACGTATTTCACCCGTAATTCGCGCAGAACGCCGCATTAGGGATAAAAATTCCCCCCGAATAAGCCTTAACAAGCCTAACTTGTTTTGTTTCGTGGGCAGATGCAAAAAAAAAAATTTGTGTCAGTGTTAAAATATATGGACCTAACTGTATGTTGAAAAATGAATCAACTTTGTTCATTTAATAATTTTGCACATGTTTGGCCTCAGCCATCCTCTACCATTAAACCCTCTGAATATTCTTTAAAATGTTTTTGCACAAGAAATCGATAAATTTGCAACTGTAACTTATGTTTAGTGTTTTGCTCTAATAACATTCTGTTCAACATTGGTTTACCCGAACCTAGAATTAGATTTTTTTCTTTTACCCGTTCCATAACCTTAAGTTGGTAAATATGCTGTTGGAACAGTAGTTGTAGAAGACCTAAGTCAGTGTTATAAGCTGCACCTCTCTGCTGCTATGTCCTGCTTCCCTCTGCTTTGATGATGCCTCTGCATTGGTCAATTGGGTCTTCCATTATTGCTGGGGCTGTTCTCTAGTGCAGGTCACCCAAATTTTGGCTTTAAAGGCAATGCCGGGGCCATTTTTTTTCCTCCTATAACAGCACTCTAGTCACTATTTAAAGGGATATTTCCCCAATGCCCCTGCTAGATTTTAATTGTGTATTTGGCAAACTCTAGAGCATTCTATGTTGTGAATTCTGGTATGGACCTTGGCTACTTTACTGACCTTGCTACCTGCCCTGACCTTTAACTATGATCCTGAGCTCAGAGGAACTCTGCCTGCCTCAACCCATTGTCTGACTATGCCTTTTACTCCTTTGGCACTATCCCTTATGTGGATGTCAGCTGTTGCCAACCAGCATTGGTAATAACCTGGGAGTCCTTTGTAGCGAAAACCAGATCACTGTTTAGGGGGTTGAAAGAGGTTATTAGACTCTGCTCCTGCAAACAACCCAGGGGATCCACCATCTGTCACAAGTAGCCATAACAACCAGGTCCACATGTTTTGGATGTATTTACTTTTCTGGGGAGAGGGTTAGCAGGCTGAATGCCAGGAAAACATTTTTAAATAAAATAATTTTTTATTGAACTGTTTTTCCAAGATTTGGTATTTAAAAAAACAAAAAAACAAACCCCTTTGACTGGGTCTGTATTAGTATGACAAGAACAATGCTAACAAGGTTTACTCTTTTGAAAATGTGGCTCCTCACCACCATCGCCTGCTGATCCAATGTGCAATCTATTGTGATAGCAGCAAATCACAGCATGGTGCAGCCACTCTGTATCCACAATTCGTGCCGTGATGGGCCACCACGGTCATGTGGTAGAACCTGTTTTTTTGTGGGATTCAGAAATCCCCTTTAAAATATCTGATCCCACATACAACTTCAATATAGCAGGAAATCCCCTAAAACTTCATAGTTTACAAGTTGTATTAATAGTTGTCATTATTCGAGCATCATCCCATATGGCAACCGAAGTTAGGATATTCTTCTGATACGATATTCTGTGTACAGTGCTGAAATGAAAGACTGTTTTCATAAATTGCCAAGTACAATGAAGTGACAGCAGGAGGTGGGAGCCGGCACCATATTTATAACATGTTGGACTAATCCAATAATTCCAGGAGGGACTTTGTGCCTTGTAGGAGTTAACAGATAATCCTAAATCCGTGTGGTTTAATTTACAGCATATTTTCTATTTTACCTAATTTACTTATGTATTTATTCACAAAATGCAGAGTCAAAATTGTCAGAAATCTATTTTGTGCTTCATGATAACTCATCTTAGTAAGTGTACGTGAAATACTATGGAAAAACCACAGCTGCCATGCTGCGAGTGTGAAATCACAACCTCAGCTGTGCTGCATTTATGTAACCGCAAATACAAATATATAGTTACAAGAGAAAAAGCTAAAGTACCTGCACTTTACACCTACTAGTAACAAATAACCTAAAAACACCAATGCAAGTATAGGCAATAAAATATGAATTGTTAGTGCATCTCCATAAATCCTACATTTGTTGTGTGGAACCCACAAACGTTTCTCAGCCCACACAAGTATTTCAATCACTGGCAAACCAGTTTTCTATTAGGGTGTGTTCAGATGCAGTATTGCTGTGCGCATAAGTACGCGCTGCAATACGCCTTCAGTAGCTCCAAAGAACATCCCACAAATATGTCGTGTTAACATATAAATGCAAGTCAATATCTGCACTAAAATCTGGAACTCTATCCCATGTACATGTTCCCTAAAGTTGGTTATACTGATGTCTCCCACATTGAAACAACTGAGCGTCCATGGATAAGTCAACCTAGTGGGCCAATTTTCCCTTTTTTCTTTAAAACGTGTTTTTTCAAAACCCCGTCCTCAAGCCCCCTAAAGGGCCGTTCACACGGGGTTATTTTGGCGGGTTGGCCCGTACTGGCGGCCCCCGGATTTTGCGCTGCAGTACGACGCCAATCCGGGGGTTTAAATTTCGAAACCAACGTTTTCATAGGAAAAGTGGTTCCCGTCCTCCCCCCCCGCCCCGGCGAATCCGCCGGGGGGGGGAAAATGACCTGCACATTATCCAGGGGAATACGGCCGTGGTAATGGAAGTTGGGGGGCCCGGCGGGCCCCCGCGCCCCCGCCCCTGCACCCGCCCCTTATTCAAGACGGATTTTCGAGCGCAATCCGGCTCGCAATTCCATCTTGAATAAGCCGTGTGAACACGGCCTAATAATAGGTCAAGTTTTCAGGATTTCCTCAGTATTGCACAGGTGATATAATTATTGTCAGTGCATTCTGCACAGGTGATATAATTAAGGTCAGTGGGAGATCCTGAAAATATGACCTGTTGAGGACTGGAGCTGAGAAACACTGTTCTAAGAGAAAGCATCAGGACAGCATACATATTAGACATTTAGCCAATTTGGTTATACCTAGACAGATGTAACCATTGCATTTTGGTGGCACCTGGATGGCAAAAAATAATTAAATTGGTCATCCAACTGCCACAAAAAACTTGGCATAAAAGATGGTATAACAGAACAAAAGAAAGTACACACCTTTGTTGTCACCGCCGATTCAGCATTGAAGCTTCGGCAGATGGTCCAGTCTTGGTCAGCATGTGACCACCGCACCCAATCAGTAACCTCAGCACTCATGTGCCATTCACATCCTGAGAGGTGTTATTAATGTAATGACTGCCAGGAATGCCATCAAGACAGTATTAGTCGTACTTCTATCAGGAGCCTTGATCAAATTTTATTAAAAAGGGGCCTCCTGATATGGTGCAAAATCAGAACTGGTAATGGGAGAGGTGAGGGCCCAGATGCATCAGCAGTTTGGGGTCCTAAAATTATTTATGGCAGCCCTGATAGGGTTTCAACATTGAATCGGCGGTGGGTACAAAGGTGAGTGCATTTTTTTTTTTTCAGTCCATTTAAACTTTTTAAGGGAATTGGACAACTCTTTTAAGAACAAGTAGCTACGTAAAGCAATGATTACCAGATGCCAGAGTGCAGTGTCCAGTTTTGATCAAATCTCAATATTTTGTAGCATACTCAGGTTTAACCCCTTAATACTCCTTAATAGCTATACTCATCATGAAGGCATAAAGAAAGAATAAAGCGGGCTCATTCACTGATCCTACTCCATACATGGGTGCCATAGGCAGGGTGTATTGGGAAATGAATGAAATCCCTATATACAGCAGTACATCGGTACTGCAGTATACAACAGTACCAATATATCAATCAGGAAACCGCATGTTCAAGTCCCCTAGGGGGAATAAGGGTCTCATGTATGAAAACTGTCTGGATGTAAGATTTTCTTTGTTGCCCATAGCAACCAATTAGAGCTCCCTTTTCATTTCATATAGTGCCCTGAAAAAATGAAAGGGGCTCTGATTGGTTGCTATGGGCAACAAAGGCAGTCTTATACCTAAACAGTTTTCACACATGTCCCTCTTAAATGTTTATGCAAAAAAGTAACAAAGAAGTAAAAAAAAATTATTTTCAATACACCATACAAAAAAAAAAACAACGAGAAAACAAATATAATTGGTATTACCGTATCAATAAAAGTCCAATCTATTACAATATTTTGTTATTTATCCTGCATGATTAAGGGCGGAAAAAAATCAATCCAATGCCAGAATTGTCATTCTCTGTTCATCCCACCACCCAGAAAAAGTGAAATTAAAAACTATCAAAAAGTCATATATGCTCCAAATAATGCCAATTAAAACCACACCTTGCCATGGAAAAAAAGAAACCATCACACAGCTCTAAAGGAGGAAAAGTAAAAAAAAGTTATTTGTCTCAGAAAGTGTCAATGCCCAAAAAATGTTTCTAAGGTTTTACATTTATATGTTTATATTTTTTATATTGTAAGTAGTAACATAAGAAAAGCTATGTCAATTGGTATCAACTGAATCATATCGATCTGCAGAATAAAGATAGCAAGTGATTATAGGGGTGTTTTCAAATATTTTTATATGCTCACCAGTTGTTTGGGGATGATAAAGAGAAAGAAAACTGATCTTTTAAACGTATGTATTAACGGGGTTTTGCCAGGACGTGGCTTATCTGCTAAGGGCATGTTCCCACGGCAGTGGACAAACCAGCCGGTATTTGTCCGGTTTTGCGGCCGTCCCCACGGCCGCGGGGGGGACGGCTTTTCTCCGCGCTGAGTGGAGAACAGCCCTCCCCCCTCACATTGAGTTGTTCATATTCCGTCCGGAAACCGGACGAATGAATGAACATGTTCAATGTTTTGCCGCCGGGCGGAAAACCCGTGCAGTTGGGACTGCTGCACGGGTTTTCCATAGAGCACAATTGTGCTCATTTTCGGCCGGTTTTTCAGGCGGTCTGAAAAACCGCAAACCAGCTGAAAGACCGGCCGAAAACCCGTGCCGTGCGGACATGCCCTAAGAAGCAAATGTAAACAAGCCACGCTGAGCTGAGAGAGTGAGAGACACAGCCAGGGCACAGAGCTGCATAAGGGATCGTGTGAAATGTTCACTCAAATAATCAAACTACAACTAGTGAATTCTGTATACAAAAGACAACACCTTTTCTCCACAGCAGCTTGAAAGCTTTTTCATGTTCTCTGTCATCAGATAAAGCAGGGATCTAATCACACTACAACTAGTGAATTCTGTATACAAAAGACAACAGCTTTCTCCACAGCAGCTTGAAAGCTTCTTCATGTTTTCTGTCATCAGATAAAGCAGGGATCTACTCCGATAATCACACTACAACTAGTGGATTCTGTATACAAAAAACAACATATCTCTACCCGGTGCCTTGAAAGCTTCTTCAGCTCCCTCTCATCAGATAAGAAGTGTACTCTACGCAAGCCCGGCCAGCAGCTCTTGTCAGGTCGTATCTAATAGAAGCTTTTAAGTAACTAAGGGCAGGTAAGGCAGCCTGTAGCTCTCTCAGGCTGCAATTTTTGCAATCACATATATTTAGAAAAGTGAGTAAATACCCATTTTGGAGGATCCCACGTCAACATTACATCGTGGCAAAACCCCTTTAAGGTGCCACCACCAGTCCAAGTGAAGCTGGTCTATGACATCCCATTCATTCTTCATGTCACCTTGCAGCTATTCACAAGTCACCGCGATCTCTTCCAGCATACGTAGCACGTCACCACTGAGACCTGTGACTGGTTGCAGCATCACATGAGTGCTGATCATGATGTCATCAGTGGGCGCACTGGAACAAGTTTAAAAGATTTAAAAGGTGAGGGTTTTTTTCTGTTTTCTATCATTCCTGCATGACTAATGAGCATTTTAAAATATTAGAAAACCACTTCAAGCTGTACTAAAGACAAAATAATAGAAAATACAGACAAATGCATGTAATTAACTGGATTATATACATCTACTATTTTTGAATAAGAACAATTCAATCAATGTCTTGGTTGCAGTGTGCAGACAGTAAAATGTTCTCTCTGAAGCCCTAGCATTTCTGCAAAATTGAAATAAATACCAGAAAATTACAGAGCAAGTACAATATAATTATATGAGAGTACACTTTTACATTAAAGGGAAAACCTACTTAAAAAAAACAACAGCTGCCTATAAATATGGCGGAAGAGTTATATTGTTTTAAAGTGCCTGATGTTGGAAAATTCCTTTTTATGACAGTAAAATTGTAATAGGGGGGCATTGTGTCTTCCATCCAACTCCTCAACTTTACCCCCCAACACTACCCCAATGTTCACTACAAACCATTATTTACCTTGTACACCCACTGCAGTACACACAGGAGGCAAGCTTCTGTGCCACCAGAGGATCTTCAGTTGGTAAATTCTAGGGGCTTGTTCACACAACCAATCTGCACGGATCTCTGTTGTAGATTTTCATTTTGTGCTGAAAATTTTGCCATGGATTAAGACACAAATGAACCCTTATCCTGTTTACAAAAATCCACACCCTATAAAGTGTGGGGCAGATTCACATTAAATATAACGGGACACTGATTTCACACAGAACTAATGCAGATTTTGTTATAGAATTTAGATTTAGCACCAAAATCTGCATGAATTTCTGTTATGTGAACAGGACTTAGCACTTGACACTCAATTACTGTATATACTCGAGTATAAGCTGACCCGAATATAAGCCAAAGCACCTACATTTGCCACAAAAAACTGTGAAAACTTATTGACTCGAGTATAAGCCAAGGGTGGAAAATTCAGCCGCTACTGGTAAATTTCAAAAATAAAAATGGATACCAATAAAATTACATAGGCAGGTATAGGCACTTTAATGTCCTCCATAGACAAGTATATGAAGGTATAGGCAGTTTAGTTTCCCCTATAGGCAGGTATAGGCAGTTTAATGTCCCCCATAGGTAGATATAGACAGGTATATGTCCCCCATAGGCATGTATATGTCCCCAATAGGCAGGTTTATGTCTCCCATAGGCAGGTATATTTCCCGTATAGGCAGGTATATGTCCCCCATAGCAGGTATAGGTACTTATAGGCAGGTATATGTCCCACACAGCAGGTATAGGCAGGTATATGTCCCCTATAGGCAGGGTTATGTCCCCCATAGGCAGGTATAGGCAGTTTAATGTCCCCCATAGGTATATATAGGCAGGTATATGTCCCCCATAGGCATGTATATGTCCCCCATAGGCAGGTTTATGTCCCCCATAGGCAGGTTTATGTCCCCCATAGGCAGGTATATTTCCCGTATAGGCAGGTATATGTCCCCCATAGCAGGTATAGGTACTTATAGGCAGGTATATGTCCCACACTGCAGGTATAGGCAGGTATATGTCCCCTATAGGCAGGGTTATGTCCCCCATAGTCAGGTATATGTCCCACATAGGCAGATATATGTCCCCTCATGGGCAGGTATAGGTAGGTATATGTCCCCCATAGCAGTTATAGGCAGGTATATGTCCCCCATAGCAGGAATAGGCACTTATAGTCAGGTATATGTCTCCCACAGCAGGTATAGGCAGGTATATGTCCTCCATAGGCATATATAGGTAAGGTTTGTTAAAAAAAAAAAAGCAAATACTCTCCTCTCTCCCCCGCTGCTCCGAGGCGCTCTATCTTCTTTGTGGCACTGCCTGTGTCAGATTCTCTGGAAGGCTGCAAGTCTGCTTGCGGACTTCTGGAGTCCTAATGTGGAGCAGGGAGCGCTCCATGGCCAATCCATACCATGCGCATTCACCTTAAATATCAAAAGCTTGAACACAATAATAGTTCTGAGCTAGAACCATACAATTTAAAATGTATGCAAGATGGAGGTTAAAGTTGCAGGAAGAGTGTATATAAGTCCAATGTATAGTTCGAAAGCCATTATATTACCGTATATACTCGAGTATAAGCCAAGTTTTTCAGCACAAAAAAAGGGCTAAAAAAGCCGTCCTCAGCTTATACTCGAGTCACCATTGGCGTCTGGGTGCTGCAATGGTCTAGGCGCTGGCAGAGATCCATCAGCTGTATGTGACTCCCAGAGGAGTCACATATAGCTGAAGAGAAATGCCAGTCACTGCTATAGAACCAACCACAGCCTGAACAGGATGTAGGAACCTGAAGCTGGCTGTGAAGAGCAGGCTCAGTGAAACAGCCAGATGGGGAAAAAAAACCTTCATTTTATAGTGTAATTGGGATCACAACTGGGTCTTTCCACTGAGCATCTACTGGTCATCAGTATGCAACTTCAACTATTATCCAAAAGTCTGTAAAGTTAGGTGCATTTGTGGTGCGACACTATACAACTCTATGGGGGTTACAGAAACAATTGAGCAAAGAATGCTTGGCTGAAATTCTAGTTTATACTTCTCAGAATATACTTCTGTTTGAGATAATGGTATAAATGTAACCAGGCTAAAGCATGTGCTAACCAACAGAATAAATGAACCCAGATTGTATGGAGTGATACAAACAGAATAGATGTATGCAAAGGTGGTCCTAGTACTCGTGTTTTATTTGAATGGATCTTCTTTAAATCCTGCCTCAATGTCAGTCCTTCCAGTACAAGTGATAGAAGTTGACCTTGATGTAGGCTGACGGTTCCACTGTTCAGTAGAGTTAGTACAGCTTTGCTTGCAGTACAGTGATTCATTCGAGTCATGTTGACTCATCCAATCCTGCTGCTTATGTGTGACAAACGCGGCAGAAAGCATTAAAGACATAAATATACAGTATTTCAAGGTTAATATTTGCAAATTGAAGACTCTAGTAAATCCTTAGTTTACTGTAATTAGCGGTAAATTAAGTCATGCTAAGGGTCATTTATCATAAAACCAACCTGCTCCAATTATTTTGGTTATATTTATGTCAAATACACCCCTCAATGTAATCCTAATAGATTTAGATGCATAGACACCAATTATATTTGAAAAGTCTCATGGAAAAAAGCTGTGACTCTGCAGTGCCACCTACTGGATGTAGTGTTCCTCAAGTCCCATTGGACTCATTGATCCTTACAATGTAAATGGAACTAAAGCTTTACCGATTATTCATCTGCAGATAGTTGTTTCAGGTTGTTTGCCCCCATTAATGAAGAGTAGAACACTGCCTGGCTAGGTGAGAAGCTCTAGGGGTAGCTCGAAAAGGGTAAGGTTTCTTATTAGGGAGATGCACAATGTAGGTGTCTGAAGACATGTACACCTTTGTCATTCCACTGAAATTTAAATATATTCAAAAAGGCTCATGGGAAAAGAGCTAGAACTCTAGTGCCAACTATTGGATGTGGTGTTCCTTTAAGTTACATAAGGCTTTTTGCAGATATTTAAATTTCAGTGGAGTGACCAAGACATTAAAGGCGACATGTCCGAAAATTAGCATTGCCACGGCAGATTTTAGCCACATTTAATCAGTATAAAGTGCAACTGAAAGTACGATCCTCTCAAAAACCTGGCATCTGGTATACCTTGCAAAGTAAACTTAATGCACCTAAAAAGGCGCATTACGGCGAAAAGGGTGAATTGCGCAATCGCGGCGCATTGTGTAACATTGCTAGTGTATGTAATGCACCTATCGAAGCGATTTGCATAACGGAGGCGCATAACATATCATTACTAGTGTATGTGATGTGCCTCGATAAGCGCATTGCATTATGGAAGCGCACAGCGTATCATTGCTACTATATTTAATACGCCTTTTTAGGCGCATTACAATGTGTTGTCCCTGGCGTATAATGCGCCTGGTTTTGGTGTATGACACTTCATTTACATCGAGAATATGGCGCCAGGAGTATTTTTGCCGCAAAATAGACCAAAAATAACGGTTGCCTCTCCCTCATGAGATAAAAATCAATTAGAAACAAGTACTAGAAATGATTAAAAAACATGTTCGCTCACTTTACTGACACATAAAATTTGAGTAATGCACCTTATGCTAGAGATGCAGATCCAGTATTCATCATACAGTATAAGCAAAAGGATTATTGGAGTCACGTTTTGGAAAGTAATCTGTTTCTTGAAAATGGATCCATGATTCTTGTGATTTAGTTTTTAATTCAGTTTTTGTAGTCTATTGTCAAAATTGTGGTCAAGCTTATGGACTTTTAAAAGCTCCTAAAGCTTAGTTTAACGCTGCAGGCTGTAGGGAATCTTAGAGGTATTTCACTTTATGGACTGCAAGAGATCAGAATTAGGGCTTACCACTCAGTGCTCCTTAAAAGAAGATATGAGGCGTCTATTTTCATTGTAGTTTTTGTGGTTACAGAAGTGGCTGTTTATATATCTATAACTAGAGAGAACACCACACACAAATGGCCTCCTCTCCAAATCATCTCCTCTTTGCAGTGTAGAAAATTTTTATGGTAGATTTTGTGGATTTGTCATGATTGTGTGAGAGATAAATACTTCTTTGATGAATAAATCCAGAGATAATAGAGAAATAGTTTTTACTGGAGTGTTCATTTGGGTTGCTTATAATAGCACATACGATCCTATAGTTTCAGCCATACAGTGCCCACCATAACAGCGCCAGCCATATAGTGCCCACCATAACAGTGCAAGCCATACAGTACCCCCCAGAATAGTGCCAGCCATACAGTGCCCACCAGAATAGTGCCAGCCATACAGTACCCACCAGAATAGTGCCAGCCATACAGTGCCCACCAGAATAGTGCCAGCCATACAGTGCCCACCAGAATAGTGCCATCAGTAGAATGCAGTTGTCAAGAGATGAATTTTCCTTCCTGAAGTGTGAAGAGAGAGAGCATGTTTGTGTCCTGATGGCTAGGAGCCGCATAAATGGGCACTGGGGGCTGAATGTGGAACCCCTGATTTAATGGAACAAGGCTGCTGAGCAAATGTCTTAGGCTATGTTCACACGGCTTAAACTGGGACATATCTCGGCCCGTATTTCGCGCTGTACTGTACTAAATACGGGGCAAGATACGTCCCAGTCATTACAGTAATCCACAGTTTTCATAGAGATCGATGGATTACGTCTTCTCTCCCTGCTCGCACAATATGGCGAGCAGGGAGATAAGTGACATGTGAATTATTCACAGCGTATATGCACCGTTAATAACGAATGTCTATGGATCCGGGCCCCCCCCCCTCTCCGCTTCCGAGCACGCGGGCTGATTGCGGGCGAAATATGTCCCACAATTATTGCCGTGTGAACATAGCCTTACTGTTACCTATAAAATTGCAGATAAAGCATAAACTGGTCATGACAATGATCCATCAGTCACTAGAGAGTCAGAAAAGGAGTCAATATTACAAAATGACAATATGATAACTGAACAAAGTTGTCACCACCCAGGAGATAATCGCCGACTGCTGCTAGTAAACCAGATATGGTGCCCATTACATGCATAGAGAATACTCATCAGTACATGAAGTCATTAACATTGGAGATAAGGAGGAATCTGAACATCCAGACAGAGGGATATTTGGGGTAAATGCTGCAGAAAACTGTTTTTTTTGTAGTAGACTAGGCATTAAGAATAATATCCATGACCAATCTGACACAAGAAAATGAAGAGACCTGGGAGATGGACTGCAGTTACTGTATCTGAAAACTGCCAGTTAAAGAGTTATTTCTAGAAATAGAACAGTTTGCTGCCCTTACTAAAGCATCAACTTGGTAACAACCAGAATGAATCATGTCTTGGCACCGTGGTTGAAGGCACTGGAATAAGAAATAGCTAAACTGTCAACCAACCAGCTTTTGAGCCAAGGTTAGATGTCTTTTATTATTATTATTATTATTTATTTTAGAGCGCCATTAATTCCAGGGCGCTGTACATTTAAGGGGAATTACATACATAACAAATATTGACAAATACAAAGGTGACAAAATGACTAGTACCAGAAACAGATAGGAAAGATGACCCTGCCCGCGAGGGCTTACAATCTACAAGGAAGAAGGGGAGAGACAGAAGGTGTGGGGCAGACATGCTTGCGGGCCGGGGTAGTGGTGGTGGGGTTAGTTTGGGTTGTAGGCTATCCTGAAGCGATGTGTTTTCAGGTTGCTTTTGAAACTGGTGAAAGTTGGGAGAGTCTGATGTTTTGGGTTAAGGAGTTCCAGAGTATGGGGGAAGCACGGGAGAAGTCTTGGAGACGGTTTGTGAGGAGCTGATGAGAGGGTAGCAGATGGGGAAGGTCCGTGAGAGCGGAGATTGCGTGAGGGGAGGTATCTGGAAATTAGGGCAGAGATGTAAAGGAGGGAGAGGTTATGGGGAGCCTTGTAGGTCAAGGTTAGTAATTTGAACTGAATTGTTGGCAATGGGTAAGCCAGTGAAGGGATTGGCAGAGGGGGGGAGCAGAGGAGTAGCGAGGAAGAGATGGATAAGACGGGCAGCAGAGTTAAGATGGATTGGAGGGGACGAGGGTGCTAGCTGGGAGGCCACAGAGAAGGAGTTTTTAGTAGTTCAAGCGGAGATGACGAGGGCGTGGAAATAGCGTTTTAGTAGTGTCAGAGTTGAGGAATGGGCGGATGCGTGAAAAATTTGCGTGAAATATGCGTGAATATATGCGTGAATATGCGTGAAATATGTCTTTATTTGTTTACAGGTATTTACTGTTAGAATAAATGTACTGAATATATCAATATTATTCTCCACACAAAATAATATCATATCCTGAAATGCACTGTGTTATATTCAGGCACAAACATAGATAAAAAGATGTAAGATAGATTACACTGGGGAGCGCTTATTTTGGTGCCTTAAAAGTTGGAACCATTTTTGAGTATGTTTGGGGTGCCGATTATGAAAATGACACCCGTTTTCCCCTATCAGCTCTATTTTTGGAGATCCGGCATTGCCACCTTACCAAGCATATGCTGCTGAAAGTAGTGATCACTCAGTATTGTACTTAAAGGGGTTTTGCCAAAAAGTGATTTCCTCACCTAACAGGCTGACACTCCCCTCTTGAGAAAAAAAGGGTCGTTGTGTTTCTGTGTTTAAAAAAACAAGTACCTCCTCTGTGATGTCATCGCTCCACCTCCCATGAACGCTCCTGATACTCAGTCTCTGTAGTTGAGCAAACATGTTTGGTTAAACCACAGAGGACAACTGTATTGTGCACAAGCTATACGGGTTTTGTTTCTCCTTCTTATCTGCTCAGGAAAGAAGATAAGCTCCAAGCAGGCAGCGTTCTTTCATTTGTTCACAAACTGATGCAGGGGGAGGTGGGACGGCTGAGCAGGGAACCAGTGGATTCTCTATACAGCAGACACAGGATCTTTTCCCCTCAGTCCTTTTAAAGCTCATTCATGTTCCCTGCCATCAGATAAGAAGTGCAAACAACACAAGTGCGGCCAGATCAGCTCCTGTCCGCTTCTGGTCATACCTAATAGTCAGGAAACTAAGTAAGGCTGTAGCTCTCACTTTTTATTGACATATATTTAGAAAAGTGATTAAATACCCATTTTGGAGGATCCCACGTCAACATTAGATTGTGGCAAAACCCCTTTAAGAAATGTTGGAAATTCATGTGAAACAGAAAAGACATAAATTTTAGAACATTTAAGGAACACATACAAACAAAAACATGAATGTGCAGGAGCAAACTCAGTTCTGTTCATCTGCACTACATATTTAGAACCAATCACAAGAACAATGTAGAATCAAGTAAACAACATCTCAAACCCGCTAAAAAAAATGCAACAAAAAACTAAAACCGAGCGTAAAATACTTGCCGGATTCTGATTAGTACCTGACCAGTATTCTATCCTTGCCATGTAGATGTAGTCTAATTTTGAATATAGGCCTGAGGACGTGTATATTTCCAGGATGAGCAGCCTCTTTGGCAGCAGGTGAAGGTCTCATTTTTTTATTTTTATTCTCCTTCACTGTGTATAAAGGGCATGATCCAAAGCAACTCCTGTCCTCAACATAGCAAGTGATTTCCAGCTTCCAGCAGCTCTTTCTGACTGTTTAAAGAGAACCTGCCACATAGGTTATGCCCCCCTTGCTGAGGGCAGCACAAGGTAGTGTCAGACCTGCTGTTTCCAGAGCTGTGTCCCTTATTCTGTAAGCAGTTTTAGAGTATTTAATGCTATAATCTGTAGTTTTCAGCCAGAAAAGAGTCATTCAAAGAGTCAGTTTTTTTTCAAACCCCGCCCACCTGAAACTAGCCCCGCCTACCTCAACTGATAAACCTATTACTTTGAATAGGTAGCAACATGTGGATGACTGTCAGTGGGCAGGGCTAGTCTTTGGTGGGTGGGGCTAACGCCCGCTCATGAATAAGATTTGAGCATTAAATGCTCTAAAACTCCAGCATCTTACAGAATAAGGGACACAGCTCTGGAAACAGCAGGTCTGACACTAGCTTATGCTGCCCTCAGCAAGGGGAGCACAACCTATGTGACAGGTTCCCTTTAATGTAAGGACTTGCTCCATCTGTATTAGTATCTGCTTACCTATAATCTTTATTTTGCATTATGTTGGGTGACATTTTGGACTTTAGAACCAAGTCCCACTTTTTCATATAGTTATGGTTTGAACATACAATGGTCATTCTAGAACCAATTAATATTGTATGTTGTGGGGGTCACTGTAATGGATTTTTTCTTTCCTTGGTAACAAGAAGAAGGTTTTGTAATGGCAGCTCTAAAGCAGTCTAACATGTGTATTGTCCCTATCATGTGTATCCTAGGCAGGAAACAATGGACTTATTGTATCACTATGGCCCAAGAACTTCTGAGTGTTAAGTAGCTGTTTTCTATGTAAACTGGAATACTGAAACTCTTGTCTTGTAACTCATGCACTCAACGTTGTGTGACTCATTCTAAGTGCACAGTACTGTACCCGGATGCCATGGAAACGGGTCTATTTTTGATAGGAGCATATGTATAAGTGAACAGAAAGCGCTGCAATAGCTATGATACATTTTTGAAAGAGTATGTTGGGTTTTAATGTTTGCTTAAATATTTCCTTTAAAGGTATTTACTTCATCACATTACATCCATTCAGGATGATCGTCTACCTGGTGCTTAAAGGGGTTTTCTGGGCTTTAAAAAAAGTAAACTTTTAGCTGTATATGGTATAACTTAATAAAAGCCCATAGTCACCTTTCAATCCCCTGTCATCAGGGCCATCATTTCCATTGGGCACACTAGGCAGTTGCCCGGGGGCCCCACAAGTATAGGGGGCCCAAGTGGGTAAATGATGTCCCAGAAATACAAAAAAACATCCCCTGGATCCCTTGGGCTAGCTTTGCTTTTTTAAGGGGGTTCCCGGGGGGGGGGGGGGGGGTGATTTTTAGGGGGCAAAAACCAGTTAAAAACTAGGGGGAGAAGGGGGGGCCAACCCTCCCGCCCCCCCAAAAATATCTTATGGGCGGGGCCCCCCAGATAGAAGTGGTGGAAAAAGGGGTGGGTTTTGGGGGGAAAAGGGGAGCCGGGGCATGGCCAAGTGTGATGATGTCATGTATGGGGGCAGGGCCCACTGCAGTCCCCATGCCCAGGTGCCCCAAAATTCGTTAAGGCGGCTTTCCCTTTCTTTGGGTTTTAAAAGGGGTTTTTTCCCTCACAACATTCTTTTAAACTTCCCTCATCCAGTTTTCTTGGTTTCATTTTAAATTTCAGGGGCGGTTTACGGCTTTTTCCCCGGGGCTGCAGTAAAAGACGGGTCTTACCCTAAAGAAAACCAGGGGCGGGAGCCAATAAGGAAGATAAAACAGGCCCCTTGTACCCTAAAAGAAACCCTTTAGGAGTTTATTCACCCATACAAAGGAATCAAAGGAAAAAATTGTGGAAAACTGTTAAGGGGACACATTTTGCAAAGTGCCCTTCCCTTTTTGGGAAGATCTGTAACAAAAAAAAAGAATCCTTGAAATTAAAAAAACCCCTTTTAAAGTAACACTATAGTAGTTCCTGTGCTTTTTAAGTGCTATCTGCTTTGAAAATTTTTTTTTTTTGTTTAAAGGTCCCTTAAATGATTACTGATCACAACCCGGTTTCACAAATGTTCATTTTCTGAGAAATAAATTTTTTTGGGAAAACCCAAAAATTTAAAAGGGGTTGTTCTCTTTTGGATGTTTCATAGAGTCTGCTCTTCACAGTCAGATTCAGGCTCCCACTTTCTGATGGACAGTTGTTTGTTAGCCTTCTAGGGTGGGGTTGCCCTTTTGGGGGGGGATCATCCACTGCACAGGCAGGGGGGGCCCCCTAAAAGGTTTTTTTTGGGCATATAACTTTCATGCAAATTTTCTAGGCAAATAATAAAGGCTTTACCCCTTTTTGGGATATATCTGAGATTAAACAAAAAAGCTGTTGGGGAAAAACCCGTGAGTAACCCCAATATATATTTTAAACCAGATAGATTGTGTTTTTTCCTTGTTTGCATAAAGTATGTGTAAAAGGGAACAACATATTGTCACGGGTTGATTTTTTCCCTTTTGTTGTTTACTGCTCCCTTTTCGTATTTGTCTTTTTTATATTTTTGTTTTTTTACTGCACAGGATTTGGGGCATGTGTGTGTGTATATAAAATATAAAATATAAATATAAATATAAATTAAAAATTTTAAAATAATATTTTGGGTTTTTAAAAATACTCAAATTAAAAAGTTGTATTTTAAACCCTTTTTTTTTTCCGTAATATCCTTTTGGAAACAGTTGAACACCAATTCGGATATTTCAACCTTTTGAACCCCAGCGGGGCTTTTAAAGGGGTTCTTTGGGTTTGAAGAAGGAGTTTTAACAAGGGAAACAAAAGGGTTTACAGTTTCTAAAGGATTAAAGTTTGTCAGTAAGAAAAAGAAATAACCCCGGTTGTTGATTAAAAACACAGCAGGAGTGAAGTCATCATCCCAGCCAAGCTGCAAAACCCAAGAGGTGGTCGGAAACCTAAAAAACCCCTTTGTAAACAAATTTTGCCCCTAACTTTGAAAAAAAGGGAAAAGATCAAACACCAATGAGCCACAAATGGGACATTAGTGATCCCAAGGTTTAACAGCAGGGCAAAAAAAGGCAAAAGGGGGTTAAAGTTTTTTGGTAAGAAAAGAAACAAGTTTTCTGTGCGATAAAAAAACAAAAGCAGAAAGTAATGTCCCCCATTTCAGATTTTGGCCCGCTAAAGGAAAAATCCTTTGAAACAATGGGAAAATAAAAAATTTGCTCGGGTTTTGAAAGGGAAAAAAATTTGGGGAACAACAAAGTATTTGGAAATTTAGCTTTTTTTCCCTTTCCCTTTACATGGGGGGAAAAAACAACTTTAAATATATTCTCAAACCAAACAGCCCCCCTTTAAATTTTTTAGGGAAAAAATAAAAAATTTATGAAAAAGTTTAATTTATGGTTTTTAAAAACCAAAGTGTTTTTCCCTTTAAAAAACCCAAGTCCTGAATCTACTTAGTAAAAAAATTTTAAATGTATTAAAAAAAAACCCAAAAAGAAAATTCCCACTTTGGTTTTTGGCTGGGGGTTTTTTATATGGGGAAAAGTTGAAACTCCTGTTTTTACCATAACTAGCACAGGGAAAACCCAAGTGTCACTGCTGGGTCCCAAATGGTGATTCCAGATACTTCGATAAGCCCATAGAAATGTGCTCATTCATGGCTCAGGTAGCCATCATGAAAAATTTTTGTTAAACCCCAAAGTACCGCCTGAGATTTCATTTCCTATAACATGCTTTCATAAATGTATAAGAACTATTTTAACACACTCGTTCATTTTATACATATCCCTCCTTGAAAACTGAGGGTTTCCTCATTATAAGGAAACCCTGTAAAAGGGGGGGGATATATTCAAAAGGCAAGTAAAACATTGAGCCTTGAAGTTGAAGCGAGGGAAACGGGAAAAATGCCCAAGAGTACAAGGCTTATAGCTGAATAAATCTAACACACATTGTAAAGTGAAAACTTGTGGTCTTTAAAACCCCCTGGGTTTTACCATTTTTTTGCACCCAAGGGTTTTTCCCAAAAGAAAAAATAATTTTTCCCGCACAGTGTTTTTTTTCTTGGGTTTTTTTTTAGGTTTTTCACACAGATTTTCACCTCGTTTACAACCTTTGTAATCCGCGGGGCCCGACAACGGACCCCAAGAGGGTTTTCAAACAATTAGCAGTTTTTAGACGCAGGGGTTTTCCCAATGAAGAAATCGCTGCTTGCGGGGTTTAAAAAGGGCCCCCGTTTGGGGGCCCCGGGTTTTAAAACAAGCCCTTATTTTTCAACAAAACATTTTGGGCAAATCAAAATAACACCTAACTGCCCAACCCCACTACAAAAAGGGGGTTTGGGTCTCACTACACCAGGGCCGTTCCTAGGGGGGGGCGAGGCGGGCAATCGCATGGGCACAAAAGGGCCCCGATAAACCTGGGGGGGGGGGCCCCGGGCCCCCTCCCCCACCCCCCCCCAAAGGGATAGCCCTGTTTCGGCGCAGCTTTTTTTTATAACATTCGCCAGATTCAGCAGCACTGCTGGTACAGGGGGGGGGCGGGACGGACCCGATACCGCCTGTTTTTCTCCCCTGAAATATATACGTCGGAGGGGGAACAGGGGTTTTTCCCCCACCGAAACCCCCTGCGATGTTTTGGCTCCTCTTTTGGCACCCTTTTGCCAGCCGAGAAAGATCCAGGGAAAGGGCTGCATGACAACAAGCGGCGTGGTGCCCCGTCACGCCACTTACACCACGACAGCTCCGGACCCGGGAAAGCCGGGGGGACCGAGGTGAGTCCTTTTTTTAATTTTAAAATTAAGGGTACAGGGGAATCTACGGGTACAAGGGGGCTTTTACTGGGTACGGTGCATCTACTGGCTACAAGGGCAAACAAATGGCTACAAAAGGGGGGATCTACTTTGGGACAGGGGGCATCTACTGGGTACAGGGGGGGTCTACTGGCTACAGGAGGGCCCTCTACTGGCTAAAAAAGGGGAAAATAAATGGCTTTCAAGGGGGGATCCAAATTGGGTAAAAGGGGGATCTACGGCTACAGGGGGAAAAAACGGGGTACAAGGGGGGCATCTACTGGGGTAAAAACTGGGGGGCATCTACTGGCTAAAGGGGCATCACTGGGTACAAGGGGGGCATCAAATGGCTACACTGGGGGCATCCCACTTTGGGCCCAAAAGGGGCATTTTAAAGCTACAAGGGGAGCATCCCACTTTTAAAAGGGTTAACAAATTTCTACAAGGGGGGCACTCTGGGTACATGGGTAAAAAACTTTTGGGTACAAGGGGGCATCTACTTGCTACATTGGGGATCTACTGGCTACAAGGGGGGGGATCTACTGGCTAAACGGGGGGGATCTTTAAGGCTACAGGGGAACTACTGGGTACAAGAGGGGGATCAAATTTGGGGTACAAGGGGGGAATCTACTCGGGTACAGGGGTATCTACTGGCTACAAGGGGGGGATAATACTGGGGAAAAGGAGTGCCCCTACTGGCTTTCAAGGGCATCTACTGGCTACAAAAGGGGGGATCTACTGGCTAACAGGGGGGATCCCACTGGCTACCCGGGGGGATTTTTACGGCTACAGGAGGGGGAAACCCAAATGGGGACAAGGTTTTTATACTGGCTAAAAGGGGGGCATCTACTGGGTACAGGGGGACTACTGGCCCCAGGGGTAATACTGGGTACAAGGGGGCATTTTACTGGCTACACTGGGGCATCACGGGACAAGGGGGGATTCCCACTGGCTACAAGGGGGGCATCCCACTGGGTACCGGGGTCCCTCTACTGGGTAGAGGGGGATTTAATGGTACAAGGGGGCATCTCCCGTTTAAAAGGGGGAAACACTTGCTACAAAGGGGGGCATCTACTGGGTCATGGGTAAACTACGGGAAAAAAAGGGGGTCATCTAAATTGCTACATTGGGGAACTACGGCTACAAGGGGGGCACTACTGGGAAAAGGGGGGGAATTTTACGCCACAGGGGTAACCCAAATGGGTACAAGAGGGGCCCTCTATTGGCTACAAGGGGGAAAACTACTCGCTACAAGGGGGATCTACCCGGCTACCAAGGGGGCGATCTACTGGCTACAGGGGTAACTACGCACAAGGGGGGAAACTACTGGTTACAAAGGGGGGGGTCTAGTGGCTAAAAGGGGTACTACTGGGGTACAAGGGGGATTTTAAATGGGAAAAGGGGGCACTAAAAATGCACAACAAAATAAAAAAAATAAAAGTGGGGAAAAAGGTTTTTTTAGTCAGCACCCCAAATTTTGCAAGTTCTCCCACTTAAAATATGAAAAAGAGGCCTGTAATTGACATCATAGGTCGACCTCAGCAATGGGATACCAAAAAGAGGGAAAAAAAATCCCGAAAAACAAAATTGCCCGATTTGGAAAGAATTTTTTTGCAAATTAAAGGGGGAAAATAAGTGGTTTTTTTCAATAACCCAAAAATTTTACCTCAAAACTTTGGTTTTAAATTTCCCTTTTTGGGCCCCCAAAGTTTTCTGTAAATCTTTACAAAAGGGTTTGGGACACACTGGGTTTCTGGTATGTTTGGGGGCCCCCGCCCCATGCGAAACTCCTCTAGAGCAGTGATGTTTTTTGGGGGTGTCCATGGGCAAAAATGGCTTTCAATCCCTCCAAATTTTTTTCCCCTTGGGGGTTTTTAATCGGAAGACTGGCTGCCAAATTTCCGGGCCTGAAATGCTTCTTAAAAAAGCCACCCTTTTGTTGCCCTGGCGGGGTGCTTGGGGTCATTTTTCATGCCCGAAAGACCCATTTATTTTTTACCTTTCAATGGGCCTTTCTGATGGAAGGAGGGTTTTCACTCAAAATCCACGATACATGGCCCCATTCATTTTTCCCTGTAAAACGGATCTGGGCGTTTCCCGGTCCCCCCGCAGAGAAACAAACCCCAAAAACATGATGTTGCCACCCCCACTTCCCCGTAGGGAAGGTGTTTTTTGGATGGGAACTCACATTTCCTTTTTCCCCTCCCCCCAAACAAAGATTTTGGTTTTTTACCAAAAAAGTTCTACTTTGGTTTTTATCTGACCATATGGGCATTCTCCCCAAAACTTTTCTGGATCAACCCAAATTCCCCTCTACCCAAAATTCAACGGGCCCCGGCATGTACGGTTAAGCAGGGGGACCATCGGGACTTTCAGTATCTTGGGCCCTGGTTGGGGTAATGTGTTACTGAGGGAGCCTTTGTTTCGTTTGGGCCCAGCTCTCGCATGCCCTTCACTAGTTCCCCCCCGTGTATTTTTGGGATTTTTTGGGTTCCCCCGTTTTTTGTGATCTTTTTAAAACCCCCGGGTGAAATCTTTCTGGGCCCCAGATGGAGGGGATTATCATTGGTCTTGTATGTTCCAATTTTTATATTTTGCCTTTTTTTACATTGATTTTTTTCAAAACCAAGCTCCCTTTTTTTCTATTGGCCCGATTTTATTCTTTCCCCGCCTGGTGCGGGGACAAGTTTTGTTTTCTGTTTGTTTTCCCCTTTTCGAACCAAAGGGGTTCTTTTTTTTTGGTCTTCCCCCCAAAAAAGGGGAGTTTGGGGGGGGGGTGGGGGGGGGACTGTTTGGGGGGGGGGGTTGTGGCGGGTGGGGGGTAATTTTTTATTACCAGGGGGGGGGGGGGGGTAACCGGGGGAAATTAAACAGGTGCTATTTTACCCCCAGGGGGGGAATTTTTAGGGGGGGAGGGGGAAAAAGGGGGGGGGGGAAGGGGGCCTTTCCTTAAAAAGGGGGGTTACAGGGGTCTGGGGGGGAGGGGGGGGCCCGGGGGGATTTTTTTTGCCTTTTTTTGTGGGAGGGGGGGGACCCCAAACCCCAAAAATTTTTTTCCAAACCCATAAAATTAACAAATTTAAAAAAATTTTTTCCAAAATCAACAATTTTTATTTTCCGATTTGTTTTCTCATTTTGTCTCTCATAGTTGAGGTCTACCCAATGATGTCAATTAAAAAGGCCTCTCATCTTTTTTAAATGGGAGAACTTTCACCCTTTGGGGGGGTGGGCTAAATACTTTTTTTTTTCCCCCCGGGCATGGCATGGGAATTTTAAAAACAGTGTTTAAAAATCACCCGGGATTTAAACAAACAGCATGTGCTAAAAGTGATAAAACTGGCACAAATTTTTTTACTGTTTTTGTCCCGTGTATATCTGCCCCACTATAAAGAATTGAACACTCTCAAATTTTTCCCCGCATCAACAGTAAACTAATACACCAGCGACATTGGGTACAGGAATGTGATTTTTGTAAGCACAACATTCGCCTCTTTAAAAAAGCAAAGCAAGGGAATTTTGGGAAATTTTTTTTTTCCATGAATTTTAAAAAAGGAAAGCAAAATATTGTTAAGGGGCAAACCCCCGGGTTTTCTTTTTGCCACTTAATTTTTAGGGAATGCCCCTGGGGATTTTTCATTTACCTACATGGAGCAGTAAAAAATCCCCCCGCTCTCTTTTAACCACAATACTACAAAGGGGGCCCTTTTTTACTATTTGTGGTTTTTGATTTGGGGAAAAAATATTTCTTCATAAAGGGAAAATTTTTGTGGTTAAAATGTACAGACATGAAACAGGAAAAAATTTAAACATCTATACTAGCCCAAAAAGGGATCCGGGGTTTCCAAACTCTGTGGAAAAAAGGGAAAAAACATAAATGAATAGGCCCCTTTTTATAAAAAACAGAACAACAGTCCCCTAAATCCCAAATATCTTAAAAGAAATTTGTCCCTAATATACAGGGCCCTATGGAATGTCATTATTAAACCCGGTATTCAAGTTTAGACTGAGCCCACCTGAGGAGGTGATTCCCGGGGAAGAGCCATCTTTTCCCCTTGGGGACACTTGCAGTTGGGCCCCGGGGCCTCACAAGTATAGGGGCCCCAGGTGGGTTTATCTATGTCCCCAAAAAAAAAGAAAAAATAACCCCGGACCCCATGGTTTGGGTTTACTTATTTAACTCCTTTTTTGTGTTTTTTTAAAGGGCATTAAAACAGTTAAAAACCAGATGGAAAAGGGAAACCAAAAGGGCCCCGCCCTGCCAAATAGTCTTATAGGGTGCAGGCTGTCTGTGTCCGACATTTAAATGGGCGTGCGGGGTTTATCTATTAACCATTTTCCGGCCCCAACAGCCCAAAACAAATGGGGCCCCCCCCTATTACTATTCCTTTTTTTAAAAAATCAGGGGGGCCCCTTTTTGATTAGGGCCCCCGACAGGAGTACTGCCCATACTGCTCTAATTTGGGCCCACTGGTTTTGGGGGTGAAATGAGTGTCCTGGGGGGACGCTCCCCACTCCATCTATTTTATGGGCTACTTTTCACATTGTAAATTTGTATCATTGTAAACATAAAAACATATAATCAAAAAAGGTTATTTATGAATCCATGCCAAAGAACCCTATTTTAAAAATGGTTTTTCTTCAAAATTTTGCTCCACATGGGGCCCTTGTGGCCCCAATATTGTGCCTTTAGCCCTTTCCCCCCAGAAAGATACGAGGAACTCTTTGGGGGGGGGGGGCCTGCTGATTTTTCCTTATAATTTTTTACTTAAATAAATATATCTATCATGATCAGGTACAATAAAGCTGATGTGTCAATCATACCTGACCAGTATGTGTAATTCTTAAGCTGGCTGTGGCTGTGAAACTGAATGATAAGAAAACCCCTTTTTAAAGGGATGGAAATGATGGAGGGGGCATGCTCTGGGGCCCCCTCAAAAAAAAGTGGAAAGAACTCTCAACCGGCGGGGATTAAATCCATCTTTTCAGGGTCACCAATTCCCCCTAGATTCCACGTCTTCCCTGAGGCAGATGGAATCTTTAAAGGGGGGGTTTTCTCACTACAAGGATTCCCCTTTTTAAAGTTAAAGTCTTTCAAAAACAAGTCCCCTTTGCAATATACCCTTTTTATTTAAAAGTGTCCACCTATTCCCCTTTATATCCCCTCTTGTTCGGACTCATCAGCTCCTCGGGTCACTAAATACAAAACTTTTTATCTCTCCTAATAGCCGCCAGCGCTGGTCGCTATAGCTAAAAGACCTGGCTTCTACTGCAGCCTCCCTAGAAGCCGTAAAAAACAACCCTGAATTCCCAAAATTTAAAACCCAAAAAAACCGGACTGGGTTTTGATTTAAAACAAATTTAGTGAGAAAAACCCCTTTTTGCAAGGCAATGAAACATTCAAATGGCTAGAATTCTGCATTTGGGTTTGGAAAAGGGGAAAACCCAAAAAAAGAGTTCCAAATATTACCCTGGTCTCCTAATTCCCCAGATTTGAACCAATTACAGCATCTGTGGGAACCAACTGTATCATCATGTTCTCCCTTTGGATCCTCTCCTCCCCCATGACCCTCCAGCAACTGTGGGATGTAGTCGGCTCCAGATACCTGTGACAACCAAACCCTGACCTTATTGGGGTCCACTTCCCCCCTGTCTAGTTTCCCTGTCCATGGGTGCACAAGGATATTAGCTGGTTTGGCCCTAATAAGTGACTGGCTGTGGGATACTTGCATTATACAAAATACTAAACATTTTTTGGGGTTTTTAAAACACAGTATCCCGGGCCCCTCTTTAAAAGCATTATGGGCCCCCCGGGGAAACCTGGCCCCTGGCCCCCCAACCAGCAAACCAAGCACAGGTTTCCCAAAAAATACAAAATTATCGATAACAAACTTAAAAACAAAAACACCGCCATTTTAAGGAAACCCCATAGTGGGAAAACAAAAACTCGCGTCACCCCCGCATGACCCGTAACTACCAAAACACGATCCAACACAGAAGAGAAAAAACCCCTACATCAGGGACTCCCCAAAGACGTCCCCTTTTCTTATCGGGCCTTCTCTGAATGTTTTTTTTTTTCCCCTTTTCCCCTCCTTTCCCTTCCCCGATTTGCCCGACGAATTTCCCCGGACATAACTCGTCCCCGGGAGAAAATTTCCCCCACAAAAAATCTTAGAATTTCCCCACTTTATCAGCACCGCCACCAATTCCTCCTCCCGGG